>OY756141.1:2947396-3330203 GCA_963576785.1 Chlorophyllum brunneum | reverse complement strand
TCTGGAGATGATGGAATCACTCAAGGATATCTCGAATTCTTCTGCCCCTGGCCCCAACCACATTTCCTGGTCCCACCTCAAACAGATTGCCGCCATTGACACCTGTGCTGATCCCCTCCTCAGAATCAGTTGCGCATGTCTATCCTTTGGACATTGGCCTGCACACTTCAAAAAGTCAACGTTAGTTATTATCCCCAAACCCAACAAACCCGACTACTCCACCCTAAAGGTGTTCAGACTGATCGTCCTGCTCAATATGTTTGGCAAGTTAATAGAGAAAATGCTAGCCAAACGACTCCAATTCGAGGTGGTGAAATTCAAGGTTCTCCACCCTCACCAGCTGGGAGCCATACGACAACAATCCACTGAGGATGTGGGGCTTTTCCTAACTCACATCATCCAGGGAGCTTGGACAAAGAAGAAGACATTGGTGCTTGCATTCGATGTTGCCCAATTCTTCCCCTCCCTAAACCACGACCTCCTTATCAACATACTCAGTCAGCAGGAATTCCCTCCTCAAATTGCGGAGTTTTTCAATAATTACCTCAAAGAACACTGCACTACCTACCAGTGGAACAACGAAAACTCCCTGGAATATGACGCAGCAGTGGGAGTAGGCCAAGGCTCAGCCTTGAGTCCCATTCTCTCTGCCCTGTACCCTGCCCCCCTCCTTCAAATCTTTGATGGCCGTATGGAGGAATACCGCGACAGATGGGACTTTGATGTCCTATCTTTTGTAGATGATGGTACCCTAGTCGTGCAATCTCCATCCCTTGAACAGAACATCGAAATACTTCAACACATGTACCATGAAATAGAGCGGCTCATGAATGAATTTGGCCTAGAAATTGAACACAGTAAGTCCGAAGTCTATCACTTCACATATGCAAGACAGAACTCCAATCCCTCTATTGATTTGGGATCCCCACCATTCACTGGCTGCACCCCTCTCAAACCAAAAGCCCACTGGTGCTACCTTGGTTTCTACTTTGACTGGATGCTAACCTTCAAGGAGCACATCCGCTACTACTCCACCAAGGCAATATCAATGATCAAGGCAATGAAAATGCTAGGGAACTCCATATGTGGTTTGTTCCCTAGTAATAAAAGATTATTGTACTGTTCATGCGTCGTACTGGTGGCAACATATGGATACCGACTTTGGTTTCACAACAAGTCACGAACTAAAGGGACTTGTGAAATCCTTAACAAGATGCAGCGAAGCACAGCCCTCTGGATTACTGGGGCCTTCCAGACTTCTCCCACTGGTGGTGTCGAGTCCCTCACGGGGCTCATGCCCATCAAACTCCACCTCCGAAAGTTGGCCAAATAACAAATATCGAGGCTTCACACATTGGACAATGAACACACATTGGCAAGATTGATGAAGGAGTATCATTCTTCCCCCTACCACCTTCACATCAAGAATTTCATGGAGATTCAGAAGAAGAAGACACTTGGAGCTGTGATGGACGTGTCACGCCCCACCCTCGAGACTCGGTATATAGAACATTTTAACTCTGTTTTCAAATCTGTCTGGCCTAGACATAGGTTACTTGACCACTTCCCTACTAATGTATCTTTTATAGGATTCAACCAGGACAACCCTCACCTCTCGAAGACACTTTGGGACAATATTACAACAAATGTGACGATGGACTTCAAGTCCATTATTATCAGCACAGACAGCTTGGTCCACCCCAACCCTAACCTGCTTGCTAGCCAGTTCACGGCAGCAGTTACTATTTGACACTTAGATGGAGGGAGCTCTATCATGAAGAGACTTGGAGGAACAACGTTGACTGACACCAAACTGGTCGTGCAGTACCTGGGAATTACCAAGGTACTCACCACCGATGACTATGACCAGATCGAACACATTCATGTGTTCACCAACTCCCTTGCAGCCTCTCGGCTCCTACTTGATTGCTCACCGCACTCTTGCCAGCAACAGTCTATCCTTACATTGAAGGCACTCCTGGCTTGGTTCAACAAGTCTGACCAACACCACCTCATTTTACCACACTCCATCGAAGTGCAAATACAGGATACAAAAAGCCACACACGATTGGATCCAAACAGTCGCCTGGCCTAACTGGGGTTGAAATCACCGAGTCCCTAACTCCATAGACTACTTACGCAAGAAGTCCACCAAATAAGCTGTTCACACATGGCAAGCCATATTTGGCTTCAAAAAATACAGTGGTAGCTCCTTCCTTCACCTCCTGGTGCAAGCAGATGGGGCCTCTGCTTTACCATCACACATCAAGTCCGGTCCCTGGATACAAGAATGCGGTTACCAGCCACAGCTCTTCGCAAGAGCATGTCACGCCATCCTATGCCATGCCCTGATTGGTGAATACCGACTATGGTTCTTCCCCAACGAGGATTTATCTTGCCACCACTGTGCCAATCAAATGGTCCAGACTAGGTTGCACATCCTCTATCATTGTAACACCTTTGATCATCATTTTGGTGTCGACACCATCAAGGCACTAGTCAACTTCTTGCGTCATTACCCTACCACATTCAGCTTCCCCCTGGAGCCTGATCGCCCTTGTTTCTGCCCCAGTTCAATACCCCCGCTACATTGTCATCAAGTCCGTCAGAGGTTTGGGTCTGTGCCTGTGTGAATCCTTTCCTTTCCCCCCTTTTTTTTCTTATGCTCTCCTGGTTATGGACTTCATTCCCATTTCTCTATCTCCCCTTTCCTCACTTGTCTACTATTTTATATAGTTTTCATTCAATGTCCATCATTCCCATGGTGTCTGGGCAAAAGCCCTCCCACACACTAGTACCATTCATTGTTTTCCCTTGTGTTTGTGAGTCGATAGTTCCCTTCTACCAATTTCTCTCTTTCACTCTCTCTTTCTCCGAATTCCTTTATTTCTTCTTTCCGCCATTCAACTCAGGTACCAAACATCTCTCTAGTGTATGTACTAGATGGCGTCGAGTCTCGTGGGGTTAGTGTATGCTTAGTCTACTTTTCTTGCTCTGAACATTCTGTACATTCTACCTTTGTATGTATGTACACTGTTACAACCTTAGTCTAGGACTCAGGTTGCAAGTCTTTGGATAAAGACAAGGAAATAGAGAGAAGAGTAAGGGATGATATGATTGGTAAAGTGTAAGGAATACATCAAGTATTACTATACTTTATATACTAGTGGTACGAGCTAAGAATAAAGGAACAGAGTAAAGGAGTCATAGGAGATGAGTAGAACGAGTCAGTAAGAGTACAGCCATAAGGGATGAAACAGATACATAGGAATGATAAATGTGACGGGTGCATGATAGGAATGTACTGTCTATCTATAGTTCATAACAATACCTCCCTTTTTACTTTCATGACCCCATGAAATACCGTAGTCTACTTGTCATCTTGTTCTTTGTGTAAGACGTTGACAAGTTGATGTTTGGTAGGACCAATCATCGGGGTTCCTGATTTGCATCAACATCCAATCCAAAAGGGGGCGTGGTCTTGGCCTCCTCTAAAGAGGGCTATGGTGTGTCCTTTGAACGTAGCGGTATCATTTGTTTCGGCTGCAACAAGGTTGTGTACTATCTCTTCCCAGTAGTTTTCTTCAAACTGTCCTCCGTCTTTGAGTGTAAGATAGGATGGGGGCAGATTGAATATTGTCGGTTTGGGTGGTAGGTCCATATCAGGCAGTTGTATAAGGAGGTGGTCTACTTTGTCTCGCATGTCTGGTTCCATTAGATAGTCTGGGACAGATTTGTCAATTCCCTCCATTCCTTTGTCTAACCAGTCCTGTTCATCGTCTTTGTGGTAGGGCAGCTTGTTGGGTAAGGTAGTGGGGACATATGAGTCGAGATCCATTAGTCTCCATGCAAGTCTGTAGGTGGGATTGTCGCTTGAGTCAGTGAGGTGATTGAGTCTTTCACCTGTCATGATTAAGGCACTTTGGATGCATTTCTTTGCATCAGAGTGCACTAATATGTTGAGGTTGGTGGCTGCTTTATCTAATAACTCCTTCATAAGTTCATGTTTCCCAGTTGACATGGCGGTGGGAAGGGCTCTGGTAGTGGTGACGAGTAGAATGCAGCACAGGGCTTTGGCTTGTATTTGGAGGTTGTTGATAGCATGTGCAATATATGTAAGTCCTTTGGTTGTGGCGGTATAGTGCTCAATTTGATCTTTGGTAGACTGAGCATCGAGGAGGTTGTTAAGTTCTTGTTTGAATTCTGTGTCGATGGCTGGGAAGGGGGTGGGCTTGCATTCGGTGTGCATGGTGTGTTGTGAAGGTGGTTGGCAAAGTTTATGGTGCAATGGATACAGCGTGAGGTGCGTCAAGTGTAGTGATCTCTTGTAACATGGGGTTTGTTGTTCATAATTGTCGCTTTTTTACCTCCCTTTTTGTAGGTTTCGTCCTCGAAATCTTGTCTAAAAATTCTTGAACTGCCTCCTTAGCATTTCCTAACTCTGACTCATTCTCCCATGTGTCTTCTTCGGAGGTATACCCTTTCCAGTGTACTAGGAATTGATTTCGTCATCCTCTTTTGCGATGTCCTTGGATTTTGTCTACCTCATATTGCTCTTCATCGTTGATGATCTCGGGCATCAGTGGTAGCAGGGTGCACTGGCTGTCAAACTTGGGTTTTCAATAGGGGGAGAGGAGTCTGCTGTTAAACACATCGTGTATTGCCCATGTTTCTTCCAATTGGTAGCTTGTTTCGCCTATTTTTGTTTTTATCCTGAATGGTCCATATCATTTGTGATCCAGCTTTTTGGTTAGTCTTGTTGTCCTGATATTACTGGCTTCAAGCCAAACTTGTTCTCCTGGGGTGTACTCATGTTCTGGTTTAGTGCTGTTGCATTTCTCTATTTGTTCCTGACTGCATTGTAACATCTTTGTCATTTCTTGTCGCATGTTCTGTAACTCCTGTATCTGTTCCGTGATTGCCAGTGCTTTGGTGATACTCGTTATATCTCCTTTCCAAGGGTGTCATCCATAAACTATTTCGAATGGTGAATATCTGGTGGCTGTATGGATTTTGTCGTTGTATTGGAATTCTGCTGTGGCTAGCCATTTTTTCCAATTGTCTTGAGCATGGTTTATTACGTTTCTGAGGTATGTTTCAACCTCTTGGTTGATGTACTCCATTTGACCATTGGTTTGTGGGTGGTATGCTGTGGATAAGTTTTGCTGGGTTCCTGTTGCTCAGTATAGTTCTGCCATGAATTTGGATGCAAATTGTAGTCCTCTGTCACTGATAATTCTTCGGGGTATTCCGTGTGTTCTCCATATGTCATCTCGATAGATATCTCCTAGCTCCTCGGATGTTAAGGTAGTGTTGACTGCATGTAATCTGATCATTTTGCTGAAACAATCGACTATGACAAGTATTACGTCATATCCTTCTGACTCTGGTAGTGGTCCTATCATGTCGATTGATATCTCCTCCCAAGGTTCCGCTGGTGTCAGTAGCAGATGGAGATGTGTTGTCAGTCTTATTTGGAGTATTTTGTTTTGTTGGCATGCTTCACATCCCCTGATGTATCATTTGACGTCGTTGTACATCTGGGGCCACCAATAACTCCGTTTAAGGAGTTCAATCATTCAATGTTGTCCTGGATGTCCTACATCAGTTTTGTTGTGGTGTTGTCATAGTATTTCTTGTCGTATTTGATTGTTGGGTGGGACATATATTCTTCCTTCGAACATCGGTACTCCATCTGTTTCCAATACCTCCTTTGGTCACTTCTCTTTTTCTTTTAGCCACTGTGTTTCCCTTCTTGTCTCCTTTTGCAGTTGGTGTTTCAGATCTTCTTCTCCTGAGATTTCCCAGATTTGTTGGATTGTGGTGATCGTACTGTCGTTGAATAAGTGGTCGGGTAGTAAGGTAATGTCGGTGTTGTCTCGAGTAGTGTCTGTTTTTGTTAGTCTTGATAAGATGTCGGCTTTTGTGTTGGTTTTTCCGGGGATATGTTTCAGTGTGTAATGGTATTCTTGTAGCTCCATCTGCCACCTCGCTTGTCGTCCTGTGAGTTGCTGTGGTTTTCGGAAGTATTCCAGGTTTTTGTGATCGGTCCATATTTCGAATGGTTTGTCTGCATCGAGTAGATATTGTCTCCAGGTCTTGATTGCTTCTCAAATGGCGAGTAACTCCTTATTGTAGATCTGATAGTTTCGTTTTGTGAGTGTCATTGTTCTTGAATGGAATGCGATTGGGTGCCAATGTTCTTCTTGTTTTTGCGATAATACTGCTCCTACTCCATATCCTGATGCGTCCACTTCTACCCTGTATTGACCCTTGTCCTGTGGCATTGCTAATACCAGTTCGCTTGTGATCTTTTCCTTGATCCTTTCGAAGGCTTGTTGTTGTTGTTCTTTCCATGCCCATTGCATGTCTTTTTTCTTCAACTCGTGTAGTGGGGCTGCTATGTTGCTGAAGTCGTGAATGAATCGTCGGTAGAAGTTTGCAAATCCTAGGAATTTTTCGACGTCTTTTAGGGATTTGGGTGTTGGCCATTCTTTCACCGCTTTCACTTTCTCCTCTTCCATTTTAATGCTGCCTTGTCCAACCACAAATCCTAGTATGGGTACTTCTTTTGCATCAAATATGCATTTCAATCTTTTGAAATATAGTTGGTGTTTTGCTGCAATGTTGAGAAATTGTTTTGTCCTTTCTTCAAGTTCCTGTTGTGTGGTCCCAGGTATGAAGAAATCATCTCATCCATGTAGTTGACGACTGCTCCTTCATGTAGCATTTCTCAAAAGACAGTGTTCATTATCCTTTGGAATGTTGCTGGCAAGTTACTCATTCCAAAAAACATGACTGTTGGTTTGAATAGTCTGTTGTTCATTACAAATGCTGCTTTCCATTCATCACCTTCTCTTATCCTGATGTTATTGTATCCCCAGATGATGTTGAGTTTGTTGAAGACTTTTGCATTCTTCAGTTTATCGATAACTTTGCTTATGAGTGGAAGTGGTGTTTTGTCTTTGATCATGTGTTCATTTAGCTTCTTGTAGTCTTGTACCAGTTGTTTGGTTCCATCTTTTTTGGGTATGAAGAAGCATGGTGTAGTGTAGGGGGATTGTGATGGTCAAATTTGTCCTGAGGCAATATTTTTGTCGAGGAATTTTTGTAGTTCTTGTTTCTCCATTAATGTCATTGCGTAGACCTTGGACTGTAATACCGGTGGTGCATCTTCTGTCAGGTTTATTTCATGGTCCCATATCATATGTTCCGGTAGTTTGTCAAAGTTCTTCTTGTTGAACAGGTGCGTATATGGCTGTAGGTATGTCGGTAGGTCCTCTGGGTTTGTTTGATCGGTTTTCTTTTCCTCTATGTGTTCTTTTACCGTGCATATTCTTTCGTTGAACCGTATATCGTTGTGGTGTGTGGTGCAATCCTTCGGACATCTATTGAAGCATACTATGTTGTTTGTCCAATCGATTTCTGGGTTGTGCTTGACTAGCCAATCATGTCCGAGATATAGGTCCACACTCTCTAGTTGTGTTACCATTGCTTTGATTTCTTCCATGTGTTTGCCATTACTTAATACCAGTTGTGCCATATCTGTTATTTCCCCCTTTTTGTTTTCAGTTCCATCAGCATTGATTACTCGTATTGGGGTTTCGAGGGGTTTGGTTGTGATCTGTTCTTCTTCTACTATCCTCTGTGCTATGCATGTGTGTGTACATCCAGAATCCACCAGTGTGGTGATTTGCTTGGGTCCTTTCTTTGTTCTGATCATTGAATTGAGGAGAAGTTTGCATGTCAAGTTTCATTTTTGCGGGATCACATATTGTCTATTGTGACATAAAACAGAAACTCTAGGTTTATTGGCTTGCAGGTTTGCACCTACTCAGAGCCTTCGACAAAATCCTCTTTTGTCTCTTCTTCTATCTCCTCGGTAACCTCTCTGATGTGTGCTTTCTTCGGTGCTTTACAGTTCTTCAAGATGTGGCCCTGTTTGCCACAGTTATAGCACGTTATTTTGGTGTATGCTATCTTTGTCTTCTTGCGGCAATATTTGGCAATATGCCCATAGAGGTTGCAGTTAAAACACCTTGGTTTACCGTTCTGATCGGTGTCTGCCCTCTGTCTACCAATTTCCATTGGTTGTCCTCCACCTCCATAGGTGACTCCTGTGCTTGTTCTGATATCTCCTCGTGTGATGTCCGTTGTTTCATATCCTTGTCCTACTGCAAGGATGGTATTTCTCCATTTGTTGTATGTGTCGGGGATTGAGGCTGCCGGATAGCCTACAATGGTTTGGATAATGTCTGCTCTGGTGTGTCATTTGAGGAGGAATATGGCATGCACATCATCGGTTCCTGCTTGGGTTTTCAATGCTTCGAACTCTATTAAGAAGTCCATGGTGTTCCTCTTTCCCTGTTTGAACACCTCAATTTCCCCTTCTGCTATTGCTTTCCTGTTCCCCAAGGAGAAGGTAGCTACCATCTCCTTTGCAAAGTCCTCGAATGCCGGTGTTTTCTTATCTTGAATCATTTGTAATTTGGCATTGGCATAGGGACCTGTGAGTCCCCCTTTCATTCGAGCTAATATTCCAATTATCTTTTGCTCATTATTGTCAATTTTGTTGAAGAGTGTCCATAAGGACATCACTCTCCACCAATTGTCAAACTTGGTTCTATCTCCATTGAAATATCCTGGTTCTGGGGCTAGGTTCTTTGGGAAGTTGATTTCATTGGCCATTTCTGATTTAGTTTCTGGTTTGCTGTGTTCATTTTCATAGGTCCTGGTGACTTCTATGTTGGATGTGGCTTCGGCAATTTCTGTATCGAATGGGGTCTTGGCAACTTCTATGTCAAATGTGGTCTCGGCAACTTCTGTATTGAATAGGGTCTCGAAAAGAGCTGTGTCTTCTTCTATACTGTGGTTGGATTTCTGCCATTTAAGGCCTTCAGGGATTTCTGGTTCTGTTCATTGTTTGGATCTGGTGGTTACTGGTGATCCCTGGATATCTGTTGGTCTTGGAGCTCTTGGTCTTCTCAGTGTTCTTGATGAGCTACTGCTGCTCATATACTGTCGTTCTAGTCAGAGGCTATTATTCCAAGCCTAGCTATGAATAGTGGCACCTCTCTTGCAAGGTGAGTCGAGTGACACTTTACCAAATGTTACGACCTTAGTCTAGGGCTCAGGTTGCAAGTCTTTGGATAAAGACAAGGAAGTAGAGAAGAGAGTAAGGGATGATACGATTGGTAAAGTGTAAGGAATACATCAAGTATTACTACACTTTATATACTAGTGGTACGAGCTAAGAATAAAGGAACAGAGTAAAGGAGTCATAGGAGATGAGTAGAACGAGTCAGTAAGAGTACAGCCATAAGGGATGAAACAGATACATAGGAATGATAAATGTGACGGGTGCATGATAGGAATGTACTGTCTATCTATAGTTCATAACATACATGTGGACTGCATTCGAGCACCACTATATAAATTGTTGATAAAAAAAAAAAAAAAAAAAAAAGGGAGCTTACCTAAATGGTAAATTAAATAATGACAAAATTGTCTATATGTGTCAACCTCCCAGTTTCCCTGACTCTACTCATCCCCACTATGTCTGTCATCTCAAGAAGACACTTTATGGTCTTAAACAATCTGGAAGATGCTGGTACCAATGTCTCTGTGAAATTCTCATTAACAACCTAGAATATTTGTGTTGTGATGTTGACCATGCAGTCTTCTTTTGTTTTGTCCAAGATGACTTAGTTATTATCCTTGTTCCTGTGGATGACTGTACTCTTGTGACAACAAAACTTAGATTTATTAAGGAGTTGAAAGAAAGGATGAATGAATTTGTAGAGGTGACAGATCTTAGAGAAATTCATTGGCTCTTAGGGATTGAAATTCGAAGAAATTGAGAGAAAGGCAAGTTATATATGTCTCAACGGTCATACATTGATTTGTGTCTTTGGTGATATAGTTTTGAGGATGCTAAACCAGTTGGCATCCCTATGGATCCATCCATTCATTTCTCCACCAATCAATCACCGAAATCGACTGCCGAAATCACTCGCATGACTTGTATTCCCTACCAAGAAGCTGTAGGTTCACTTATGTATACAGTGATTGCTACTCGACCGGATATTACCTTCACAATCCAAGTTCTTTCGAAGTTTTCGAAGAATACAGGAGAAGAGCATTGGGAGGCCATAAAGAGAGTTTTCAGATATTTGAAAGGCACAAGAGAGCTACGGCTGACCTTTGGAGGTCAAGGAGATGCTCTAGAAGGTTTTTCTGATGCAGATGGGAACATGGCTGAAGATCAACATGCAACTTCAGGTTTTGCATTCATCATCAATGGTGGTGCCATTTCATGGAGTGCAAAACACCAAGAAATTGTTACCCTGTCCACCACAGAATCAGAGTATATAGCTGCAACTCATACTGCAAAAGAAGCCTTGTGGCTTTGTTCACTTATCTCTCAGATTTATGGAGTAACCCTTCCCACTACACCACTCTTCTCTGACAATCAATCTACTATTTCGCTCACAAAGGACCATAAGTTTCATGGTTGTACAAAGCATATCAACATCTGCTACCACTTTATTCAATGGGTAGTTAAAGAAGGAAAAATCTGCTTAATCTATTGCCCCACTGGGGAAATGATTGCAGATATCTTAACAAAAGCCTTACCTTCACCCAAGGTGAAGCACTTTGCAAATGAGCTCAGGCTTGTTGCAGTTTGAGGGGGAGTGTAAAATAGACAAACATGCACCGACAAGTGTTCAGGTGTAAATGAGCTGCAAGAAAAGGAGTAATGTCATTTTGTAATGACTCGGTGAATTTCTTCATTTCCGGTAATGTCTCAGCTTTGGTATATAGTCCTCACATTCCCTGTTTGACACCTCAGTCTACATTCCCTGGTATAAGCTACCTAACCTTGTACTTGTAGTGTAAATCTTTCAGGTATAGTAATATAAGTCAGTCTTTGCACTTCGAGACAGAGTGTAAATCTTTCAGTAACCAAATAAGCAAACATTATCAAACTCTCATTACTCAACCAAGAAATGGGAATCCTGTTTATCTTGTAGCTCTGAGTGATGAGGGCAAGTAGAGAATAAGCAGTTCAGCAATCTTCTATTGATTGACAGCAACTGTCAATGGAAACTCTTCTTGGGCAATCAAGAAGGCTATCCCTATAGAAGATCAAAGCTTAAGCTTTGACTTCCTAATACAGTCGGCCATTTACACTAACTACTTCTTTTTCTATAAAAAATGCTACTAAAGATAGACATGAAACTGATAAAGGTGAAACAACTAAATATAGAGCAAAGTAAAACCGATGAAGATGAAATGGATGAGTGCTTACTCATTCTTAGAGATCTTGGATGATGATGATAGAGATTCACTGGAACAGCTGCAGTCACAAGATATGTAGGACAAGGTAGTAGAGGGTGATGATGATGATGGTGGCAATGGAAGAACTGTATGTTGAAGTTTCAGACATATTCTAGAAATAGACTATGAAGTCATTATAATAATAATAGACTGATCCGTTACTTTCTAGTAACTTTATTCCGTAGTAACTTCCTATGAGTTGCTCTGTATATGATGAGAGTCATAAGTACTTGATAGATTATTCTACATAGTACCAATGACTAGATACTACATTCTGCAGTACTCTGCAGGCACTACACCGCAGTTGAAAGGAGTCATAAGGAACAATCCATGCAATGCTAGTATTTTATGTAGTATGACTCGCCTATGTTGCAATATGTATATAAACCCCATATAGCAGACCTAGTTCTGCATCTTGTTCAATCGAACAACCTCTTCATCATTGCCTATCTCTTTGAGTACAACACCTCAATCAATTTAATCGACTTTGACCTCTACCTCTCTGACACCAACCGTTTTATCAATAATATCTGTCTATCCGAATTACCTTTCTATAGGTATCAGATAGAAGCTTATTATCTCGGTGAGTAGACCCTACGTTCTCTCCCACTGCATTTACTGCTGCCTCTAGCAAACAACTCGTTACGGTCGTTTCCTCAACACTGCATCCATAGGATGATTGGAGTTGGATGATAAGAATAACATCCATGTGATTGGTTTTTTGGAGAGGTAAGACTTGGGTGACTTGACAAAGGCTCAAGTAGATCACAATAGTGGATGAGGAGAGTTGTCACTGTCACTACTGGGTACAGCAGGTTCATTGTCTGGTGATAAGTCCCTAGGTTACATCTTTATACAATAGGTTCCATTAGCAACTTGCTGGTGAATGAGCACTTCGAGCACTGGACCACAAGTGTACATGTAAGGATGGATGTACTGCATAGTTTCTTTGGTAGTAGGTTGTGCTTTCCAACTGTTATTCCAGGCACTATAGAGGTTGTTCTCAATGGTGCATATGTAGAGTCCATTAGTATTGCATACATGTAAGTATGGTGCATATTTCCAAGCTAGTCAAAGTAGAGAGTCAATGATGGCATTGTTGGATTGTAGTGGTGAGACGAGTGGTATTACTTCTGGGAACTTGTTGTAACCTCTAATGTAGGTTCGAGGTTTGGACATAACATTATTCCCTTTGTTAGTAATGAATTCCATTTCATTACATTCAATCTTGGGCAGTTGGTAGTAAGGACTGTCCTTGGGGAGTTCTTCAACTCCATACAGTTCAACAGGTTAGTATCTAATGTGATTGGCCACTTCTAACATCTGAGAAGGGATCCTTGTAATGGCCTTCATCCTAGTAGGGTAGTAAGGTTGAGATGGCAGATGGTAGAGGGGGCAAGATGCCATTTTGGGTCCTAGTGGTGGCAGTTCTGGAGCACCAGTGTCTATTGGGGTTGGGAGGCATGAGCCTAATAGTACAATAGCTTCAAGTATTTGCTCCATTTCTGGAACTGTGAATACAGCTGATGACCTCATCATGTCAATTATATAATTCTTGCATGTCAGGATCCAGTTGTTGGGTTTGATAAGCCAGAGTGGTAGTTTGGCCATATCATTGATCATAGTTAGGTCAGCTTTGTAGTACAAGTCAAGTATTTTGAGGTTAGATGCTTCATATGGGCTGCCTATGAACTTGTGGAGTTGGGTTAATTGTTGCTGCAGTATAGGAAATCTGGTGGGATCTTTTATTTTCATGGTCATGATACCGGTGATGATCTCAGATAGTCTGGTAATAGTTGAGTGGAACTGCAGGTGGTTCATGCTCATATCAAGGTGGGTAATGACATGCAGGGTAGCCTTGGACAGACATAGGTTCGATGAGTCTATGCTCTATTTGGGCATCAGTTTGAACCGGAGTTGATTGATGAGTTGGATTACCATTGTTAGTGGCATTATGGAAAGGAAGGCCTCAAGAGATTTTTGATATGGGATATATGGGGTGAGACTCTGGTAAAGGTTCTTGAGGCTGGTCATTGTTTCGAGTGGGTAGTTGGGAAACATTAGGAGTTGATAAAGGGCTGCCTATGTGCACTAAGGGTAGTGCTAATTGAGCAACAGAGAAGTTAATAGAAGTATTGGATGCATTGCAAATCCTCATGTACTCCATTGGATAGAGTGCAGCTAGTAAGGATGTTGTAGCTTTGTTGTATGGTGTAGGTGTATTGGCTAAGCATTTGCATATTATGAAGGCAAGTAGCAAGCAAATTCCTGTATTCATTGCAATGGGCAACAGATGTGTTATCCTCTCATAGATTGGGGTGGTGATCAGATAATTGTCTTTTGATAGTGTTTCAAAGTTGTAGGCAGGCAGTATCATATGCAGATTCAATATCAAGTAGGGGAGGGATGGTATGTGGCTGTAATCCAATGGGCTGGATAAATTCCTCATTGTTAAGGGTGATGGAATACTTGGGCAATGAGAGGAGGATATCATCAAGGTCTGGTGGTACAGGCAGTCCATTGATGATATTGGTGGTGACTTCAGTGGTATTAATAACAGTAGCTGTGGTGGCTGGTGCTGAGGCTAGGCAAGTATTGGAGGTGTTGAGAGACATGATGAGTTCAGATATTGTGAGCTCTTTTATAGGTCTCAAGTATGTTCTTCACATTTTGGAGGTTTGATGCAGGTTCCCATGAATTTTTGGAAGTGTGGTAGCCTTTCTACTTGATTAGGTATCTGAAATGATTATTTATCCTTTTATGGTGAAAAATGGCCTTGACTTTGTATTCTTCTTGATCATCAACAAGGAGAGGAAGGGGTTGAGATGTGTGTCATCCATATATCATGTTTTTGATTGCAGGGGTAAGAAGAGAGGCATGAAACTTGTTATAGATCTTCTATGTTTCAGGTAATTTTAGCTGAAACACAACAGGTGAGATCTTCTTAATGATTGTGAAAGGTTCTTCCCTTCTTTGGGTGATTTTACTATTTGCAAAGTTTATTGGTAGGCGTTTGTTTTCTAGCCAAACTTTATCCCCTTTGTTAAAGTTTGGTAACCTATAATTTGCAGTTCATTTAGCCATGATTTCACAGGTATGGTTGTGTGCTCTTTTTTTTTTAAAAAATTCATCAATTTATATAATGGTGCTCAATTGCAATCCACATGTACATACATACAAAAGCAGAACATACAGAATATTTGGAGCAAGGAAAGTAGACTATAAGTAAACTAACCCCATGAGACTCAGTGCCATCTAGCATGTACACTAGAGAGATGTTTGGTACTTAAGTTGATCAGCAGGAAAAGCAGAGAGAAAAGAGATCAGAAAAGAGAGAGTGAGAGAAAGAAATTGATAGAGGGGAAACTATTGACTTGCAAGCACAAGGGGGAACAACAAATGGTACTAGCATGTAGAGAGGTATTGCCCAGACACTATGGGAATGATGGACTATCATAAAATAGTAGATGAGCGGGAATGGGAGAGATAGAGAAATGAATTGTGAAGTCCATAACTGGGAGAGCATAAGAAAAAGGATTTAGAAAGGAAAGGACTCATGCAGGCATGGACCCAAACCTCTGGTGGCCTTGACAATGATGCAATGGGGGTATTGAACCAGTGCAGATACAAGGGCGAACAGGCTCTGGAGGGAAGCTGAATGCAGCAGGATTGTAACATAAGAAGTTGATAAACTTCTTGATAGTGTCAACACCATAATGGTGATCAAAGTTCTGACACCAGTGGAGGATGTGCGTCCTGGTTTGTACCAGTTGGTTTTCGCAGTGGTGGCATGATAAATCCTCATTAGAGAAGAACCTAAGGTAGTACTCTCCAATTGGGGCATGACATAGTATAGTGCAGCAAGCTCATGCAAAAAGCTGAGACTGGTAACTGCATTCCCATATCCAAGGACCAGAGTTGATGTGTGACAGTAAGGCAGAGGCCCCATTCACTTGCACCGGAAGGTGGAGGAAGGAGCTACCACTGTATTTCTTGAACCTAAACATGGCTTGCCATGTGTGGATGGTGCATTTGGTGGACTTTTTGCATAAGAAGTCTATTGAGTTGGACACTTGGTGATTTCAACTTTGGTTTGGCCAGGCAACTGTTTGTATCCAGTTATGAGTGGCTTGTTGAATCCCATATTTGCATTTGGATGGAGTGTGATAAAATGAGAGGCAGTGTTGGTCTGACTTATTGAACCAAGTTAGGAGCACCTTTGAGGTGAGGATGGATTGCCACTGACAAGAGTGTGGCAAGCTATCAAGAAGGAGCCAAGAGGCCATGAGAGAGTTGGTGAACACATGGATGTGTTCAACCTCCTCATAGTTGTCTGTGGCAAGAACCTTGGTGATGCCTAGGTATTGTGTGACTAGTTTGATGTCAGTGGATGTAGTTCCTCCAAGCCTCTTCATAGCTGAACTTTCTCCATCCAGGTATTGAATGGTGGCTGCCGCCATGTACTGGCTGGAAAGCAGGTTGGGGTTGGGATGAACTGAGCTATCCATGCCAATGATAATAGACTTGGGGTCTGTTATCATGTTTGTCGTTACATTATCCCAAATAGTCTTTGAGAGGTAGGGGTTGTCCTGGTTGAATCCTATGAAAGATACATTAGTAGAAAAATAGTCCAGTAACCTATATCCAGGCCAGAGAGTCTTAGAAACAGAGTTGAAAGATTCTACATAATGAGTCTTGGGGGTGGGGCATGAAACATCCATCACAGCTCCAAGTGTCTTCTTCTTCTGAATTTCCGTGAAATTCTTGATGTGAAGTCAGTGGGGGGAAGAATGATACTCTTTTGTCAATCTTGCCAGTGCATGTTCATCATCCAAAGTGTGAATTCTTGATGTTTGTCATTCAGCCAACTTGCGGAGATGCAGTTTGATGGGCATGAGTCCCACAAGAGATTCAATGCCACCAGTGGCAGAGGTACAGAATATTCCAGTGATCCAAAGGGCTACTCTACATTACATTTTGTTGAGAATTTCACAAGTACCCTTGGTACAGGATTTGTCATGAAACCATACTCAGTAGCTGTATGTTGCCACCAGGACAACACATGATCTATATAGGACTCTCTTGTTGTGGGGGGAAAGGCTGCGTACAGAGTTGCTGAGCATTTTCATTGCCTTAATAGATGATATAGTTTTGGCAGAATAGTACTGGACATGCTCTTTGAAAGATAGTGTCCTGTCAAAATAAAAGCCAAGATAGCACCAATGGGTCTTTGGCTTCAGGGGGGTACAACCTGTGAATGGGGGAGAACCTAGGTCAATAGAGGGATTGGAGTCCTGCCTTCTGTGGGTGAAGTGGAAGACTTCGGACTTGTTGTGTTCTATGACTAGACCAAATTTGTTCAAGAGGCATTCCATCTCATGGTACATATGTTGGAGGATCTCAACATTGTTTTCGAGGGAGGGGGATTGGGCAATGAGGGTACCATCATCTACATAGGATAAGACATCAAAGTCCCACTTATTGTGGTGTTCTTCCATGCAAATGTCAAAGATTTGGAGGAGAGGAGTGAGGTAGAGGGCAGAAAGAATAGGGCTAAGGGCTGAGCCCTGACCCACACCAACCACTGCATCAAACTCAGGGGAAGTCTTGTTGTTCCATGAATAGGTAGTGTGTTGTTCCTTTAGATAGTTATTGAAGAAGGCCACAATTTGAGAGGGAAAACCTTGTCATGTAAGAATATTGGTGAGGAGATTGTAATTGAGGGAGAGGAAGAATTGGGCAATGTCAAATACTAAGACCAATATCTTCTTCTTTGTCCAAGCTTCCCGGATGATGTGGGTAAGGAAAAGGCCCACATCCTCTGTAGACCTTTGTCTGATCACCCCTAGTTAATGCAGATGGAGGACCTTGAACTTCACTGCCTCAAATTGTAGTCTCTTGGCCAACATCTTTTCTACCAGTTTACCGAGTGTGTTGAGAAGAACAATAGGCTGGAATGCCTTTGGGGTAGAGTAGTCAGGTTTGTTCAGCTTAGGAATAATCACCAATGTTGATTGTTTGAAGTGTGATGGCCAGTGCCTGAGTGACAGGCACGCACAACTGATATGCAAGAAAAGGTCAGTGCAGGTATTGATAGTGACAATCTGTTTAAGGTGGGACCAGGAAAGATGATCTGGGCCAGGGGCAGAAGAATTTGAAGTATTCTTGAGTGACTCCATCATCTCTAAGAGAGAGAAGTTGACCCAAGTCCTATTCTCTATTCCAATCAGCAGAGGTAGTTATTCAAGGATGTTTGCATTGAATGGTTGGTCCTGCACAGAGTTGTAGTGGGTGTGGTTGTGTGCTTCAAGGGCTTGATGTTGAGCATCAGATAGTTTCTTGAGGTACTCCTCAGTGGCAGGGACATTTGTTGGTTCCAGAGTAGTGGGGAATGCTTTTGGTGCATAACCATAGAGTAGCTGGAAAGGTGACTCTTTTTGTCCAGTATGGGAGTGGTTGTTATGAGCAAATTCATAGAGTAAGAGGAACTTTGCCCAATCATTTGGTTGAGCTGAAGTGGCAAGTGCTAAATATAGCTTGATTTCTTGATTAATCTGTTTGGTTGATCTGTCAGTTTGTGGGTGATAGGCTGTTGAATAGGCAGGGTCAATGTTAAGTAGTTTATAGAACTCTTGCATTGCTTTGGCAGTAAATCGCAGATCTTGGTCAGAGATGATCTTGTCAGGTATGCCATATTTGGCAAAGAGGTAGTCGACCAATAGCTGTGCAATCTGTTGTGTATTGGCACTTTTGGTAGTTGGTGTTGAAGTTTCAGACATATTCTAGAAATAGATTATGAAGTCATATTCTAATAATAGACTGATCCGTTACTTTCCAGTAACTTCAATCTATAGTAACTTCCAATGAGTTGCTCTGCATATGATGAGAGTTATAAGTACTTGATAAATTATTCTACATAGTACTAAAGACTAGTATACTACATTCTGCAGTACTCCGCAGGCACTATGCCGCAGTTAATGGGAGTTATAAGGAACATTCTATGTATTCCTAGTATTTTATGTAGTATGACTTGTCTATGTTTCAATATGTATATAAACCCCATATAGCAGACCTAGTTCTGTATCTTGTTCAATCGAACAACCTCTTCATCATTGCCTATCTCTTTGAGTACAACACCTCAATCAATTTAATCGACTTTGACCTCTACCTCTCTGACACCAACCGTTTTATCAATAATATCTGTCTATCCAAATTACCTTTCTATAGGTATCAGATAGAAGCTTATTATCTCGGTGAGTAGATCCTACGTTCTCTCCCACTGCATTTACTGCTGCCCCCAGCAAACAACTCGTTACGGTCGTTTCCTCAACAGTTGGCACTAGAATTATCCCCTTTGATAATCTATGGTCCACTATGGATAAAATACAATCATATCCTCAGGATGGGGGGAGATCAGTGATAAGGTCTATTGATATCCAGGAAAATGGATGGGTTGACTTGGGGGCAGAAATAAGCTATAGTGGTAGCTTTGTCAGATAATGGTTAATCTTGAATTGCTGGCACTTTGGACATCCAGCAACATATTCACAGATATAGTCCTTAATTCCTGGCCGATAGGTATAATCCAATATCTTGGATAGGGTGGCTGCTGCTCCTGGGTAGAGGTTTGGTAAGGCATCATGGGCAGATTCAGTGATCCAGTATTTCAATCCAAGATCATTTGGAATGATGACTCAGTTGGCATTGTGTGGGAGATCATCATCGGATGTTTCATCAAGATTAGGGTTGATCATACCATGGCGTTGATGTACTTTGTCAAGATCAGCTTTGGTGAGGAGGTGCACTATGGCACTGTCAAATATGGTCACTTTCTGGTTGTCTTTGTCATTAGGAGTATAGTCAGGTCATCATGATAATGCATTGGCTGGGCTATTCTTTTGGCTGGGTATATGCTTAATCTTTAGTTGAGGTTTGAGGTGTTCCATGTAGGCTGCCCATTGGGCTTGATGTCAATTAAGGGTCTGGGGTTCCTTGAATCAGGATAAGTTCTTGTGATTGCTCCATACAATGAATTTGTGTTTGGCTCCTTCCAAATGGTGGTGCCATTCTTTTAGGGCTTGTATAATAGCTAGCCATTCTTGCTCTAAGCAGTGGTAGTTTTGTTCTGTCAAGTTGAATGCTCTGGAGATAAAGGCAATTGGGTGCTTTACTCTATTATCATTGTGTTGGGTAAGGACAGCTCCTGAGGCATATACAGAAGCATTGGTTTTGATTTCAAAAGGTTTGTTGGGATCTGGTACAATCAAGATAGGTTTTTCCATGAAGTATTTCTTCAGATCTTCAAAGATGGTTTGGTGCTCATTAGTCCAATGGAACTTGATATTCTTGGACATGAGGGAGTTTAGTGGTACAGCATATCATGCATAATTCTTGATGAATCTTCTGTAGAAGTTACAGAATCCTATGAATTTCTAGATATTGCAGGTTGTTTTTGGTATTAGCCAATTCTTGATTCCTTCAAGTTGGGCTGCATCCATTTCAATGGATGATGGGGAGATTACAGCACTGAGATACTCAAGGTGTTGTTTCTCGAATTCATATTTCTTGGGTTTGAGAAACAGATTATGCCCTTGAAGTAGTTTTAATACGTCACAGGTAAGGCATCAGAGTTCTTCTTGTGTTTTGGCATGTATGAGAATATTATCCATGTATACAAGGACTTCTCCTTTGTCAATAAGAGGGTGGAATATGTGGTCCATCATGAATTGGAAAGTGGCTAGGGAGTTGTACATCCCAAAGAACATTACAGTTGGCTCATTTAGGCCTTTTGGTGTTCTGAATACAGCTTTCCATTCATTGCCTTTTCGGATGCAAATATTTTTGTATCCAGTGCATATGTCGAGTTTGGTAAACCAATTTGATCCTTTAAGTTTGTCAAGTAGTGACAAAATGAGTGGGATTGGGTCTGCATTCTTAATAGTATAACTATTGAGATATCAATAGTCTTGACATGGGCAGAGTTTTCCATCTTTCTTCCCTACAAAGAAGAAAGATGAGGCTATAGGTAATTTTGATTGTTGAATATATCCTTTGGCTAGGTTCTCCTCAATGAACTTATTGAGTTCATTGGTCTCTTAGGGTGATAGTTGATAAGCAGGTCCAGCTTTTGGTTTGAAAGATTCTTTCATCTCAATTTTGTGATCCCAAGGTCAAGTGGGTAGGTATCGTGAAGCAGCTTGTTCACTGAATATATCAGAGTGGTCACAAAAGTTGGCTGGTACAATTTTCAGAGGGTCAGTCTCTTTCTTCTCTTCATATTGCTGGGCAATAAACTGGGAGGCATTGGCTTTGAAGTTTATTTCTTTGAATGTGGCAGGTTCAAGATAGATGTGGTTCACTTGTTTGGCTTCATTTGCACTGTCATCCATGGAGGTGACAAGGCAGTTGAGCTGGGGGTTATCAATAAATGGGGTTCTCCATTTCATAGTCTTCCTTGACCAATCAACTTCTGGGTTAAATTGCAATAGCCAGAGCATTCCTAAGATTAGGCATGGCATTCCTAGTCCAATGATTCTTGGTTTTAGAATCATTTGTTGTCCATCTATGGTGAGTCTAAGGACAGTATCATGGGTAGCTTGTCCTTGTCCATTGGTAGTTCCATTGGTGTTAAGGATGGTGACTGGTGTGTCAAGTGGATGGGTTGGTAGGTTCCATTGTTCTACAAGAGATGGGTCAGTGTAATTTCCAGCTGCTCCTGAGTCTAGGAGAGCAAGGTGTTTGGTAGTCATGTTAGGTAAGTAGATGGTAGTTGGAACATAGATAGTATTATTCTTTGGAACAATGTTAACAGTGGTAATTTGCTCAGTGTCGAACTTGCAAGGTGGTTTGGGTCGGGGGTAGTCATTGTGTTGTAGTGTCAAATAAGAAATCTGTGGTTTCTTTATAGTTTGAGATCTAGATGTAGTAGCTAGTCTCTTTAGACAAAAGACTTAATTAGGTCTTTGTTGGAATGACCATCTGCAACATTGAAGAGTTTTTCTATCTCTTCATTGGAGGTGTTGTCTATTATATTTGCAATTTGGGTAGACTTGAATTATTGCTTGCTTCAGTCGAAATATTTGGACTTATAAGCAGCATTCTTTGACATGCTGACATAGTTCTTTCCACAGCTTCATTGCAGGCAATTTCTGGAGAAATGTCTAGCAGATTTGCATGTGAAACATTTTTATTTGTTATATAACTTCCAGAGTTTGGGTGATAAAATAGCATTGAGTTGGGCTGTGGCAAGTTTTGTGGCCATGCAGGCAACTTACTGGGTAGTTGCATTCAAATATTCATTATCATCTGATGATGCTTCTTCCTCAGATTCTTCTTCTTCTTCATCAGATCTTTCTCCCATTGGGTAAAGATTATTGAGCTGCTGCTTGAGGATGTGGTCAATGTCCATGGGACCATAGCCTGGGGGGTTACTGCTTCTTTGAGTTGGCTGGTAAGGTCTTGCATAAGACATCAAACTTGATGCTTTTGGAGTGCAATATTTCGAGCAATGGGAGGTATGTTGTGCTGAGTGATGATGTCCTGTTGAGCTAAACTTCTGTTGTAGGTATGCTATTGTTGCTGCATTTCACATGGCTGTATACCAAGTACTGATACTGTTTGGGGCAGGGTTCTGACTGTAGACAAGCCTTTTGTAATACAGATCCAGTCCTTTAATGAAGAATATGATTTTGGTCTTTGTGTGGGTGATTCTGGCTCAGGTACACATATTCTTGAATTGCTCAACATAGACTGCAGTGGGTTGTCCATTCTGGGTGACATTAGATAGTTGATCGATGGTGACAAGGGTGTTGTTTGCAGGTAGAAATGAAGTGTCAAGTTCTGTGAGGAACTGTTCGATGGTCTGTATGGGGCTGAAGACATTGTTGGTGGTGTGTGAGATGGTGTAGGCTTGTTTCCATTCTCTGGCCAATCCTTCCATACTAAGGAGGGCATATATGATTTTGGACTTGTTGTTTGGTAGATTGTTGGGCTATAATGCAAAGTAGATCTGGAGGTTCTGCTTCCAGTTGGGATAGTTAAGTGGGTCACCATAGAAAATGGCAGGCTTTGGGAGCTTGGAATCTGGCATGTTTGATCCTGTGGGTGAGTTTGGTAGTGAGTTCACTGAGGAGTTTGACAGGGACAATTGGTGGGTTTGTGGCTGTTGGATTGTCCTGAGTGTAATTGGAGGTCCTGGTGCTCTGGTTGTCTACTGGTGGGTGCTGGGAGGTACCACTGGTTGGGTTGTCTAGTAGCTGGTTAACTGATAGTTGGTTGTCTAGCTGGTCTGACTTCATTGAACTTCCCTTTCTCTTTGTTCTCGGAGTAGCTGGAGGGCTCCAGCAAGTGGGTTTGGTGAGTTTGATATGTTGTCATTGGATTTGTATTGGGGCTCAAGTTCTGGTGTCTGGGGTGGTGGCTCTTCAGAGTGCTCACTTCCGTGTTTGGAGTGCTCAGGGTTGTCTGAGTGTTCAGACTCGGTAGAGATAGTTTCTCTGTACTGTTGGTTGGACTGCTGGGATTGCTGGGATTGCTGTGATTGTTGTCTTGAGATTGCTTGTTGTGTCCAGTTAGACTGCATGTAAGTAGGTGTCTGATAAGACTCTGAACTCTGTCTTGGGGCAGGTTCACTGGTTCTAATCCTACTAGCTGTGGCACTAGTCAAGGGTTGTTCAAAGGGTTGGGAAGTGGTTGAGGTGGACTATTGGATGGAGGCTGGTGGGGAATATTGAACTGGTTCTGGAGTTTGCTGGGAGGTTCATTAAGTAGGCTCAACACTGTAAGACTCTGCAGCCTTGGATTGTGATCTAGTCCTGTAGACCAGAGGTGCAGGTGGAGTAGTCTCCTTTTGCTTTGCATGACATCAGACTCATTCAATCTTGACAGAGTTGCACCTTTATCTCACCAACAATTATTCACAACTTCTTTCTGTACTTCTTGGGAATACACAACAGGTTTTGAGGGTGTCCTCTACTGAGTGCTCTCACTTTTCGAGGGAATCTGTTACTGGCATAGCAGCAACAAGGCATGATGCATCTTCACGGTTGCTAGTATCATCTGGCTGACTAGATGGCAGCTGCTCAGTTTAGCTTCTCTACAGACAGCTTCTCCATAGCCTAGTGGTTGTGACCTTCCATTCCTTCTAGGTCTTCTTTCAACTGGAGTACTTCTCAATGGGAATACAGAGGCAGGACGCATGGCAGGCAAGTTTCTCTTCTTCTCAAGGAGGAAACCACAAAGTTGGTTGATAGCATATGTTCTATGAGCAGGTCTTTGTGCTTAGCCCTACTAACTTGAGGGGTACTCCAGGTACTGGCAAGTACAGTGTGGGTCCTATGTGACTGATAGCAAGTTATACTCCTATATGGCAGATAGGCACTGTGTACAACTCTTCTTGGCTTCCTGTAACAGCAACAGCGGCAATGATGCAGGAAGATGTTATCCTTGTTCAGCAACAATGGCAATGACACAGATAACACTGGGGTTCTTGTTCCCTATGCCAAAATGACTCAGCAGAAGCTTTGATCTACCACCACAGATTTGGCTACTAAGGGCAATCAAAGAGGATGCAATCTCTAGGGTATGGTCTTAATACCTATCTTAGCCAAGTAACTGGATAAGCAAACTGTCATTACTCAACCAAGAAATGGGAATCCTGTTTATCTTGTAGCTCTGAGTGATGAGGGCAAGTAGAGAATAAGCAGTTTAGCAATCTTCTATTGATTGACAGCAACTGTCAATGGAAACTCTTCTTGGGCAATCAAGAAGGCTATTTCTGTAGAAGATTAAAGCTTAAGCTTTGACTTCCTAATACAGTCAGCTATTTATACTAACTACTTCTTTTTCTATAAAAAATGCTACTAAAGATAGACATGAAACTGATAAAGGTGAAACAACTAAATATAGAGCAAAGTAAAACTGATGAAGATGAAATGGATGAGTGCTTACTCATTCTTAGAGATCTCAGATGATAATGATAGAGATTCATTGGAACAGCTGCAGTCACAAGATATGCAGGACGAGGTGGTAGAGGGTGATGATGATGATGGTGGCAATGGAAGAACTGCATCCATAGGGTGATTGGAGTCAGATGATAAGGATGACATTGATGTGATTGGTTCTTTGGAGAGGTAAGACTTGGGTGACTTGACAAAGGCTTGAGTAGATTGCAATAGCAGATGGGAAGAGTTGTCACTATCACTACTGGGTACAGCAGGTTCATTGTCTGGTGATAAGTCCCTAGGTCACATCTCTATACAATAGATTCCATCGGCGACTTGTTGGTAAATGAGTACTTTGAGTACTGGACCATGAGTGTACATGTAAGGGTAGATATACTACATAGTTTCTTTGGTAGTAGATCATGCTTTCCAACTGTTATTCCAAGCACTGTAGAGGTTGTTCTCGATGGTGCATAAGTAGAGTCCATTAGTGTCACATACATATAAGTATGGTATGTATTTCCAAGCTAGTCAAAGTAGAGAGTTGATGACAGTGTTATTGGATCCTGGTGGTGGAATAAATGGTATTGCTTCTGGGAACTTGTTGTAACCTCTGACATAGGTTCAAGGTTCAGTCATAACACAATGTAGCAGCTGTGATTGTGCCTGTCATTAGTGATCAGGTACTTCAGGTTCTGGAGGGAAAGTGAAGACTAAGAAATTGTGTTGCAAGAAGTTAGCTAACTCCTTAATAGTATTGATGGGGTAGTAGTGATTAAAGTGCTGAAAACAATGGAGGATGTGGGAGCAGGTCTGAATGAGCTGACTCCTGCAATGATGGCAAGAGAAGTCTTCATTAGGAAAAAACCTTGGTTGGTATTCCCTAGTAGGGGCATGGCATAAGATGGCTTGACATGTTCTAGTAAAGAGTTGTGGTGAGTATTCACATTCTCATATCCATAGACTGGAGTTGAGATGGGAAGGTAAGGTGGAGGCCCCATTTGCTCACATCTTAAGATGGAGGAAGGAGCTACCACTGTATTTTGCAAAGGAGAACATGCTCTGCCACATGTGTAGAGCTTGCTCAGCTGATTTTTGTTAGAGATAATCAATGGAGTGGGGTACTTGCTGATCTTGATGTCAGTTGGCCAGGTGACTGTTTGGAGCCAGTCATACATCTTATGTTGGATACCAAATTTGAATTTGGAGAGGGAATGATAAAAGGTCAGTCAGTGATGATCCGATTTGAGGAACCAAGCACAGAGTACTTTAGAGGTGAGAATGGACTGTTGTTTGCAGGGGTGAGTTGAACAGTCCAGTAGGAGTTGGGAGGCTTGGATAGAGTTGATGAAGGTATGGATATATTCCACCAAAGTGTAGTTGGGTGAGTTGAGTACCTTGATGATACCAAGGTACTGTGCTATGAGTTCAGTGTCAGTGGATGTGGTGTCTTCTAGCCTTTTCATAACTGAACTTCCTCTGTCCAGATACCTGATTGTTACTACCACTATATGTTGGTTTACAAGGGGGTTGGGGTTGGGGTAGACTAAGCCATCAGTGCCCATAATGATCCACTTATCATTGTTTGTCACCTCTGTAGCTACATTATTCCAAGTTTGCTTTGAGAGTTTAGGGTTGTCCCAGTTGAATCTTGTAAAAGTAATTCAATCAGAGAAATTATCCAGTAACCTATGTTCAGACCAACCAGTCTTGCTAATGGAGTTAAAATACTCTATACTAATAGTCTCAGGGGTGCAGGTAATGTCCATAACAACTCCAAGGGTCTTCTTCTTCTGAGTCTCTGTGAAGTTTTTGATGTGAAGTCAATGAGAGGAGGAGTGGTATTCCTTCATCAACTTTGAGAGGGCATAGTTGTTATCTATGGTGTGGATGTGTGAGAACTGGTATTCTGCCAGCTTTTGCAGGTGGAGTTTGATGGGCATAAGATCTGCAAGGGCCTCAACACTGCCAGTAGAAAATGTGCAAAATATCTCTATAATTTATAGGGCTACTTGACACTATATCTTAGTGAGTAGTTTGTACATACCTTTTATCCTGGCATACTTATGAAACCATAATCTGTAGCCATAGGTGGCCACAGGTACTATGCAGGACCTGTAGAAAATTCATTTGTTGCATGGAGAGAGGCCCCAGACTGGATTCTCTAATATCTTTATTGTCTTAGTTGAGGAGATGGCTTTGGCAGAGTAGAATCAAACATGTTCCTTGAAGGAGAGCATTCTGTCAAAATAAATCCCAAGTATTGCCAAAAGAGCTTGGGTTGGAGAGGAGAGTGGCCAGTGAATAGAAGGGCACCAAGATCAATGGAAGGATTGGAGTCATTTCTGCCCCTGGTGAAGTGGAATATTTCTAACTTTCTGTATTCTATTTCAAGTCCAAAGTCTATGTAAGAGAGGATGTTGAAGTCCCACTTGTCTCATTTGTGCTTTATCTGTATGTCAAAGATGCAGAGGAGGGGAGCAAGGTATAAAGTGGAAAGGATAGGACTAAGCACAAAGCCTTGTCCTATCCCCACTATGCCATTGAACTGTTGGGAGGTCTCATGGTTCCACAAGTAGATAGTGTGGTGTTTCCTGAGGTAGTTGGAGAAAAAGGGGGCTATTTGGGAGGAAAGCCTTGTTTGTAGAGAATTCTGGTGAGAAAATCATGATTGAGAGAAGAGAAGAATTGAGCAATATCAAGTGCCAGTACACTTGTTTTCTTTTTCTTGGTCCATACCCTCTGAATGATGTGGATGAGAAAGAGACCAGCATCTTTGGTAGACCTTTGCATGATTGCTCCAAGCCAGTAGAGGTGCAGGATGTTAAATTTGACTGCCTTAAATTGGAGTCATCTTGTTAGCATCTTCTTTGTAAGTTTTTCTAGGATGTTCAGTAAGACTATTGGTCTGAATACTTTGGGAGTGGAGTAGTCAGGTTTATTAGGTTTAGGGATGCTAACCAATATGGAGTTCTTGAAATGTTTGGACTAGTGGTAAAGCCTGAAGGTTGACTGAAACTGTTCTTCTAGGCCTATTGGGCCAAGGTCAAAGTCCAGGATGCTGGGAGAACCAACAAGTATGGTGTCCATCTGAGATTGTGAGTACATCACTTGGGTTGAATGGATAGAGAATGGGAATCCAGTCTGGTTTAGTTGGACTACCAACAAGGGAGGTACTATCAGGGGAGGTTGACAATAGAATGTCACATATGTATTGCCTTAAGGGTTCTTGAATAAGAAGGAGGTCAACATCATCTCTATATGTAAGGATTGTCTCCATCACTCTATATGACTTTCCTATATTGTGAGAGCAGACTTTCAACTCCTTCAGAGAGGAAGAAGGTAGTCTGTCTTCAGCATTGGGTGTATTATTCATGATAAACCAGTTGATTGACTTTGGCCAGTTAGAGAAGAGGAAGGGGGGATGCCTTGGTTGGCCCAAAGTTTGAGGGTCTTGTTTGTATACCAATTGTGGTTGAAATGTTTCTTCTGGAAGGGGCACTTGTTACAAGTGGAAGCAAGGTGGTCCTTGCCACAGTTGATACATGTGGGTTTATGAGGACAGGGTTCGCCCATTGGGGTGGTAGCAACAGGTAGAGTGGCTTTATCATTCTCTTTGCAGCAAGCAGCAAAGGAGCAATAGCTGATAGTGTTATGTAGGCCTTTGCAGTGTGCATACACATTGAGTTGAGATTGGCACTTGAGGACAAGATGACCCTACTGACAGCATTTGGTGCAGAACAGAACACTAAAGGTAGTGTTAACTTTCATAATATGGTAAACTCCCCCATAAATGTTGAGAGACTTGTCCAAGACTTTGGCTAGATTGGAACCTGCTTTAAAGTCCCAAATTTTGAACCATACAGTGCATGTGTCCGATTTTTTGGAGTTTTGCCATATCCTAGGAAAAGTAGCAAATGTTGAAGTTTTGGACATATTCTAGAAATAGATTATGAAGTCATTATTCTAATAATAGACTGATCTGTTACTTTCCAGTAACTTCAATCTGTAGTAACTTCCAATAAGTTGCTCTACATATGATAAGAGTCATAAGTACTTGATAGATTATTCTACATAGTACCAATGACTAGTATACTATGTTCCACAGTACTCCGCAGGCACTATGCTGCAGTTAATAGGAGTCATAAGGAATGTTCCATGTATTCCTAGTATTTTATGTAGTATGACTCGCCTATGCTTCAATATGTATATAAACCCCATGTAGCAGACCTAGTTCTGCATCTTGTTCAATCGAACAACTTCTTCATCATTGCTTATCTTCTTGAGTACAACACCAGTCTTGATCTACTCGACTACAACGTATCTACCTCTGACACCGAACGTTTCATTACCAATATCTGTCTATCAGAACTACCTTTCTACAGGTATCAGATAGAAGCTTATTATCTCAGTGAGTAGACCCTACGTTCTCTCCCACTGCGTTTACTGCTGCCCCCAGCAAACAACTCATTACGGTCATTTCCTCAACAGGTTATGGGCCCCAGTAGCCTTACCAATGGTTAAACCATTATCATTCCCTCTAACTGAGATAGGATGATAGGGCTTTACCTGACAGAGTTATCCTTGCATTTGATCATTGCTGATATGAGTATTTTCTTCTAGAAAGAAATACACTCGATGAAGATATTATGTCTACTAATAATATTGTCTCTGGTTTGCCTAAGCTCAATGGGCCTAAGAACTATGCATTCTGGTCTAGAAGGCTTCAGGATGCCTTGACACTCATATCTGTCACTGGTTCTGACCAATCAGGATAGACTGTGACAAGTCAAGCTCTCTCCCCTGCAAATCCTGCCGCCTTAACAGAGGAGGATAGAAGGAGAGATCAACTGAGAGGTCAGGCATTGGCTGTTATAAATGGTACCTTACCTGATTCCCTATTACTCCATGGACATGATGCTCCTGGATTCCTTTGGGAAGATTTGAAAACCCACTTTGGGACACCTTCTCCCACTGCAGTATATTCAATCCTCCAGAGAATGTTGTGAAAGTACATCTCAGGGAATCAAGATCCAACAATGGATCTAGCTGAATTGAGAACAATGGCTTCTCAATTAGAAACAGCTAAGGTAAAATTGCCAGAAGTTCTTGGTGCAATGATTGCTTTGAATGCATTACCACCCGATTGGAATACAGTGGCACAAACAACATTAGCAAATAATAGCAATGTTGTAGATATGACCTGGAAGGTAGTTCAGCAAGCTATAAATGCTGAGTGGTCAAGACGTGAAGGATCCAGACCCTCCATGTCTAACCAACAAGCTTCATACACTACCACCACTAACTACCAAGCTCACCCTCAGGGCAACTTCCCCAGGACTCACCCTGGACCGCCCTGGAACTGCTTCCATCCTGGAGGTGACACCAGGGCCCAGCCTGTGAGAGGACCTTACTACCCTGCCAATCCAAGTGGGCAGCCTCCTCAGCCTTCTCCACCTACTCCTATCTGGATTAACATCCAGAAGAAGAAGAAGAAGCCCAAGAAGCACCAGGGTAAACCTCAAGCCCACATGGCAGGCTTTGCCACTGCCATGGAACCGGCAGTCCATCACTTCACAGGTCCAGGGATGACCCCTTTCAACCTAATGAGATGCATGGATGTGCCTCAACCTTCTCCCACTCCCGCTCCTCCAACCACTCATATTTTAGTGAGTGAGAGACCTAAACCTGTTACTGGGTTAACCCCAAGAAGGTTCAGCAGGCACAAGAAAATGCTCGTGCTGAGCTCGAGAAAAAGGTGCGTGCTGAAGCACAAAACTTATGTTTCACCACCCTACTCGAAAACTCACTGCGGATCCAACAGGTGATCACCTGGTGCAACTGCATCACTGGTCCTTTGCCCATGCAAATGGCAAAACGTGCTCTCAATTGCTATGATCGAAGGATGCACAAGGTCTCTCATCCCTACACCAACAAGGACAATTGGTGACACCTCCCAGTGCACCTTCTGTTCCTTCTGGTCACCCCCCAGGTTGTATCTGTGAGGGACATACGAGGGTGAGTAAATAGTTCCTAAAGCATAATAACCCTGATATTAACGTGACTTGCATCCACTTTTCTTTTCTTTTACCTATTGGTTTGCCATATACCTTATTGGTTTCTTCCAAATTTGGGACAAAAATTAATTTGGCTATGCACCATGTGGTAAAGATCCCAAGCATGGACTCCGTCACCCAGGGTGACTTGCTTGAACCTGGAGAGGTTTGGCCCTTCTACCTTCCTTCTCTGGAGGAAATAGTAGCTCTGGCCATTAGAACCTATGAAGAGGAGTTCCCTCCTCTTCCTCGGGCCTCCCCTTCTATGGAGTACTTTCAAAGTAAGAAATATTCCCTTACTCAGAAAGTCAAGACCACTTATAGGTGACCTGCCACACTTACAGTATTGGTAGATGAGGCCTTCAAGTGGCTTGAAAGCGAGAAGGAGGTCGATGACCTCATGGCACCGGCTCAGGATGTTGCCTATGACATCCACAACCCCAGAAACCCTACAAACGCTGCAGGACCCTCTTCTGGGCCTCTTCCAAAGTCCCCTAAGTCCGAACCTTTTACTTCGGCACCTCAATCTGAAGTGTCTCTCGGACTTTCATTGACTGACTACAGAAGCGACTTCAAGAAGAAGGGAGGAGCTGGGTACATGATCAATTTGATCTCAGATACTCTTACTAACCCTGATACACAGTCCTGTCACCAATATGCCAACTGGCCGACTTCACAAGAAGAAGGGCAAGGGCAAGGGGAAAGGACATTGGGGGCCGGGCAATTAGATACGCAATTGGGATCTTTAGGATCCCATAATCATGTATTTTCGTGTTGAACAAAGAATGAGAAGTGTTTTAACACTTCTCAATTTTCTTGTTTCTCAACGTGTATGCCCAATCAGTATTTAAGAGTACTGGATCAAATAAGATCTCGATTGCTAAGCAATGATCAAAGTATAACGCCACTAGAAGAATATAGTGACATTTGGTTATTAGACTCAGGGGCATCATGTTATTATACCCCTTATGCAGAAGACTTTATTAACTTCGAAGAACTCAAAGTTTCGATCCCGATTAAGACTATAGGAGCACAAGGTCCCTACCTTAATGCAGTTGGTCTTGGCGCAGTTATGCTTAAGCATAGAGTCTATAACAGGAAGACTGATAGTGTTCAACCAATACAGATATTAATATATCCAGTCCTCCTTCTGAAAGGAACCTCTGAATGACTAATGTTAGTGGGACAGTTGTGCCAAGATAGCAAAACTGTTAGAACAGATGCCAACGAATCAGTAGTAGTTGATAGCGAGGGAAATGCTATTCTTCAAGCATATCCTTCAGCAAGTCATAACACTACTTTACATTTTGTTAATACCAAAATTGTACATTCGGAATATGCAGCTATGACTGCGGATCTGATCATTGGCTACAAAGTTGTACATGTGAGATTAGGACATCTCTCTAATCGTATCCTCAATCACTTTGAGAAAAATACGATTGGGTTTACTCTGGTGCAAATTACCGAGTCTGTGATGGTTGTGCCAAGGGAAAGATGTACCAGAAACCCTTTGGAGAGAACCCTACACATGCAAAACATCCATTCAAAAGAATTCACTTGGATTTAGTTGAACTTCCAATTCTTTCTTACCATAAATTTAAATGGGTCATGACCATAATGGACGACTTTTCCTCTCATGGATGGATTCGCTTCCTCCATAAGAAATCAGAAGCAGCAGAAGAAATGAAACATTTCATTGCCTTAATTCAGACTCAATATAAGACTAAATTAAAATATCTCTGCACTGATAGAGGAGGAGAGTATGCAACTGACAAGTTGCAATCTCATTTGCGCTCATTAGGGATTATACATAAGACTAGTGCACCGCACATACACTAACAAAATGGTTGAGCAGAATGCTTGAACCAAACTCTAATGGATAAAGCAGAAGCCATGCGGCATCATGCTTGTATTCCTGACGGTTGGTGGGAGTTTTCTATAGATCATGCGATACATATCTATAATAAAACACCAGTATCACGGCTCATGTGGAAAACACCTTATGAAGTGTTGAATCAGAAGATTCCAGACATCTCCAAAGAGAGAGTCTTTGGCTGTGGTGCTTATGTCTTCCTCCCAAAAGAGATAAGAGATAATAACCTGACAGTGAAGTCAGAACTCATGATTTTCCTTGGTTGGACATCAGATAGGAAAAATTATCGTTTCATGAGGTATCTAAATGGAAATGTAATCTATACATCTCCAACAGCTGTATTCAGCAAAGAATACTTCCCTAAATATATTGGAAAAAGACAAGAAGGACGGATGAACCAACCATCATCTTCCACTTCTCGAAGCACACCTTCGGAAGTAATCATCTTCCATGCTCCAGATCCATCTACTGGTTTATCTATTGATATACCACTGAGTCCTATACCCCAAACTTCTCCCAAAGGTTCTCTGGAAGATAGGACTTATAGATCTGTTCATGGATGAATCCCAACTCCTTTCCCTGAACCTAAAAAGAATAAAGGAAAGGGAAAAGCACCGAATATCAATACAGATATTTAGGAGGAGTGGGATGGTATTGTGCAAAATATTCTCTTTCCACCAAGAGAAGCACAAACACCAGAAGATGATGACAGCGATGGGTTATCATATACTGATCCACCCAAACACCCTGAAGGTCCAAACAATCCACTTTCTCGAAGAGATGATTTGAATGTACAACCATTCATACCCTATTCACCTGTCGAAGATGATCGGGATGCTGGTCCTTCTGTACCACGAGGTCACTCGGATCAAATAATAGTCCCTGAAATACCTCAGAGACCGCAAAGAACTAGAAAAGTACCTGAATGTCCAGGAAACTTCTATGGTTCTACAAAGCATCCGACCAACTACTCCAGGACTATAAGATGTTCCAACCTCCTAAGTCGAAATTAACAAGTTCTACAAGTAGACTTGTTAGACAAATTCAATCAGAGGCTTCCAAACCTGAAATAATCGATAGACATTCTCAGCATGAAGCTTCTACAATAGAAGACTTATGCAGAGAAGGAGGAGTAGGGATGATCGATTATCTGTGCACTCAAAAAGTTGAATCACCATTAGTTCCTATTTCTTTCAAGGATCTAGATCGGCTACCATCAGAAGAGAAATCTAAATGGTGGAAAGTGTGCTTAGAAGAGTTAAAATCACTCAAAGAAAGACATATTTATGACTTAGCTAAACTTCCACCTGAAAGAAAAGCTGTCAAAAATAGATGGGTCTTTACACCCAAATCAGATGGTCAATACCAAGCTCAACTAGTAGCTAAAGGATTCTCTCAGATAGAGGGAATTGATTACGATGAACTATTTTCACCAGTAGTCCATTATGAGATAGCACGACTTATATTTGCAGTCACTGCCCTCAACGATTGGGAGATGCTCAGTTTAGATGTTAAAACTGCTTATCTCTATGGAAAACTGGATGAAGAACTCTATATGGAACTTCCAGAAGGTTTCAATACAGGTTGTGGTAATTTGGTTTGGAAATTAAACCAAGCCATTTATGGACTAAAACAATCTGGACGACAATAGTGGAAGGAATTGACTAAGTCAATGACTGACCTAGGATTTGTCCGATCCAAACTAGATACTGGAGTCTATTATTATTACAACCCTGAAACCAAAGAGCTTATTATAGCTCTAGTCTATGTAGATGACTCAATGTTCGTTGGAATCAGAGGCTCTAGACTTCTATATGAGAAGCAAGTACTCTTTATGAAGAAATGGGAATGCCGAGACCTTGGCCCAACCAAAGAGTTTCTTGGCATGAAAATTTTGCAAAACCCTATAAACCAATCAATTACCCTAGACCAAATAGATTATCTAGGAAAAGTTCTTGATCAATTTAAAGTAATTGGAAAAGAAGAAATCCCATTACCAAATGGATTTATCTTCGAATCCAATACAGGACAAGCAACACCTGACTTCATAAAGAGGTATCAACAATTAGTAGGATCAGTTATGTATCTGATGATAGGCACTCAGTCTGATATAGCTTTTGCCACTGTCAAATTATCACAACATATGACCAATCCTACTAAAGCATATTACAATGCAGGCCTACATTTGCTAAAGTATCTTAATGCTACTCACAAATATAGAATTACCTATAATGGAAGTTCTATGCAAGGCCTTAATGCTTTTTCTGATTTTGATTGGGCTGGTGATCCAATTAGTCGTAAATCTGTAACTGGATATTTCTGTTTACTAGCTAGCAGAGCTATTGCTTGGTTAAGTAGAAAACAGAAAACCATTGCATTATCTTCCACTGAAGCCAAGTATATGGCTTTGTCAGATTGCAGTCGACAATTAATTTGGACTATCAATTTGTTAGAAGAAATTGGTATCCAATCATTGGCACCTTATCTCTTCGGTGATAATGAGGGTTCAATATTTTGGGCCAAAAATCCAGTAACAGAAAAACAATCGAAACATGTCGACATCAAATACCATTACATTCATGATTTGGTAGAAGAAGGAAAGATTGAAATATTCTCTGTGAAAGGCACTGAAAACCCTGCCAATATTCTCACAAAGAATCTAGACAAAATTAAATTCAATCTATTCTAACCTCGCCTTAGCTTAACATTTGAGTAATTAAAAATTCTACATCAATACAGAGCAAGGAGGAGTGTTGAAGTTTCGGACATATTCTAGGAATAGATTATGAAGTCATTATTCTAATAATAGACTAATCCTTTACTTTCCAGTAACTTCAAATCCGTAGTAACTTCCAATGAGTTGCTCTGCATATGTTAAGAGTCATAAGTACTTAATAGATTATTCTACATAGTACCAATGACTAGATACTACATTCTGCAGTACTCCGCAGGCACTACACTGCAGTTAAAGAGAGTCATAAGGAACATTCTATGTATTCCTAGTATTTTATGTAGTATAACTTGCCTATGCTTCAATATGTATATAAACCCCATATAGCAGACCTAGTTCTGTATCTTGTTCAATCAAACAACTTCTTCATCATTGCCTATCTCTTTGAGTACAACACTAACATTGATTTACTCGACTTTAGTCTCTACACCTCTGACACTGACCACTTTATCAATAATATCTGTCTATCTGAATTACCTTTCTACAGGTATCAGATAGAAGCTTATTATCTCGGTGAGTAGACTCTATGTTCTCTCCCACTGTGTTTACTGCTGCCCCCAGCAAACAACTCGTTACGGTCATTTCCTCAACATCTTCTTCTTTGTATTTGCCACAGGTTTCTTAGTCTGGACATTGGTGAGGGTTGGTTTGGTTTTGTGGTTCCTTTTCTGCTTAGTGACCTTCTTAAATTCTGACTTGGTGACCATCTGAATATCTGAATCATCAGAGGTGCCTAGAGTAATGATATATTCAACAGAGTCCATCCAGACATCCAGACCAGGGGTGGGTTTAGGTTTGGCAGCCCTGAGGTTAGGAGCTGGTACCAAAGAGTTGGGGGTGGGAGTTGGTACTGTATGGGAACTACTTGGAAGGGGACTGGAAACCTTGGTCAATAAATGGGTGCAGTCCTCAGTGTGGACAATCATAGTGCCAAAGTTGACACCAAGCCAGCCTTGGAGCATATTGTCAAGGTTATCAATGGAAACATTTAACTATCCTAATTTAACCATAGTTTCCATAAGACAAGTAAAGGCTAACCCAAAGACCAGTCCCTTGTTACCACTCATATTGTATGTGGCACAAGCTTAAACCCAGTTAGCAAGTTTCAACATCTTGCCAACCATGTCATTGTAAAATTCCTCTGGTGTACCTCTCTTATCAGTCTTAGACTTCTGTTTTTCTAACTTTTCTTTGACTTGTTTGGCCCAATCCTTTGAAGGAGAGGCTTCACCATTGAAGTATTGATTACCATCAGGTCTGCACAAAGGTAGCCAGCTTCCTCGAACAAGGCCAAAGTCTCAAGAACTTGAGTTGGAGGTTATGGCACCTTCAGAACCTCATAGTCAACACTGACAACACAGCTACCATTCGACATCTTGACAGCGGGAGTTCTATTATGAAGAGGCTCAGAGGAACCACATTGACAGACACAGAACTGGTAGCGCAGTACTTAGGTATTACCAAAGTGCTCGCTACTGCCGACTACGACTAGGTTGAGCACATTCATGTGTTCACCGACTCCATCGTGGCCTCCCGGCTCCTACTCAACTGTACACCGCATTCCTGCCAACAACAGTCCATCCTCACCTCGAAGGCACTCCTGGCTTGGTTTAGCAAGTCAGACCGACACCGCCTTTCATTCTATCACACACCGTCAAAATGCAAGTACGGGATACAAAAAGCCATGCATGACTGGATCCAAATGGTCACCTGGCCTAACCGGGGTCGAAACCACCAAGTACCGAACTCGATTGACTACCTTTGCAAGAAGTCCGCCGAATGCGCCATTCACACATGGCAGGCCATGTTCGGGTTCAAAACTTACAGCGGTAGCTCCTTCCTCCACCTCCCGGTATGAGCGAATGGAGCCTCCACCTTACCGTCGCACATCAAGTCTGGTCCATGGATACAAGAATGCAGATACCAGCCCCAGCTCTTCGCAAGAGCTTGCTGCGCCATACTATGCCACGCCCTGATTGGAGAATATCGACTACGATTCTTTCCTAACGAGGACCTTTCGTGCCATCACTGCAACAGTCAAATGGTGCAAATGCGGTCACACATCCTGTATCAATGCAACAACTTCGATCATCACTTTGGTGTTGACACAATAAAAACCTTTGTCAACTTCTTGTGTCGCAATCCCACCACATTCAGTTTCCCCCCAGATCCTGAATGCCCTCGTATCTGTGCCGGTTCTATCCCACCATTACATCGTCATCAAGTCCAAAGGAGGTTTGGGTCTGCACCTGCATAGGATCCTTTTCTTTTTCTCTTTTTTCTTTTGCTCTCCTGGTTATGGATTTCCAATTCATTTCTCTATCTCCCCTTTCCTCGCTCATCTACTATTTTATATAGTTTTCATTCAACTTCCATCTCTCCCATGGTGCCTGGGTAAATACCCGCCCACACACTATGTACCGTTTGATGTTCCCCCTTGTGATTGCGAGTAGATAGTTTCTCTTCTATTGATTTCTCTCTCTCACTCTCTCTCTTTCCGAATTTCTTTCTTTCCTCTTTCCGCTGAACATCGTAGGTACCAAACATCTCTCTAGTGTATGCGCTAGATGTCAATGAGTCTCGTAGGGTTAGTTTACTTGTAGTTTACTTTCCCTTCTCCGAACATTCTGTACGTTCTGCCTTTGTATGTATGTACACGCGGACTGCGTTCGAGCACTGCTATATAAATTGTTGATTAAAAAAAAAAAAAAAAAAAAAAAAAACACTGACAACACATATAGCAGCAACATTTGGAAGATTGATATACTATCTTCTCAATGTCAGGGAGTAAAGGGGCTGGCCCTTGCTCAGGGGTCTTGGAACCCATTCAACTAAAAGTCTGAATGGAGGAGAGGGAGGTGGCACCTGTACAACTGAAAGTCTGTATGAGTGAGAATGATTCTGAACAACATGGGGAAAAGAATGCCAGGAGAAGGGAGCACAGGCCTAGCAGTGAAAATAGAGGAGGTGGGAACATGTGGAATGCTCACTACTCCAAATATCTCTCTCTTGCCCTCTGGTATAGGATCTCTTAGGAATATACCCAAATACTCTTTATTAGACATAATATTGATGCTAGCTAGACTTTGTACTACTATAATCGAGTTTTGGCAAATCAATAATGGTGGTAAGAGTAAAAGAAGGGATGGTATCTTGTTCCTTTGACATATGTTGCATCCCTTGATGTATTGCTTGATGTTGTTGCATATTTGGGGCTACTAGTATGTGTGTTTGAGAAGTTTAATCATTCTGTGTTGTCCTGGGTGTCCTACATCTGTTTTGTCATGATGTTGTTGAAGTATTTCCTGGTGTAACTTGTTGTTGGGTGGTATGTATATCCTTTCTTCAAACATTGGTAATCTATTGGTTTCCTATATCTCCTTAGGTTGTTTTTTCTTTTCCTTCAACTATTGTGTCTCCCTCCTTGGTTATTTTTATAGTCAGTGTTTCAAGTCCTCTTCTCCTGAAATATCCCAGATTTATCAGATCTTGGTGATTGCATTATCAAAAAGATAGTCAGGGAGTAGGGTAATATTGGTATTGTCTCAGGTAGTATCTATTTTTGCTAGTCTTGATAGGAGATTGGCATTTGTGTTAGCTTTTCCGGGTATGTGTTTCAGTATATAGTGGTATTCTTGTAGTTCCAATTGCCATCTTGCTTATCATTCTGTGAGTTACTGCAGTTTTCAGAAATATTCTAGATTTTTGTGATCTGTCCATATTTTGAATGGTTTTTTGGCATTAAGTAAGTATTGTCTCCACGTTTTTATTGCTTCCCAGATCACAAGTAGTTCTTTGTCATAGATCTGGTAGTTGTACTCTGCTAGTGTCATCATTCTTGAGTGGAAGGTGATTAGATACCATTGGTTCTTCTGTTTCTGTAATAGTACCACTTCTACCCCATATTCTGATGCATCTACTTCTACCCTGTATTGTTCCTTGTCTTGTAGCATTGCTAGTACCAGTTTTCTTGTAATTTTCTCCTTGATCTTTTCAAATGCCTATTGTTGTTGCTCTGTTCATGTCCATTGTGTATCCTTCTTCTTTAGTTATGTAGGGGTGTCACTATATTGCTGACATCATGTATAAATTGTCAGTAGAAGTTTGCAAATCCTAGAAAAGCTTCAATATCTTTTAGGGATTTGGTTGCTTTTACTTTCTCCTCCTTCATTTTAACATTGTCATATCCAACCACAAATCTTAGTATTGTATTTCTTTTGCATTGAAGAGATATTTTGATCATTTGAAGTATAACTGGTATTTAGCAGTAATGTCTAGGAACTGTTTTGTTATCTCTTCAAGTTTCTCTTGTGTTGTCCCTGGAATTACAAAGTCATCCATATAATTGACAACTGCCCCTTTGTGTAACATCTCCCTGAATGTATTCATTATTCTTTGGAACATTGCTGGCAAATTGCTCATTCTGAAAAACATGACCATTAGCTCAAATAACCCATTATTTGTCACAAATACTACTTTCCACTCATCTCTCTCTCTAATCCTGATGTTGTTGTATCCCCAAATGATGTTAAGCTTGTTGAAAACCTTGGCATCCTTTAATCAATCTAGAACTTCACTTATAAGCAGAAGTGGTGTCTTGTCCTTGATTGTATGTTTGTTCAATTTCTTGTAGTCTTGTACCAGATGCTTTGAGCCATCCTTCTTGGGTATAAAGAAGTATGGTATGGCATAGGGGAAATTGTGATGGTCAAATTCATCCTGAGGCAATATTTTTGTCAAGGAATTGCTGCAGTTCTTGTTATGTCCAAACCATGAACCTATGTTAGGGGCTATAATAAGTTCTCTGAAGTGATACCACTTATCCTACCACCACAATCCAGTAATACCATCATTGACTCTCTACTTTGCCTTGCCTGGAAATATGCACCATACTTGTATGTATGTGATACTGATGGACTTTATCTATGTACCATTGAGAACAACCTCTATGGTACCTGGAACAATAGTTGGAAAGCTTGGCCTACTACAAAAGAAACAATGAAATACATCTATTCCTATATGTATACCTATGGACCTGTGCTCAATGCACTCATCCACCAGTAAATGGCCAATAGAATTTATTGTATAGAAATGTGACCAAAAGACTTATCACCTAATAATAAACCTACTGTACCTAGCAACAATAGCAATGACTCTCCCCACCCACTACTATGATCTACTTGAGCCTTTATCAAGTCACCAGAGTCCTACCTCACTAAGAAACCCACTGCATCAATGTTATTCTTATCTTCTTATTCCAATCATCCAATAAATGTAATTTTTCCATTCCTACCATCATCATTATTCAACATCCACTACCTTATCCTGCATGTTTTGTGACTGCAACTGCTCTGATAAATCTGTATCTTTGTCATCTGAGATCTCTAAGGATAAGTAAGCACTTATCTATTTCACTATCATTAGTTTTATCTTGTTCTATATTTAGTTGTTTTATTAGTGTGTGTATTGTTGAAAGTATGTTGGTAGATCTTCTGGGTTGGTCTGATCAGTTTTCTTTTCCTTAATGTGTTTCTTGACCATGCATATTCTTTCATTGAACTATATGTTGCTGTGATATGTGGTGTAATCTTCTGGGCATCTTGTATATTGCTGGTCCAATCAATTTTCGGGTTGTGTTTGACAAGCCAGTTATGTCTGAGGTATAGATCTGCACTTTCCAATTGTGTTACCATTGCTTTGATTTTTTCCATATGATTTCTGTTGTTTAGTACTAGCTATGCCATATTTATGATTCCTTCTTTCTTGTTTTCTGTTCTGTTGGCATTGATTACCCTAATCAGTATTTCAAGAGATTTAGTCAGGATCTGTTCTTTATCTACCACTCTTTGGGCTATCCATGTATGGGTGCACCCAGAGTCAACAAGTATTGTAATTTGCTTGGGTCCTTTCTTTGTTCTAATAGTGAAGTTGAGAAGAAGTTCTCATGTCAAGTTTTGTTTTTGTGAAATCACATGTTGTCTATTGTGGAGTAAAACAGAAACTCTATGTTTATCAGCTCACAGGTTTGTACCTACTCAGAGCCTTCAGCAAAATCCTTCTTCATTTGCATCTTCTCTTTTTCTGGTTTTTCATCCTCTGTCATTTCCCAGATGTGTGCTTTCCTTGGTGCTCTACAGTTCTTCAAGATATGGCCTTACTTGCCATAGTTATAGTACATAATCTTGGTGTAAGTAACCTTGGTTTTCTTTCAGCAGTGTTTGGCAATATGCCCATAGAAATTGCAGTTGTAATATCTTGGTTTTCCATTCTGATCAGTGTTTGCCTTCTGTTTTCCTATCTCTATTGGTTGTCCTCTACCTCCATAAGTAACTTCTGTTGTTGTTTTACATTACCTCATATGATGTCTGTTGTTTTGTCACCATTGGACATTAACCTTGTCCAATGGTGAGAACTATTATTCTCCACATGTTATAGATAGTTGGTATAGATGCTAGTAGGTAGCCTACTATAGTTTGGATGATATTTGCTCTAGTGTGGCATTTGAGAAGAAAGATAGTGTGTGCATCATCTGTTATTGCTTGAGTTTTTAACACTTTGAATTCATTTAGGAAGTTGGTAATATTCCTCTTTTCCTGTTTGAACATCTCAATTTCTCCTTCTGCAATAGTCTTTCTATTTCCCAAGGAGAATGTTGCTACTATCTCCTTTGTAAAGTCATCAAATATCAGTGTTTTCTTATCTTGAATGGCTGAAAGTTTGGTATTTTTTTTTTTTTTTTTTTTTTTTTTTTAAATCATCAATTTATATAGCGGTGCTCGATCGCAGTCCGCGCGTACATACATACAAATGCATACTCGTACAAAGTGTTCAGAGAGGGGAAAGTAAACTAACCCCGCGAGACTCGACGCCATCTAGCGCGTACACTAGAGCGATGTTTGGTACCAACGCTGGTCCGAGAGAAAGTGAGAGAAAGAAGAGAGACAGAAAAGAGAACTATCTACTCGCAATCACAAGGGGGAACAGCGAACGGTACTAGCGTGTGGGGAGGCTGTCGGCCCCGCACCACGGGAATGATGGAGGTGGAAAGAAGACTAGATAAAAGGTATGCTAGCGAGGGAGGGGAGATAGAGAAATGGAGTGAAGTCCATAACCGTGAGAGCGAGAGGAAAAAGGAAAGAGAGAAAGGAATCAAACCGGAGCCGACCCAAACCTCTGACGGACTTGATGACGACGTGGCGGGGGGATTGAACCGGCACGGATATGAGGGCGCTCAACCTTGGGGGGGAAGGCGAACGCGGAGGGGTTGCGGCGCAAGAAGTTGGTGAACATCTTGACAGTATCGACGCCGAGGTGGTGGTTGAAACTCTGACACCGATATAGGATGTGCGACCTGGTTTGAACCATCTGGTTGTCGCAGTGGTGGCATGCCAAGTCCTCATTGGGGAAGAACCGTAGGCGGTACTCCCCAATCGGGGCATGGCAGAGTATGGCGTGACAAGCCCTCGCGAAGAGCTGTGGCTGGTGTCCGCATTCTCGTATCCAGGGACCGGACTTGATGTGCGACGGTAGGGCGGGGGCTCCATTCGCTCGGACCGGAAGGTGGAGGAAGGAATTCCCGCTGTAGGACTTGAACCCGAACATGGCCTGCCATGTGTGAATGGTGCGCTCGGCGGACTTTTTCCGGAGGTAGTCGATCGAGTTGGGGACCCGGTGACCACGACCTCGGTTGGGCCAGGCGACTGTTTGGATCCAGTCGTGAGTGGCCTTTTGTAACCCGTACTTGCATTTGGATGGAGTGTGGTAAAACGAGAGGCGGCGCTGGTCAGATCCATTGAACCAGGCCAGGAGTGCCTTCGAGGTGAGGATGGACTGCCGCTGGCAAGAGTGTGGCGAGCAGTCGAGCAGTAGCCGGGAGGCTATGAGGGAGTCGGTGAACACATGGACGTGCTCAACCTGGTCGAAGTCGGCGGAAGCGAGGACCTTGGTGATAGCCAGGTACTGCGCAACCAACTCTGTGTCGGTGGAGGTGGTGCCTCCGAGCCTTTTCATGACAGACGTTCCTCCGTCCAGATGTCGAATGGTGGCCGCCGCCGTGTACTGGCTGGCGAGCGGGTTGGGGTTGGGGTGGACCGATCCGTCCGTGCCAATGGTGATGGACTTGGGGTCCATCGCCGCGTTCGTCGTCACGTCATCCCAGAGGGTCTTCGAGAGGTGGGGTTCGTCTCGGTTGAAACCTATGAATGATACATTAGTGGGAAACCGGTCAAGTAACCTACGTCCGGGCCAGAGAGTCTTTGAAACAGAGTTAAAAGATTCTATATAACGAGTCTCAGGGGTGGGGCGGGAAGCGTCCATCACTGCTCCAAGCGTTTTCTTCTTCTGAATCTCAGTGAAATTCTTGATATGAAGTCGGTGGGGAGAAGAGTGGTATTCCCTGACCAGTCTTGCCAGGGCATGTTCGTCGTCCAAAGTGTGTAGCCTCGACATTTGTCGTTCGGCGAGCTTTCGGAGGTGGAGTTTGATAGGCATGAGCCCCGCAAGGGACTCAACGCCGCCAGAGGGGGACGTCCGGAAGGCACCGGTAATCCAGAGAGCAGCGCAACGCTGCATTTTGTTGAGAATGTCGCAGGTCCCCTTCGTCCGGGACTTGTCGTGGAACCAGAGCCGGTACCCATAGGTTGCAATGGGTACGACGCACGAGCGATAAAGGAGCCTCTTGTTGCTCGGGGATAGCCCCCTAGCCGAGTTCCCCAGCATTTTCAATGCCTTGACTGTCGAGATGGCCTTGGCGGAGTAGTACCGTACATGCTCCTTGAACGTGAGCGTCCGGTCAAAGTAGAAGCCGAGGTATCGCCAGTGCGCCTTCGGTTTGAGTGGGGTGTGACCCGTGAATGGGGGGGAGCCAAGGTCAATTGTGGGGTTTGTGTCCTGCCTAGCGCGGGTGAAGTGGAAGACTTCGGACTTGCTGTGTTCGATGGCGAGACCAAACTGGCCCATGAGCCGCTCCATTTCGCGGTACATGTGCTGGAGTATCTCAATGTTGCGTTCGAGGGAGGGGGACTGGGCGACAAGTGTGCCGTCATCGACGAATGAGAGGACGTCGAAATCCCAGTGGTGGCGGTGCTCTTCCATTCGCGCCTCGAAGACATGGAGGAGGGGTGCCAAGTAGAGTGCGGAGAGGATGGGGCTAAGAGCAGAGCCCTGCCCCACTCCCACCGCAGCGTCGAATTCCGGGGAAGTCTCGTTGTTCCATCGGTAGGAGGTGCGTCTCCCTTCGAGGTAGTCCCCGAAGAAGGCGGCGATTTGGCGAGGGAACCCCTGTCGTTCGAGTATATTGACGAGGAGCGCGTGGTTAAGGGAGGGGAAGAATTGGGCGACGTCGAATGCAAGCACCGACGTTTTCTTCTTCTTCGTCCAAGCTCCCCGGATAATGTGGGTGAGAAAGAGACCCGCGTCCTCAGTGGACCGCTGGCGTATCGCTCCCAGTTGGTGGGGATGAAGAACCTTGAACTTCACCGCCTCGAATTGCAGCCGCTTGGCCAGCATCTTCTCTACGAGCTTGCCGAGGGTGTTGAGCAGGACGATCGGGCGGAACGCCTTGGGAGTGGAGTAGTCGGCTTTGTTCGGTTTGGGGATGACGACCGACGTTGACTTTTTGAAGTGTGCGGGCCAGTGACTGAGGGCCAGGCACGCATTACCGATCCGGAGGAAGAGCGCAGCGCACGCGTCCGTAGCAGCGATCTGTTTGAGGTGGGACCAGGAAATGTGGTCGGGGCCGGGGGCAGAAGAGTTCGAGGTATCCTTGAGCGCCTCCATCATCTCTAAGAGAGAGAAGTCGACCCAAGTCCTACTCTCCTCCCCAGTTGGAGGGGGAAGTTCCTGTAAAACCGCCGCGTCGACCGGTCGATCGTGTGCTGCGTTGTAGTGTTCGTCGAGGGCTCTCCACAGGCTGTCTGTGGTGAGACACGGTTGCCCATTGTAACGGATGGCTTCCGTGGCCGGGAGGGCCCGATCCTTGACCCATGGCATTAAGTCCCATGGCCGTTTGTTGTCGACTGAGATCTCTTGTATCTTCCTGTCGAAGTATTCCCTCTTCACCCTCCTCGTGGTTTTACGGAAGGCGGCCCACTTGCGCCTGCTCTTCCGGTCCGCTCGGTGTGTTGCCAGCGCCGTGGCGCACTCTTCGTTCCACCAGGTCTTGGATCTGGCGGTGATCTTGGTCTTCTTCGCGTGGCGGTCCCAGGATCTGTGAAACAAGCCTCCGAGTTCTTCGACGGAACTCTCCAACTCGTCCGCGTCAGTCATCGGCCACTCTCTGTTAATGACTCCTTGCGTGACATCCGCGAGGAATCTGGTTTCGTTGTCCGATCCCTTAGGCATCGTCAATCTCTCTATGACGACGTCCGTACGTGGGATCGGGATGTCGATACGCAGGGGGGCGTGGTCCGAATTGTACCGGTCGCCCGCCTGGATGGTGTGGGAGGGGATGTGGGGTAACATCGCCGAGACAAAGATGAGGTCGATGACCGTATCCGGGAGATTGGGGTCCGCGGCGTATCGCGTTGGAATGGCCACGGTCGGAGTCGTCCTGACCAGATTGAGGGCTTCAGCGATCATGAGCAACCGGTCCGCACTCGGCGGGTGTTGCGCCGTCGAAGGGTCCCATAGCTCAGATCTGATATTAATATCGCCTCCCACCAGAACGAAAGGAGGCAGGTCAAAAAGTCGCTCCTCGAGGAAGTGGAGCGCGGTGTTGCGACAGTCGTTGTAGACGTTGAGCAGAAGCAGTTCTTCTCCTCTCGCGTATAAAGATACACACAGGAGGTCTCGATGGTCGATAATGTCTCGCCGGACAGATGGTCGTAGTTTGGCAAGTCTCTTGTGGGCGAAGGCCAAGACTCGAGGTATGGTGCGGTGGTTAAGGTCAACCGTACGTCCAGGGAAACGCCAGCGTCCAACTTGGAGGACTTCTTCGGCAGGGGGGGGATAGGAGAGGAGTGTCCAGTCAGGGTGGACCGGGCCTCCTACGATTGGGACTCCGTCGTTGGAGATGGGGGAAGGGATGTTGCGGAGGTATCTCCACGGGGGTTCTTGTATGAGGAGGAGGTCGACGTCATCTCTGCGCGCGAGGACTGTCTCCATCACTCCATACGATCTTCCAACGTTGTGCGAGCAGACCTTCAACTCCCTCAGTAGCGAGCGAGGAGGTCCGTCGTTTGCGCCGGGTGTGTAACTCATTTGGGGGGGTTGGTCTGGCTTCGACCAGCCAGGGAAGAGGAGGGAGGGGCGAGCGGGACTCCCTTGTTGGCCCTAAGCTCAAGGGCTTTGTTGGCGTGCCAGTCGTGGTCGAATCGCTTCTTCCAGAACAGGCACTTGCGGTCAGTGGCGAGGTGTTCCTTGCCACAGTTGGGGCATGATGCCTTGTGAGGGCACGGTTCGCCAGCGGGGGTAGCCGCAATAGGCGGGTCGGCCTTGTCGTTGCCCTTGCAACAGTTGGCAAAGGAGCGGTGATTGGCGACGGAGTGGGGGCCCTTACAGTGCGCGCACACAAAGAGTCTTGCCCGACATCGAACTAGAGGGTGGCCCCACCTGCAGCACTTGCCGCAGAATGGGACGCCCGGGTTGGCGTTGGCCTTCCTGATGCGGTAAAGACCGCCGTAGATGTTGAGGAACTTGTCCTCGATTTTGTTGACGTTGGACCCCGCCTTGGAATCCCATATCTCGAACCACACCGTGCAGGTGTCCGAGTGTTTGGAGTTGCGTCGCACCCTCGGGGGGGACACGAGATGGATGGCATCCGAGTGGATCGACCCACGGATGCTAGTGGTGACGTCTTCGGCTGTCAGGATTTGGCCGCGAGGGGTGACGTAGGATACGTCCGTGATCTTCACGAACGACTTGGATTTCGGGAGGGAGGCTTCACCAGTGGTGGTTCCCTCGAACTTGTCTTTGAGCCAGGCCCTGACGGCGTCAAGCTCAGCCGGGGTCAAGACCTCCGAGGTGTGGACCATGAGGCCCAGCTTACCCTGCGAGGCGGCGATGACCCGGGTTTTCGATTTACCCGCGATGAGGCAGGTATTAAGAGAGTCGATGATGGTACCGAAGTTGGGGGAAATCGGACCAGTCAGGAGGGGAATGATCACCTGCTTGCGCGAAGGACCATTAAGTGTCGAGCGGATAGTGGCCGCTTTTCTGGTCGGCCTCTTGTCCGCGGGGGAGGAGGGGGAGAAGGCGGTGTCGTACATAGCCACCACCTTATTGTGTGCTAATTCCGGGAACTTGCTGGCGAGCTCCAGGAGTTTGAGGGGGTCCCGCCCGATGGTGGCAGGAGGGGGGGCTTTTGGGGCTTTTGCCCCGGCCGCGGCCGCAGCATAGGAGGACTTGGCCCGGTGGGTCGGGGCCTCGGGGGCAGGGGCAGGTTTGGGGGCTGGCGCGGCCTTGGGCGGGCCAGCAGAGGGGGTGGGGGCCGGGGCTTTCGGGGGCTCGGGCCGGGCGGCCTTGGCCCGTCGTGTCCTCGGCTTCTTCCTTGAGACAGTCCGGAACTCTGCCTCGGTAATCATCTGGACGTCCTCATCAGGGACGTCATTGGTCTTGGCATCTTCGGCGATGCCCGGCGTGATAATCTGCTCGACAACGTCCATGCGGACGTCAGCAGGTTTGCGTGCAGCGGGGGCCCGGCGCAAGGGGGAAAGGTCGGGCTGGGGGGTCTCCTCAGCGCGGACGACGATCTTGCCGAAGTTGACTCCAAGCCAACCGTGGAGGTCGTTCTTCTCCTCGTCGACGGCCACCTTAAGCCATCCCGCTTTCATCAAGGTGCCCGTTAATTCGACAAAGGCGCGCCCGAAAGCGAGCCCGTCGTCACCGCTCATGTTGAACGTGCTGCAGGCCTTGACCCACTCAGAGATCTTGCTGACCTCCAGAACAGCCGCGTCGTAGAATTCCTCGGGGTTCTCCCGATCTTCATCCTCGATCGTCACTTTTGGGGCCAGTTCCTCCTCCACCTGCTCGGCCCAGTCCTTGTCCTTTCCAGCCTCGCCGGAGTAGTAGTGATCGCCCTCCTTTCTCGGGCGTTTGGAAGACCTGTGCGGGGTTTTCGCCGTGGTGCCTACAGTGGGAACCGCGGGGGGGGGTGGAGTGGTCGGGGCGGCCACAGGGGGGGCGGCGGTCGTGCCACCCAAGGGGCTGGGACCAGTAGCAGTGGTTGTCCTGGCGCGCAGGGTACCAGGGGAGGGTGGAGCCGTGGAGGGCGCGAAGAGAGAGGAGGCGGGGGCACGTGGCGAGTACCCGAAGACATCTTCCTCACTATCGGACGCAGGATCTCTGCGAGAGAGATCGGAGCGTAAGGCAGGCATATTATTTATCCTAGTACTTGTACTCTCAACCGTATAATCGACTTTTTACAAATCGATGGTGGTGGTAAGAGTCAAAGATGTTTGAACATCTCAATTTCTCCTTCTGCAATAGTCTTTCTATTTCCCAAGGAGAATGTTGCTACTATCTCCTTTGTAAAGTCATCAAATATCAGTGTTTTCTTATCTTGAATGGCTGAAAGTTTGGTATTGGTGTATGGACCTGCTAGTCCTCCCTTTATATATGCTAGTATTCCAATTATCTTCTGCTTATTGTCATTAGTCTTATTGAATAAAGTCTATAGGGACATTACTCTCTACCAATCATTGAATTTGGTTCTATCTCCATTAAAATATCCTGGTTCCAGGGCTAAATTCTTTGGGAAATTGATTTTGTCTGCCATTTCTGTCTCAGGTTCTGACTTAGTATGTTTGTTCTTGTGTATCTTGGCAATTTCTATATTAGATATGGGTCTTAGCAACTTTAGTATTGAATAAGATCTCAAATAGAGTTGTTTTTTCATCTATGTTGTGTTCAGATTTCTGTTATTTAATTTTTTCAGGAACTTTTGGTTCTATTAGTCACTTGGACCCTGTTACTATGGGTGATCCCTGGATGTTGGTTGGTCTCAGAGCTCTTGGTCTTCTTGGTGTTCTTAATAAGCCACTACTGCTCATATACTGTTGTTTTAGTCAGAAGCTATTATTCTAAGCCTAGCTATAGATAGTAGTACCTCTCTTGAAAGGTGAGTCAAATGACACTTTACCAAATGTTACAACCTTAGTCTAGGACTCAGGTTGCAAGTCTTTGGATAAAGACAAGAAAGTAGAGAAAAGAGAAAAAGGAATGATATGATTGGTAAAGTATAAGGAATATATCAAGTATTACTACACTTTATATATTAGTGGTAATAGCTAATGATAGAGGAACAGAGTAAGAGAGTCATAGGAGACAAGTAAATAAGTTAGAGAGAAACATAGCTTCTAGGGATAAAACAGAAGATGAAATAGATAGAGTAAAACAGATGGTATATGAGGTAACAGGTGCATGACAGGAATGAAACAACTAAAAATAGTTCATAACAACTGGCATTTCATCTGTGAACTCATTGAAACAGGTTGTATCAAATTATTTTATGTTGAATCTGAGAAAAACCCTGTGGACATCTGCACAAAAAGTTTGGATACTATCAAGTTTCAGCAATGTCACAATTATTTATCTATTCAGTTCAGTCCTTGATTTAATCACACTTTGAGCTAGGAGAAGTGTTGTCATTTGTACTTTCTGTGCTGCATTCCATATGACTAGCTCTTTAGTATATTATTCTCATATATTCATCATCAAGGCTGCACCCTCTGACTCACATTATGCACCTCTTACTCATGTATTTCATGAGCTGACTGATTGCTGTTGCTCCAATTATGCTACTGGACACCACTGATGATATCACAGTGTTTCAAGGGACTCTGTAGTCATTACTGACTCATTATGCATAGTTATTACTTGTAGGTCTTAGGGTTTGCTACCCAGACATTTAGTATATAAAGTAGCATGTATTCCCTTATGTTTCCTTAGGCAATCTACTTAATTATTCTATCTTGCTCTACTTGACTCACAGCAACTCCTTTAGTAACTTTACTATATACTAACCAAACTATCAGTAAGTCAGATTATCCATCTGTCACTGCATGTTACTGTGCTGGAAAACAGGTTATGGGCCCTGGATCACCTGCTCCCCATATGCCATGGCTGGCTGCAAGTGGGTTGTAGATAGGCTAATCTGACTCGTCCTGTAGAGCATGGTCTTTCTAGCCCATCCCTCTAACATGACTTGATTGTTTCATGCTCTATTAAAGACTTCCTCATATGGGTTCATAGCTTGAACAGTGCAGTGGCACAGATCTGATCACCCATGAACCTGATTGCTAACTCTATTCATTTATAGAATAATGTCTTCCACCATAAACATCCTCATGTCTTCCATTCCAACTCTCAATGGTGCCAGGAACTACACTAAGTGGTTGTCTTGCCTTGATAATGTGCTCTCCTTAATGACTCAGGATAGTACTACCATCCTTGGCTCAGAAATACTGTCATGTTTGATGGATTTGATATATACCCTCTTACCCAAGTACTCTGCCTATGAGAATCTGGTTGATACCAATGGAAATATCACTGGTCCAAACCCTGCTCACAATGTTAATGAGTATACCACCTGCATACAACTGGCCAAAATGGTCTACATGCTTGTGAAGTCTAAACCGCTAGCTGATATGATTAACCAACCCTTCACTGATGCTGCAGAGATCTGAACTACAATGTACTCCACCTATGGAACCATTTTTGTGTCAGGACTCTATAGCTCATATGTTGAGATGATTTATTTCTGTCTCTATCCTTACCAGGACCTGTCCAGTCCTATTACCCAATTGGAATTGCTGTACTAATAGCTGAATTCAACTGGTGACTGTGACATTCTGGAGGTAATCCAGGCAATGACCCTTCTTGCTGGTATTCTGAACCAGTGGAACATCACCATTCCTTTCCTTATAGTCAATATGACCATCCAAAATGTTACATTTAACAAAGTACAAAACACCATCATGAACCACTGGTCTACTATCAAAATGAACCAGAAAATTAATAAGTTCTCTGGCATAAAACCCCAAGGCATGCCCCCATATTATCAGGGGCAGCAGCAGCAGCAGCAGCAAGGGTAGCAGTTGTGCTCTCAGCAGTAGCAGCAACAGTGTCTGCCACAGTAGCAGCAGTAGCAACAGTGTCCACTACAGTAGCAGCAGCAGCAGTGAGGAAGAGAAGAAGAAGCAACAATACAGCAAGTGCAGCAGCAGCAAAGGCTAAGTAAATGAGGTCAACACTGGACAACCAGCTTCCTCTGGGAATGATGCCAGGCAACCAGCCTATACAATGGATTCTGTTAACTTTGGCTTTGCCAAGATGACAACTAAACCAAAGAAGAGTACCCACAGCCTCATTACTGAGGTATGGTCCTCTACACCTCTCCCACCTTCTCTTTTCTTGCAGATGACAAATCCTGCCAAGAAAAAGACTCAAGATTCCTGGTGCTGCCTGTCTCTGTATGCAGCTGCCAAGGCAAAAGTCTTGGATCTTTATGAGAAATATATGGGAAACACTTCCCTCCTCTGACTGGCCTCTCCTCTGATGGCTACCTCCATTATGGAGGTTGGCAAATTGTTTGGCACCACTCCAGCAACCAAATCGGTTGTGAGCATCCCAGCTCTAACTGCCATTAAGATGGATGAGATTGTCTGTATGGAGGAACATCATGACAAATGGAACTTTAACATCCTATCATTTGTAGACAATGGTACCCTTGTTGCTCAATTCCCATCCCTTGAAAGGAACATTGAAATACTCCAACATATGTACCATGAAATAGAGCAGCTCATGAATGAATTTGGCCTAGTGATCAAACATAGCAAGTCCAAAGTCTTTCACTTTACATATGTGAGGCAGGACTCCAATCCCTCCATCAATTTGGGATCCCCCCCGTTCACTAGCCATACCCCCCTCAAGCTGAAAACCCACTGACATTACCTTGGTTTCTACTTTGACAGGATGTTAACCTTCAAGGAACATGTCCATTACTATTTTGCCAAGGCGATATCCTCGATCAAGGCAATGAAAATGCTAGGAAACTCCATATGTGGTCTGTCCCCTAGTAACAAAAGACTACTATACCATTCGTATGTCATACTGGTGGTAACATATGGATACTGACTATGGTTTCACGATAAGTCATGAACAAAAGGGACTTGTGAAATCCTCAACAAAATGCAATGATGGGCAGCCCTCTGGATTACTGGGGCCTTCCGAACATCTCCTACTGACAGCATTGAGTCCCTTGCAGGGCTCATGCCCATCAAACTCCATCTCCGAAAGTTGGCCAAATGACAAGCGTCGAGGCTTTATACATTGGACAATGAACATGCACTGGCAAGGTTGATAAAAGAGTATCATTCTTCCCCGCACTGACTTCACATCAAGAATTTCACAGAAACTCAGAAGAAGAAGACACTTGGAGCTGTGATGGACGTTTCACACCCCACTCCTGAGACTCGTTATATAGAACATTTTAACTCTGTTTCAAAAACTATCTGGCCCAGACATAGGTTACTTGACCACTTCCCTACTATTGTATCCTTTATAGGATTCAACTGGGATGACCCCCACCTCTCAAAGACACTCTGGGATGATGTAACGACAAATGTGACGATGGACTTCAAGACCATTATTATTGGCACAGATGGCTCAGTCCACCCAACCCCAACCTACTTGCTAGCCAGTTCATGGCGGCAGCCACTATTTGACACCTGGATGGAGAGAGCTCTATCATGAAGAGACTCAGAGGAACAATGTCGACCGATACAGAACTGGTGGCGCAATACTTAGGAATTACCAAAGTACTCACCACTGATGACTATGATCAGGTTGAACACATCCACATGTTCACCAATTCCCTCACAGCCTCTCAGCTCCTGCTCAACTGCTTGCCACACTCCTGTCAGCGACAGTCCATTCTCATCTTGAAGGCACTCCTGGCTTGGTTCAACAAGTCCAACCAGCACCGCCTTTCATTTTATTACCCTCCGTCGAAGTGCAAGTATGGAATACAAAAAGCCATGCACAACTGGATCCAGATGGTTGCCTGGCCCAACCGGGGTAGAAATCACTGAGTCCCCAACTCAATTGCCTACCTATGCAAGAAGTATGCCAAATGTGCCATCCACACATGGCAGGCCATGTTCGGGTTCAAGAAATACAGTAGTAGCTCCTTCCTTCACCTCACGGTGCAAGCAAATGGAGCCTCTGCTTTACCATCACACATTAACTCCGGCCCCTGGATATGAGAATGCAGGTACCAACCACAGCTCTTTGCAAGAGCATGTCACACCATTTTATGCCATGCCCCAATTGGTGAATACCAACTTCAGTTCTTCCCTAATGAGGATCTATCTTGCCACCACTGCAACAATCAAATGGTCCAGACTAGGTCACATATCCTCTATCGATGTAACACCTTTGATCATCACTTTGGCATCGACACTATCAAGACATTCGTTAATTTCTTGTGTTGCAACCCCGCCATGTTCAGCTTCCCTCCAGAACCTGATTGCCCTTGTATCCGCACCAGTTCAATACCCCTGTTACATTGTCATCAAGTCCATCAGAGGTTCAGGTCCATGCCTGCATGAGTCCTTTTTTCTCTCATTTTTCTTGTGCTTTCCCAGTTATGGACTTCTATTCCATTTCTCTATCTCTCCATTCCCTACTTGCCTACTATTTTATGTAGTTTTCTTTCAATATCCATCATTCCCATGGTGTCTGGGCAAAACATCCCTCCACATGCTAGTACCATTTGTTGTTCCCCCTTGTATTTGCGAGTTGATAGTTTCCTTCTATCAATCTCTCTCTTTCACTCTCTCTCTCTCCAAATTCCTTCTACTCTTGTTTCCGCTATTTAACTCAGGTACCAAACATCTCTCTAGTGTATGCGCTAAATGGTGTTGAGTCTCATGAGGTTAGTTTACGAGTAGTTTACTTTCCTTGCTCCAAACATTCTGTACATTCTGCCTTTGTATGTATGTACATGCAGACTACAATTGAGCACCACTTTACAAATTGTTGATTTAAAAAAAAAAAAAAAAAAAAGATGGATGAGGATGCAGTGTCAATGGGATCTGAGAACAAGGATTACTCAGATAAAGCAATGGTAGATAAGCCAAATCTCACTAGCTTTTCACACAATTCTGAAGATTGCTGCAGAAGTATCATATGTGTTGCTAATGTCCAAGGAGACTCTCAACTGGGTGTACAGAGTGCAACCTCAGCTGATGTAGACTTTTGGATAAATAGCCAAACTACTTATGTACACAGTTATGTATGATTAAATAATACTTCAGAAATAAAATTTTCTCCTCTGTTTTCAAGAGTGAAGAATACATGTGAAATAACACATAGCTGTAATAGCATATGTGGATGTGTAATGAATAGGTGACCTTGTAAAATGAGTGATAAATGGCTTTTGGACTCCGGTGCCTCCCTTAATGTTACTCCAAACAAGAGGAATCTTGTTGATATTATTGAAGGTTCTTTTGGATCAGCATCAATTGCAGATGGATCTACACTTTCTATTGGATCTTATGGCACTGTCTATTTAGAGACAGAAGTAAAACTTGAGTCCAGTGAAGTTTAGCAGCAGACTTTGCACCTTTGTCCAGTATATCATATACTGAGGTTAGATATGAGACTTCTCTCAACCAGATCCATCATGGATAAAACTGGTCTGATTGCAGAAACATCCAATGGAAAGACTGTTATTCGTGACTTTTGTCCATTCCTAAGTAGACAATGTTGTCAGGATACTTCTTTGAACCAAGTTTACTTTGTGGACATACACATCTTGCACGATGGAGATTTTTGATTCTCCTTGGCATTGATTAACAAAAATACCACATTCTATGATATCTGGTATCAAATATTTGCACACCCATCCAACCAGACTCTGGGATATGTGCCAAAACACACAAAATCTGTTCCAGTGCTCCTACCAAAGGAACAGAAGGTTTGCCCTGGTTGTGTGCTTGGAAAGCTGCCAAACAAGGCCTACCATGAGAACACATCTCGTATATCCAAGATCCGTGAATTGATCCATTTGGATCTTCAGGAATTCCCCATTGTTTCTTATCATAAGTTCAAATAGGTTATGACATTCCTTGATGACTATTCTTCCTTTGTGTGCATCTCCTTTTTGCACAATAAATCAGACTCTGCACATGCCTTCAAAGCATATGCTGAATTGGTGATAAACCAAACAGGCAAATGCATCAAGCAGGTGCACTCTGATAATGGAGGAGAATACTTGTCTCAGGAACTTAAGGACTACTTTGCTAAGAAAGGAATTCTTCATGAAACAAGTGCACTGCACATTCATCAACAAAATAGGTATACCAAACATCTTAATCGAACACTTCTAGAAAAGATGCAATCCATGCAACTTGAAGCATGCCTTCTGGCTAGCTACTGGGAGTTTGCATTCAGTATGGCCACTCATGTCTATAACAGGACACCTATGAAGCACCTAAAATGGGTTACCCCCTATAAAATATGGTTTGGAAGGAAACCTAATGTTTCTCATCTCCAAATGTTTGGTTGTGGGGTATACATATACCTTTCTGATGAGGTACAGCAAGACAAACTTGCACCCAAATCAGAATTGATGATCTTCATTGGTTATACAGGTGGTGGTAGCAACTTTAAGTTTATGTGCCATCAGCAGAACAATTCTATCTTCATTTCCCCCCACACTGTCTTCAATAAACTCTATTTTCCCAGATATCCATCACAGTCTGAATGACAAGGCCAATTGCTGCCTAATAATAGCAATTCAAATATTTGAGATGGATTAAATCCTCTCCCTTCTAGAGATGGATTTGTTCCAAGACCATCCAGTTTGAGTATGCCATGTGCCAGACCACTGCCACCACCTCCTTGTCCAAGAACTCCTACTCCTAGTCCCAGAGAGCAGACTCCATTACCTCTGCCTTCTTCCTCTTCTAGAGGATCTTCTTCTGGATTATCCTATAAGGATCTAACTCCACCTCCCTCTCCACCTATGCCATCTCAGCCTCCAGGAGGAGTTAAGGTTGAGGATGATGTTGAGGAGGCTGTATCTGTGTCTACTCCACATACTGATGACTGGGCTCCTATACCCATTCCAGAAAGGATCTTCATTCCCTATCTGGATATATACCTTCCTGATGAGGTACAGCAAGACAAACTTGTGCCCAAATCAGAATTAATGATCTTTATCAGTTATGCAGGTGATGGCAGCAACTTCAAGTTTATGTACTATTAGCAGAATAATTCTATTTTTGTCTCCCCCTATGCTGTCTTTAATGAACTCTATTTTCCCAGATGTCCATCATAGTCCAAATGACAAGGTATATTGCCACCTACAGAAAGAAACTTGAACAAGAGATTAAATCCTCCCCCTTCTGAAGATAGATTTGTTCCAAGACTATCCAGTCTGAGTGTGCTGCATACTGGACCACCGCTGCCACCTCCTTATCCATAAACTCCTACTCCTAGTCCCAGAGACCAGATTCCATTACCTCTGCCTTCTTCCTCTTCTAGAGGATCTTCTCCAGGATTATCCTACAAGGATCCAACTCTACCTCTCTCTCTACCTATGCCATCTCAGCCTCTAGGAGGAGTTAAGGTTGAGGATAATATTGAGAAGGCTACATCCACACCTAATCTATGTGCTGATGACTGGGCTTCCATACCCATTCTGGAAGAAATCTTCATTCCTCATCTAGATATCAAAGTACTAAGAAAACTTCATAATCAAACTACTCTTCAGGCTCCACAAAGAGAAGGAAATGTCTATGGTAACTGCTGACACCCAAAGGATATCCTTAGGGACTATGAAAGGTACAAACCTTTTGGTCAGCCAAGATGAGGACAATGGAATCCTAGCCAACCTAATGTCCCACTAGGGCTTGGTGATCGCATTCCAGGAGAGAATGAGTATGTGCTTGACAGGTTGCAACCTCTCCTGCCAGCACATGAGCAGAACATTGACATTGATTCACCTATGCTTGAGCTGAGTGAGGAAGAGCTTTGCCAATTAATTTGCAAAGGCAGTATGGAGTTAATCCAATATTGCCTCTCTAAGGCCAGTACAACTTCTCCATTGCCACAGCCAGTCCAATTTCGGAACCTTGCCAAGTTGCTGCCTGCTGAGCACAACCAATAGCTTAAGGCATACCTTGAGAAGCTCGATGCACTCAGACAATACAATGTGTACAAGTTAGTTGACTACCCTACTAAGGGTGTTAATGTTGTCAAAAACAGATAGGTCTTCAATACTAAGTTGGACAGATGCCACCATACTCAACTAGTAGCAAAAGGTTTCTCACCAAAGGAAGGCCTCAATTACAACAAGCTTTTCTCTCCAGTTGTCCACTACAAAACTTCTTGTCTCCTGTTCTCCTTAGCAGTAGTCAAAGACTGGGAGATCAAAAGTGTTGACATAAATACCACCTATTTATATGGTGATCTGGATGAAAAGATCTTTATGAAACAACCGAAAGAATTCACACTTGGACATAATAAAGTGTAGAGGTTACAAAAAGCATTGTATGACCTTAAGCAAGCCGGCTTGGCATGATGACAAAATCACTGCTTACCATAGGTTTCAACCAATATCTATCTGATGCTAGAGTATATTACAATTGCTGTCCAAAGACTGGCTTGATCATGATTGCCCTTGTCTATGTTGACAATATTGTCTTTATGGGCAAGAAGTGCCCCTTCTAACCAAATGAAGAAAAACTTCATAGAACAATGGGAATGTCATGACCTTGGAGAAACTACTGAGTTTCTTGGCATGACTATCTCATGGGACCAGAAGAACAAGTGGATCTATGTCAGTCAGATTTCATATCTCAATAAAGTCCTTGCTAAATTTGATGTCACTGCAAGGCCAACTCAAACACCTCTTCCAACAGGATGTGCCTTTCTGCCCTACAAGGGTACCATTGACCTTGAGTTCTGCCAGAAATACCAACAACTTGTTGGATCCCTGATGTATCTCATGATTGGCTCATGACCTGATATCACTTATGCTATTGTGAAACTCAGTCAGCAAATGGCTAGTCCATCAGAGGAGTATTACAAGCATAGTTTATACTTGTGCTGCTACCTTCTAAGCACACAACACTATTGCCTAGTTTTTAATAGGCAATCAAAGAAGTCCATTCAAGACTTTTCTGATTCTGACTTCACAGAATGTCTTGCTATGTGCAAGTCTACCTCTGGCAACTTAGTCTTGTTTGCTAATGGACCAGTTTCTTGGTTGAGTCATCGACAAGCCACCACAGCACTGTAACTGATTTGGATTTATCAGCTACTAGGTGAGATTGGTTTTGAACAACCTGCTCCACATCTTATGTGTGACAATTTGGGTTCAACTTTCTGGGCTTCTAATCTGGTCATTGAACATCGATCCAAACATGTCACAATTCACTAGCATTTCATCCATAAACTTGTTGAGACAGGTAGTATCGAATTATTTTATGTTGAGTCCGAAAAGAATCCTGCCAACATCTGTACAAAAAGTCTGGATACTGTTAAATTCCAACAATGGTGCAATTATTTACCTATTCAGTTCAGTGCTTGATTCATATTGCACTTTGAGCTAGGAGAAGTGTTGTCATTTGCACTTTCTAAGCTGCATTACATGTAACTAGCTCTTCAGTATATTATTCTCATATATTTGTCATCGAGGCTGTGCCCTCTGACTCACATTATGCACCTCTTACTCATGTATTTCATGAGCTAACTGATCACTGTCACTCCAATTATGCTACTGGACACCACTGATGATATTGCAGTGTTTTAAGGGACTCCATAGTTATTACTGACTCATTATGCATAGTTATTACTCATAGGTCTTAGGGTTTGCTACCCAGACACTTAGTATATAAAGCAGTATGTATTCCCTTATGTTTTCTTAGACAATTTACTTGATTATTCTATCTTGCTCTACTTGACTCACAGCAACTCCTTTAGTAAGTTTACTATATACTAACCAAACTATCAGTAAGTCAGATTATCCATCTGTCACTGTATGTTACTGTGCTGGAAAACACAGTAGATTAGTAATATTCTCTCTCTAATATTTGTCATCAAGGCTATACCCTCTGACTCACATTATGCACCATTTCCTCATGTATTTCATGAGCTGACTGATACTCTGTCACTCCAATTATGGTACTGGACACTGCTGAGTAATCACAGTGTTTCAAGGGACTCTGTAGTCATTACTGACTCATTATGCTTACTTATTACTCATAGGTCTTAAGGTTTTGCATCCCAGACATTTAGTATATAAAGTAGCATGTATCCCCTTTATTTCTTTGGACAATCTACTTGTCTTCTCTTATACTCTACTCAACTCTCACAGCAACTCTTACTAGTACTCTCACTAGTCTACTAACCACTTATCAGTGAGTCAAATAGTGTGTTTGCTACTGCATAGTACTGTACTGTTCAACATAGGCCATTGCTCACATTCATTGGCACAGTCACCAGACTTTAGTATCTTATCTGCTACCCAGTATGATGAAAATGATAACTTGTTGGTGTAATTAGCTTGCAAGTCTGGCTGTGGGTTGGTTTGCCTCATTAGTTTTGACATCTTGTGGCCCACTTTGCACCTTACTCTTACAGTGTTCTTTTAGAGTCATTATAGGGAAAGAAACAATGCATACTTAATATGTGTTTCAGTAAGATGAAAACCTGCAATCTTTCTATTCCTCCTTTAACAAATTTGTGAGCCCTATGTTAATGTGGAGGATATTCCCAATTTTAGTAAGAATGATTGTAATCTCTTTCAGGGAGAGTATGCCAGAATTGGGGGTATTGGTGGAGAAAATTACGAATGAGGCGAGAAAACAACGAACTTCTTCGATTGGCCTCGGATCTTGGACATGTGTCATCTTGGTGTTAATCAGCTCAAGAAAACCCTATGAACGAGGGGAGTCAAATTCACGCTACAGTGAATGCCGTGCATACATGAGTGGTCGGAGGAGTGGGAGTGGGAACGGGTCAAGGCGCGCCCATGCGCCTCATCAGGTCGAAGGGGGTCATCCCCAGACTAGTGAAGTGACGGACCGCTGGTTCCGTGGCAGCGGCGAAGCCTGCCATGGCTTCCGCCATGTGGGCCTGAGGTTTACCCTGGCACTTTTTGGGCTTCTTCTTCTTCTTCTGGACGTTAATCCAGGTAGGAGTAGGAGGAGAAGGCTGAGGGGGCTGCCCACTCGGATTGGCAGGGTGGCAAGGTCCTTTCGCAGGCTGGGCCCTGGTATCGCCTCCAGGGTGGAAGCAGTTCCAGGGTGGTCCAGGGCGAGTCCTGGGGAAGTTGCCCTGAGGGCGAGCTTGGTAGTTAGTAGTGGCAGCAAAAGATGCTTGTTGGTTAGACATGTTGGATCTTGTTCCTTCACGTCTTGACCACTCAGCATTTATAGCCTGCTGAACTACCTCCCAGGTCATATCTACAACATTGTGGTTATTTGCCAATGTTGTTTGTGCCACTGCATTCCAATCGGATGGTAATGCGTTCAAAGCAATCATCATGCCAAGAACTTCTGGCAATTTTACCTTAGCTGTTTCTAATTGAGAAGACAATGTTCTCAATTCAGCTAGATCCATTGCTGGATCTTGATTCCCAGAGATGCGCTTTCGCAGCATTCTTTGGAGGATTGAATATACCACGGCAGGAGAAGGAGTCCCAAAGCGGGTTTTCAAGTCATCCCAAAGGAATCCAGGAGCATCATGCCCATGGAGTAATAGGGAATCAGGTAAGGTACCATTAATAACAGCCAATGCCTGACCTCTCAATTGTTCTCTCCTTCTATCCTCCTCCATTAAAGCGGTAGGATTTTTAGGGGAGAGATCTTGGTTTGTCACAGTCCATCCAGACTGATCAGAACCAGTGACAGAAATGAGGGTTAGGGCATCCTGAAGCCTTCTAGACCAGAACGCATAGTTCTTAGGCCCATTAAGCTTAGGTAAACCAGCGACGATATTATTGGTAGACATAATATCTTCGTCGAGTGTATTTCTTTCTAGAAGAAAATTCTCGAATCAGCAATGATCAAATACAAGGATAACTCTGTCAGGTGAAGCCCTATCATCCTATCTCAGTTAGAGGGGATGATAATGGTTTAACCATTGGTAAGGCTACTGGGGCCCATAACCTGTTGAGGAAATGACCGTAATGAGTTGTTTGCTGGGGCAGCAGTAAACACAGTGGGAGAGAACATAGAGTCTACTCACCAAGATAATAAGCTTCTATCTGATACCTGTAAAAAGGTAATTCGGATAGACAGATATTGGTAATGAAACATTTGGTGTCAGAGGTAGATAGGTTGTAGTCGAGTAGATCAAGACTGGTGTTGTACTCAAGAAGATAAGCAATGATGAAGAAGTTGTTCGATTGAACAAGATGCAGAACTAGGTCTGCTACATGGGGTTTATATACATATTGTAACATAGGCAAGTCATACTACATAAAATACTAGCAAAGCATAGATTGTTCCTTATGACTCCCTTTAACTGCAGCATAGTGCCTGCGGAGTACTGCGGAATGTAGTATCTAGTCATTGGTACTATGTAGAATAATCTATCAAGTACTTATGACTCTCATCGTATGCAGAGCAACTCATAGGAGGTTATTATGGAATGAAAGTAACGGATCAGTCTATTATTATTATAATGACTTCATAGTCTATTTCTAGAATATGTCCAAAACTTCAACAGCACCACCGGTATTACAGTCCAAGGTCTACCCAATAACATTAATGGAGAAACAAGAACTACAAAAATTTCTCGATGAAAATATTGCCTCAGAACGAATTTGACCATCACAATCCCCCTACGCTACACCATGCTTCTTCATACCCAAAAAAGATGGAACCAAATGACTGGTACAAGACTACAAGAAGCTAAATGAACACACGATCAAAGACAAAACACCACTTCCACTCATAAGCAAAGTTATTGACAAACTCAAGAACGCAAAAGTCTTTAACAAACTCGATATCATCTGGGGATACAATAATGTTAGGATAAGAGAAGGCAATGAATGGAAAGCAGCATTCGTAATGAACAACGGATTATTTGAACCAACGGTCATGTTTTTTGGAATGAGTAACTTGCCAGCAATATTCCAAAGAATGATGAACACTGTCTTTCGAGATATGCTACATGAAGGAGCAGTCGTCAACTACATGGACGATTTCATCATACCCAGGACCACACAACAGGAACTTGAAGACAGGACAAAACAATTTCTCAACATTGCAGCAAAACACCAACTATATTTCAAAAGATTGAAATGCATATTTGATGCAAAAGAAATACCTATACTAGGATTTGTGGTTGGACAAGGCAGCGTTAAAATGGAGGAGGAGAAAGTGAAAGCGGTGAAAGAATGGCCAACACCCAAATCCCTAAAAGATGTCAAGAAATTCCTAGGATTTGCAAACTTCTACCTACGATTCATCCACAACTTCAGCAACATAGCAGCCCCGCTACATGAGTTGAAGAAAAAAGACATGCAATGGGTATGGAAGGAATGACAGCAGCAAGCCTTCGAAAGGATCAAAGAAAAGATCACAAGCAAACCAGTACTAGCAATGCCAGAAGACAAGGGTCAATACAGGGTAGAAGTGGATACATCAGGATATGGAGTAGGAGCTGTATTATTGCAAAATCAAGAAGAACACTGGCACCCAATTGCATTCCATTCAAGAACAATGATACCTGCAGAATGAAACTATCAAATCTATGATAAAGAGTTACTCGCCATTCAAGAAGCAACCAAGACCTGGAGACAATATCTACTTGATGCAGATGAACCATTTGAAATATGGACCAATCACAAAAACCTAGAATACTTCCGAAAACCACAGCAACTCACAGGACAACAAGCGAGATGGCAGATGGAGCTACAAGAATACCATTACATACTGAAACATATCCCCAGAAAAACCAACACAAAAGCTGATGTCTTGTCAAGACTAACAAAAATGGACACTACTCGAGATAACACTGACATCATCTTACTACCCAACCACTTATTCGATGACAGTACAATTACCACAATCCGACAAATCTGGGAAATCTTAGGAGAAGAAGATCTGAAACACCAAATATGAAAGGAGACAAGAAGGGAAACACAATGGCTAAAAGAAAAAGAGAAGCGACCAAAGGAGATATGGGAAACAGATGGAGTACCGATGTTTGAAGGAAGAATATATGTCCCACCCAACAACCAAATACAACAAGAAATACTACAACAACACCACGACAAAACAGATGTAGGATATCCAGGACAATATCGAATGATTGAACTCCTTAAACAGAGTTATTGGTGGCCCCAGATATGTAACAATGTCAAATAATACATCAGAGGATGTAAAGCATGCCAATGAAATAAAATACTCCGAACAAGACCGACAACACATCTCCATCTGTTACCGACACCAGCAGAACCTTGGGAGGAGATATCAATTGACATGATAGGACCACTACCAGAATCAGAAGGATATGATGCAATACTTGTCATAGTCGATTGTTTCAGCAAAATGATCAGATTGTGTGCAGTCAACACTACCTTAACATCTGAGGAGCTAGGAGATATCTATCAAGATGACATATGGAGAACACATGGAATACCCTGCAGAATTATCAGCGACAGAGGCCCATAATTCACATCCAAATTCATGGTAGAATTATGCCGAGCAACAGGAACCCAGCAAAACTTGTCCACAGCATACCATCCACAAACCGACGGCCAAACAGAGCACATCAACCAGGAGGTTGAAACATACCTCAGAAATGTAATAAACCATGCTCAAGACAATTGGAAAAAATGGCTAGCCATAGCGGAATTCCAATACAATGACAAAATCCATACAGCCACTGGATATTCACCATTCAAAATAGTTTATGGACAACACCCTTGGAAAGGAGATATAATGAGTATCACCAAAGCACCTGCAATTATGGAACAAATACAGGAGTTACAGAACATGCAACAAGAAACGACAAAGATGTTACAATGCAGTCAGGAACAAATGGAGAAATGCAACAGTACTAAACCGGAACATGAGTACACCCCAGGAGAACAAGTTTGGCTTGAAGCAAGTAATATCAGGACAACAAGACCAACCGAAAAGCTGGATCACAAACGATATGGACTGTTTAGGATAAAAACAAAAATAGGCGAAACAAGCTACCAATTGAAATTACCTGAAACATGGGCAATACACGATGTGTTTAACAGCAGACTCCTCTCCCCCTATCAAAAACCCGAGTTTGATAGCCAGCGCACTCCACAACCACCAATGCCCGAGATCATCAACAATGAAGAACAATATGAGGTAGAAGAGATCCGAGGACACTGCACAAGAGGATGACAAAAGCAATTCCTAGTACACTGGAAAGGGTATACCTCCGAGGAAGACACATGGGAGAATGAGTCAGAGTTGGGAAATGCTAAGGAGGCAGTTCAAGAATTTTTAGACAAGATTTCGAGGACAAAACCTATAAAAAGGGGGGGGTAAAAAGTGACAATTATAAACAACAAACCTCATGTTACAAGAGATCACTACACTCGATGCACCTCACACTGTATCCACTGCACACTAAACTTTGCCAACTACCTTCACAACACACCATGCACACTGAATGCAAGCCCACCCCTTTCCCAGCCAATGACACAGAATTCGAACAAGAACTTAACAACCTCCTTGATGCCCAGTCCACTGAAGATCAAATTGAACACTATACCACCACAACCAAAGGACTCACATACATCGCCCATGCCATCAACAACCTCCAAATCCAAGCCAAAGCCCTGAGCCACATTCTACTCGTCACCACTACCAGAGCCCTCCCCACCGCCATGTCAACTGGGAAACACGAACTTATGAAGGAGTTATTAGATAAAGCAGCCACCGACCTCAATGTACTAGTGCACTCTGATGCAAAGAAATGCATCCAAAGTACCTTAATCATGACAGGCAAAAGACTCAATCACCTCACCAACTTGAGCAACAATCCCACCTACAGACTTGCATGGAGACTAATGGATCTCAACTCATACATCCCTACTACCTTACCCGACAAGCTGCCCTACCACAAAGACGATGAACAGGACTGGTTAGATGAAGGAATGGAGGGAATCGACAAATCAGTCCCAGACCATCTAATGGAACCGGATATGCGAGATGAAGTAGACCACCTCCTTATTCAACTGCCTGATATGGACCCGCCACCCAAACCAATGATATTCAACCCACCCCCATCTTATCTCACACTCAAAGATGGAGGACAGTTCGAAGAAAACTACTGGGAAGAGATAATACACAACCTTGTTGCAGCTGAAACAAATGATACAGCTACATTCAAAGAATGCACCATAGCCCTCTTCAGAGGAGACCAAGACCATGCCCCCCCCCTCATCCCTTCTTTGACTCGTACCACCACCATCGATTTGCAAAAACTCGATTATACGGTACCAGTCTACAGTATTAGGATAAAACAATGCCTGCGCTACATTCGAATCTCTCTCCTAGAGAGACCACGCCTGACGGCAATGGGGAAGTCTTCGGAAACACAACACATATTTCACCCCCCTCCATCTTTGCAGCCTCTCCGGCTCTGCCACCCCCCGGTGTCCTGTTCCCTAGGATGCCAACTACAACTAGGCCATTTGTACATACAGACTAGGCCTACAGTAACACCATTTTCCCGTCGGTCCAGAGTAGCAGACCGACCACACCTACCTCGATTACCTCGAACCCCCTCCAGGGCGAAGGAGACCGCACCATTCACCATGCCTCCAAACAGATAAGAGTCAGCGGTGATCAATACCACTCGAAAGAAAGCTGGGCTAAGCAGGTCGAAGAGGAGCTCACACCCAAGAAAAGAGTCCAAGTCGAAGAAGACAAGAACAAAACCCAAGAGGATCAGGGAGAAGGTCCTGAAGAGTTTTATGAAGATGCTGTGAAAGAGGTCGGTAAGATCTCAGAGTGGGTGAAAGCCTGCAGCACCTTCAACATGAGCGGCAATGAAGGGCTGGCTTTCAGGCGAGCATTCACAGAATTGATGGAGACCTTAGGCAAGACGGGATTGTTGAGGAAACGACCGTAACGAGTTGTTTGCTGGGGCAGCAGTAAACGCAGTGGGAGAGAACGTAGGGTCTACTCACTGAGATAATAAGCTTCTATCTGATACCTGTAGTAAGGTAATTCGGATAGACAGATATTATTGATAAAGCGATCAACGTCAGTTGAATAGAGGCTAAAGTCGATGAGATCGGTTGAGGTGTTGTACTCAAGGAGATAGGCAATGGTAAAGAAGTTGTTCGATTGAACAAGATGCAGAACTTAGGTCTGCTACATGGGGTTTATATACATATTGTAACATAGACGAGTCATACTACATAAAATACTAGTATTGCATGGATTGTTCTTTATGACTCCCTTTAACTGCGGCATAGTGCCTGCGGAGTACTGCGGAATATAGTATCTAGTCATTGGTACTATGTAGAATAGTCTATCAAGTACTTATGACTCTCATCGTATGCAGAGCAACTCATAGGAAGTTACTACGGAATGAAGTTACTGGAAAGTAACGGATCAGTCTATTATTATCATAATGACTTCATAATCTATTTCTAGAATATGTCCGAAACTTCAACACTCCTCCTTGCTCTGTATCGATATAGAGTTTTAATCACTCAAACGTCAAGCCAAGACGAGGTCGGAATAGATTGAATTTTATTTTGTCTAAATTCTTTGTGAGAATATCGGCAGGATTTTCAGTGCCTTTCACAGAGAATATTTCAATCTTTCCGTCTTCTACCAAATCACGGATGTAATGGTATTTGACGTCGACGTGTTTAGATCGTTTTTCTGTTACTGGATTTTTGGCCCAAAATATTGAACCCTCATTATCACCGAAGAGATAAGGGGCTAATGATTGGATACCAATTTCTTCCAACAAATTGACAGTCCAAACGAGTTGTCGACTGCAATCTGACAAAGCCATATATTCGGCTTCAGTGGAAGATAATGCAACAGTTTTCTGTTTCCTGCTTAACCAAGCGATAGCTCCGCTGGCTAACAAACAGAAATATCCAGTTACAGATTTACGACTAATTGGATCACCAGCCCAATCAGAGTCGGAAAATGCATTCAGGCCTTGCATAGAACTTCCATTATAGGTAATTCTATATTTGCGAGTAGCATTAAGATACTTTAGCAAATGTAAGCCTGCATTGTAATGCGCTTTAGTTGGATTGGTCATATGTTGTGACAATTTGACAGTGGCGAAAGCTATGTCGGGCCGACTGCCTATCATCAGATACATGACTGATCCTACTAACTGTTGATACCTCTTTATGAAGTCAGGTGTCGCTTTTCCTGTATTGGATTCGAAGATAAATCCATTTGGTAATGGTATTTCTTCTTTTCCAATTATACTAAATCGATCAAGAACTTTTCCTAGATAATCCATTTGGTCTAGGGTGATTGATCGGTTTATAGGATTTCGCGAAATTTTCATACCAAGAAACTCTTTGGTTGGACCAAGGTCTCGGCATTCCCATTTCTTCATAAAGAGTGCTCGCTTCTCATATAGAAGTCTAGAGCCTCTAATTCCGACAAACATTGAGTCATCTACATAGACCAGAGCTATAATAAGCTCTTTGGTTTCAGGGTCGTAGTAATAATAGACTCCAGCATCTAGTTTGGATCGGACAAATCCTAGGTCGGTTATTGACTTAGTCAATTCCTTCCACCATTGTCATCCAGATTGCTTTAATCCATAAATGGCTCGGTTTAATTTCCAAACCAAATTACCACGACCTGTATTGAAACCTTCTGGAAGTTCCATATAGAGTTCTTCATCCAGTTTTCTGTAGAGATAAGCAGTTTTAACATCTAAACTGAGCATCTCCCAATCGTTGAGGGCAGCGACTGCAAATATGAGTCATGCTGTCTCATAACAGACTACTGGTGAAAATAGTTCATCGTAATCGATTCCCTCTATCTGAGAGAATCCTTTTGCTACTAGTCGAGCACGGTATCGACCATCTGATTTGGGTGTAAAGACCCATCTATTTTTGACAGCTTTTCTTCCAGGTGGAAGTTTAGCCAAGTCATAAACATGTCTTTCTTTGAGTGATTTTAACTCTTCTAAGCATGCTTTCCACCATTTAGATTTCTCTTCTGGTGGTAGTCGATTTAGATCCTTGAAAGAAATAGAAACTAATGGTGATTTGACTTTTTGAGCGCACAGATAATCGATCATCCCTACTCCTCCTTCTCTGCATAAGTCTTCTAATGTAGAAGCTTCATGCTGAGAATGTCTATCAATTATTCCAGGTTTGGAAGCCTCTGATCGAATTTGTCTAACAAGTTTACTTGTAGAACTTGTTAATTTCGACTTAGGAGGTTGGAACATCTCATATTCCTGGAGAATTTTGGTTGGATGCTTTGTAGAACCATAGAAGTTTCCTGGATGTTCAGGTACTTTTCTGGTTCTTTGCGGTCTCTGAGGTATTTCAGGAACCGGTATTTGATCCGAGTGACCTCGTGGTACAGAAAAACCAGCATCCCGATCATCTTTGACAGGAGTATAGGGTATGAATGGTTGTACATCCGGATCATCTCTTTGAGAAGGCGGATGGTTCAAACCTTCAAGGTGATTAGGTGGATCAGCATATGATAATCCATCACTGTCATCGTCCTCTGGTGTTTGTGCTTCTCTTGGTGGAAAGAGAATATTTTGCACAATACCATCCCACTCCTCCTGAACATCGGTATCAATATTCGGTGCTTTTCCCTTTCCTTTATTCTTTTTAGGTTCAGGGAAAGGAGTTGGAATTCGTCCATGTACAGATCTATAAGTCCTATCTTCCGGAGAACTTCCGGTAGAAGTTCGGGGAATAGGGCTTGGTGGTTTATCAATAGGTAAACCAGTAGATGGATCTGGAGCATGGAAGACAATAACTTCCGAAGGTGTACTTCGAGAAGTAGAAGATGATGGTTGGTTCATCCGTTCTTCTCGCTTCTTCCCAACACATTTAGGGAAGTGTTCTTTGCTAAATATGACTGTTGGAGATGTATAGATTACATTCCCATTTAGGTGCCTTATGAAACGATAATTTTTCCTGTCTGATGTCCAACCAAGGAAAATCATGAGTTCTGACTTCGCTGTCAGTTTATTGTCTCTTATCTCTTTTGGGAGAAAGACATAAGCACCACAGCCAAAGACTCTCTCTTTGGAGATGTCTGGAATCTTCTGATTCAACTTTTCATAAGGTGTTTTCCACATGAGCCGTGATACTGGTGTTTTATTATAGATATGTATCGCATGATCTATAGAAAACTCCCACCAACCGTCAGGAATACAAGCATGATGCCACATGGCTTCTGCTTTATCCATTAGAGTTTGGTTTAAGCATTTTGCTCAACCATTCTGTTGGTGTATATGTGGTGCACTGGTCTCATGTATAATCCCTAATGAGTGCAAATGAGATTGCAACTCGTCAGTTGCATACTCTTCTCCTCTATCAGTGCAGAGATATTTTAATTTAGTCTTATATTGAGTCTGAATTAAGGCAATGAAATGTTTCATTTCTTCTGCTGCTTCTGATTTCTTATGGAGGAAGCGAATCCATCCATGAGAGGAAAAGTCGTCCATTATGGTCATGACCCATTTAAATTTATGGTAAGAAAGAATTGGAAGTTCAACTAAATCCGAGTGTATTCTTTCAAATGGACGCTTTGCGCGTGTAGGGTTCTCTCTAAAGGGTTTCTGGTGCATCTTTCCCTTGGCACAACCGTCACAGACTGGTTTTTGCTCAGGAATCCGCACCGGGGTAAACCCAATTGTATTTTTCTCAAAGTGATTGAGGATACGATTAGAGGGATGTCCTAATCTCGCATGTACAACTTTGTAGCCAACGATCGGATCCGCAGTCATAGCTGCTTGTTCCGAATGTACAATTTTTGTATTAACAAAATGTAAAGTAGTGTTGCGACTTGCTGAAGGATATGCTTGAAGAATAGCATTTCCTTCGCTATCAACTACTACTGATTCGTTGGCATCTGTTCTAACAGTTTTGCCATCCTGGCATAACTGTCCCACTGACATTAGTCGTTCAGAGGTTCCTTTTAGAAGGAAGACTGGATATATTAATATCTGCGTTGGTTGAACGCTGTCAGTCTTCCCGTTATAGACTCTATGCTTAAGCATAACTGCGCCAAGACCAACCGCATTAAGGTAGGGACTTTGTGCTCCTACAGTCTTAATTGGGATCGAAACTTCGAGTTCTTTGAAGTTGATAAAGTCTTCCGCATAAGGGGTATAATGACATGATGCCCCTGAGTCTAATAACCATATGTCACTATATTCTTCTAGTGGCGTTATGCTTTGATCATTGCTTTGTGATCGAGATCTAAATTGATCTGGTACTCTTAAATACTGATCGGGCATGCGCGTGGAGAAACAGGAAAATTGAGAAGTGTTAAAACACTTCTCATTCATCGATTCGCACAAAGAAAATACATGATTATGGGATCCTAAAGATCCCGATTGCGTATTTACAAGCCCGGCCCCCAATGTCCTTTCCCCTTGCCCTTGCCCTTCTTCTTGCGAAGACGGCCAGTCGGCATATTGGTGACAGGACTGTGTATCAGGGTTAGTAAGAGTATCTGAGATCGAATTGATCACGTACCCAGCTCCTCCCTTCTTTTTGAAGTCGCTCCCGTAGTCGGTCGACGAGAGTCCGAGTGACACCTCAGATTGAGGTGCCGAAGCAAAGGGTTCGGACTTCGGAGACTTGGGGAGAGGCCCAGAAGAGGGTCCTGTGACGTTTGCAGGGTTCCTGGGGTCGCGGATGTCATAGGCGACATCCTGAGCCGGCGCCATGAGGTCGTCGACCTCCTTCTCGCTCTCAAGCTGTTTGAAGGCTTCATCTACCAGCACTGAAAGTGTGGCAGGACACCTATCAGCGGTCTTGTTCTTCTGAGTAAGAGAGTATTTCTTACTCTGGAATTGCTCCGTTGGAGGGGAGGCCCGAGGAAGAGGAGGGAACTCCTCTTCGTAGGTCCTAACGGCCGGAGCTACTATTTCCTCCGGAGGAGGAAGGTAGTACGGCCGAACCTCTCCAGGTTCAAGTGAGTCGCCCCGGGCGACGGAGTCCATGCTTGGGATCTTTACCACATGATGCATTACCAAATTGAGTTTATTCCCAAATTTGGGAGAAATCAATAGGGCATATGGTGAATCATGCGGTAAAAGAAAAGAAAAGCGGATGCAGGTCGCGTTAATATCGGGGTTACTATGTTTAGTGAACCATTTGCTTACCCTCGTGTGTCCCTCACAGGTACAACCTGGGGGGTGACCAGAAGGAACCGAAGGTGCACCGGGCGGTGTCACCAATCATCCTTTCAGGGCGCGGGGGTGAGAGACCTCGTGCATTCTTCAATCATATCGATCGAGAGCACGTTTCTTCGCCATTTGCATAGGCGAAGGACCAGTGATGCGGTCGCGCCAGGTGATCACCTGTTGGATCCGCAGTGAGTTTTCAAGGAGGGTGGTGAAACATAAGTTTCGTGCTTCAGCATGCACCTTTTTCTCGAGCTCAGCACGAGCATTCTCTCGTGCCTGCTGGACCTTCTTGGGATTAACCCAAGTAAGAGGTTTGGGTCTCTCACTCACTAATACATGAGTGGTCGGAGGAGCGGGAGCGGGAATGGGTCGAGGCGCGTCCATGCGCCTCATCAGGTCGAAGGGGGTCATCCCCGGACCAGTGAAGCGACGGACAGCTGGTTCCGTGGCAGCGGCGAAGCCCGCCATGGCTTCCGCCATGTGGGCCTGGGGTTTACCCTGGCGCTTCTTGGGCTTCTTCTTCTTCTTCTGGACGTTAATCCAGGTAGGAGAAGGGGGAGAAGGCTGAGGGGGCTGCCCACTCGGATTGGCAGGGTGGCGTGGACCTCTCGCAGGCTGGGCCCTGGTATCGCCTCCAGGGTGGAAGCGGTTCCAGGGTGGTCCAGGGCGAGTCCTGGGGATATTGCCCTGAGGGCGAGTTTGGTAGTTAGCGGTTGCGGCAAAAGATGCTTGGGGGTTAGACATGTTGGGTCTTGATCCTTCACGTCTTGACCACTCAGCATTTATAGCCTGCTGAACTACCTCCCAGGTCATATCTACAACATCGTGGTTATTCGCCAATGTTGTTTGGGCCACTGCATTCCAATCCGGTGGTAATGCGTTCAAAGCGATCATCGTGCCAAGAACTTCTGGCAATTTTACTTTAGCTGTTTCTAATTGAGAAGCCATCGTTCTCAATTCAGCTAGATCCATTGCTGGATCTTGATTCCCTGAAATGCGCTTTCGCAACATTCTTTGGAGAATTGAATACACCGCAGCAGGAGAAGGTGTCCCAAAGCGGGTTTTCAAATCAGTCCAGAGGAATCCAGGAGTGTCATGCCCATGGAGTAACAGGGAATCAGGTAAGGTGCCATTAATAACAGCCAATGCCTGACCTCTCAATTGTTCTCTCCTTTTATCCTCCTCCGTTAAGGTGGTAGGATTCGCAGGAGAGAGATCCTGGTCTGTCACAGTCCATCCGGACTGGTCAGAACCAGTGACAGAAATGAGGGTTAGGGCATCCTGAAGCCTTCTAGACCAGAACGCATAGTTCTTAGGCCCATTAAGCTTAGGTAAACCAGCGACGATATTATTGGTAGACATAATATCTTCGTCGAGTGTATTTCTTTCTAGAAGAAAATTCTCGAATCAGCAATGATCAAATACAAGGATAACTCTGTCAGGTGAAGCCCTATCATCCTATCTCAGTTAGAGGGGATGATAATGGTTTAACCATTGGTAAGGCTACTGGGGCCCATAACCTGTTGAGGAAATGACCGTAATGAGTTGTTTGCTGGGGCAGCAGTAAACGCAGTGGGAGAGAACATAGGGTCTACTCACTGAGATAATAAGCTTCTATCTGATACCTGTAGTAAGGTAATTCGGATAGACAGATATTATTGATAAAGCAATCAACGTCAGTTGAATAGAGGCTAAAGTCAATGAGATCGGTTGAGGTGTTGTACTCAAGGAGATAGGCAATGGTAAAGAAGTTGTTCGATTGAACAAGATGCAGAACTTAGGTCTGCTACATGGGGTTTATATACATATTGTAACATAGACGAGTCATACTACATAAAATACTAGTATTGCATGGATTGTTCTTTATGACTCCCTTTAACTGCGGCATAGTGCCTGCGGAGTACTGCGGAATATAGTATCTAGTCATTGGTACTATGTAGAATAGTCTATCAAGTACTTATGACTCTCATCGTATGCAGAGCAACTCATAGGAAGTTACTACGGAATGAAGTTACTGGAAAGTAACGGATCAGTCTATTATTAGAATAATGACTTCATAATCTATTTCTAGAATATGTCCGAAACTTCAACAGGGATGGCTTAAGGTAGCGGTTGACGATGGTAAGAACAACCTCCAAAGCTGGTTGGAAAAGAATTTTGGTAAGTATGCTGTCTGCGCCGAGAGATCCCTCCTGCTGGACGTTGCACACTCCCCCCGCGAGGCCTCCAAAGGCTCCACGCGGAAACCTGACGATGTCCACATGGAGGTCATAGAACACATTGTCACACCGGGTATCTCCGTTGGCAATGACGTCACTCATTCAGGTATCTCCGATGATGACGTTCAAATGATCTCCGAAGTGGAGTTTAAGACCATGACTCACAGAAAGAAGAAGCAGGCCAGGAAACCGAGAACTCCGGCCCCAGTGAACCCCGGTCCGACCAAGGCTGCCCCTACCAATGTGCCTGCCAAGGCCACCAAGACCCCGGCTCCCGCGCCCAACAGTAAAGGGGCCAAGACCACACCCCAAGAAGGAGTAAAGACCTCCTATGCCGCCACCGCAAAAAAAAGGGGCAACAATGCTGCTCCCGCTGCTGCCTCCCCCACCAACGCCCGGGACTCTCTTAAGCTCTTAGAGTTTGCGAGTAAGTTCCCTGAGCTATCTAATGAGAAAATTGTCGCAATGTACGACACTGCTTTCTCCAACCCCGCGAATCAAAAGCCTGTTAAGAAGGCTGGCATTATTCACTCCACCCTCAATGGTCTCTCACGCAAACAGGTGATCATCCCTCTCCTCACCGGTCCCAGTGTTACCAACTTTGGGGCCATCATCGACTCTCTCAATGCATGTCTCATTGCAGAGAAGTCCAAGACGAGGGTCATCGCCGCTTCGCAGGGTAAGTTGGGCCTTATGGTCCACACCTCGGAGGTGTTGACCCCCACTGAGCTTGACGTCGTCAAGGCGTGGCTCAAAGAGAAATTCGGAGGAATCACCTCGGGTGATGCATCCCTCCCAAAGTCCAAATCGTTTGTGAAAGTCACGGACATCAGTTATATTACCCCCCGAGGACAAATCCTCACTGAAGCCGATGTGGTATCCAGCGTCTGGAGTTCAATCCACTCGGACGCCATCCAGTTCGCATCGCAACCCCGCGTTCGATGCAATTCAAAGCACTCGGACACCTGTACGGTGTGGTTCGAAATATGGGACTCTAAGGCGGGGTCCAACTTGGCGAAGATCGAGGACAAGTTCCTCAACATTTACGGAGGGCTCTTCCGCATCAGGAAAGCAACCGCAAACCTGGGAGTGCCATTCTGCGGCAAATGCTGTCGATGGGGCCACCCCCTAGTTCGCTACTGAGTGAGGCTTTTCACTTGTGCACACTGCAAAGGGCCACACTCCACCGCCAACCACCGATCGTTCGCCCACTGTTGCAAGGGCAATGATAAGGCCACTCCACCTATTGCGGCTACCCCCTCCGGAGAACCATGCCCGCACAAGGCGACGTGCTCCAACTGTGGCAAGGACCACCTCGCTACCGACCGAAAATGTCAGTTTTGGAGAAAGCGATTTGACCATGACTGGCATGCAAACAAAGCGCTCGAACTTCGAGCGAACAAAGGAGTTCCATCACCTGCCTCCTCACCATCCCGGGCTAGTCAAAGCCAGACAAACCCCCCTCAATGAATAACGTCCCCGACGAGCAAGACAGGCCTCCTCGTTCACTCCTGAATGAGTTAAAGGTCTGCTCTCACAATGTAGGTAGATCGTATGGAGTGATGGAGACAGTCCTCACACGTAGAGGTAATGTCGACCTCCTCCTCATACAAGAACCCCCTTGGAGATTCCTCCGAGACATTCCCTCATCTGTCTCTAACGACGGAGCACCCCTCGTAGGAGGCCCAGTTCATCCGGACTGGATGCTCCTTTCTTATCCAATTATCGCCGAAGAAGTCCTACAAGTGGGACGCTGACAATACCCTCAACGTACGGTCAACATGGAACACCATACCACTCCGCGAGTCCTCGCCTTTGCTCACAAGAGACTGAAACGACTCTGACCCTCCATCCGAAGAGACGTAATCGGCCATCGAGACCTCCAGTGTATATCTCTATACGCAGGAGGAGAAGAACTACTGCTGTTGAACGTCTATAATGACAGCTGTAACACTGCACTCCACTTCCTCGAGGAGCGACTCTTCGACCTCCCGCCCTTTCTTCTGTTGGGAGGAGACATCAACATCAGATTGGAGTTATGGGACCCTTCGATGGATCAACATCCGGTGAGTGCGGACCAACTCCTTATGGTCACCGAAGCCCTCAATCTTGTGAGGACAACTCCATCTGAGGCCAAACCAACTCGATATGTCTCAGACCCTAACTTACCAGACATGGTCATTGACCTAATCTTTGTTTCGGGAACGCTTCCACACATTCCCTCCCACACTATCCAGGACGGCGATCGATACAATTCAGACCATGCCCCTCTACTAATCAGGTTACCTATTCCACAGATGGATGTTGTAGTCAAAGGATTGACCATCCCCAAAGACTCAGAAGAGGAAACCAGGTTCCTGATGGATATCGTAGAAGGAATCAAGAACCAGAACTGGCCGATGAACGACATGGACAAGCTGGAGAGGGCTGTTGCCAAATTGGGAGTTTTACTTGACAGATCGTGGACTCGGAATGCGAAGAAGACCAAGATCACCACTAGATCCAAGACCTGGTGGAACGAAGAGTGCTCGACCACACTCGCTACGCACCGCGCAGACTGCAAGAACAAGCGCAAGTGGAACACTTTTCGCAAGACCATGAGGAAAATGAAGAGAGCCTACTTCGACAAGAAGATACAAGAAATCTCCGTCGACCGAAAATGCCCATGGGATCTCATGCCATGGGTTAAAGACCGCGCACTTCCGGCCATGGAAGCCATGCGTCACAACGGTTGGCCTTGTCTCACACTAGACAATTTGTGGACAGCTCTCCACTCCCATTACAACGCTGCACGCAATAGACCAACGAACGCGGCAGTACTGGACGAGCTTTCTCCCCCAAATGGAATGGAGAATAGGACTTGGGTAGATTTCTCTCTCTTAGAGATGATGGAGTCACTCAAGGATACCTCAAATTCTTCCTCCCCCGGTCCCGACCATATTTCCTGGTCCCATCTAAGACAGATCGTCGCCAATGAAACCTGTGCTGGTCTATTCCTCAAAATCAGTAGTTCGTGTCTAAACATTGGACACTGGCCTACTCACTTCAAAAAGTCAACGTCAGTAATTATTCCGAAACCCAATAAACCCAACTACTCCACTCTGAAGACATTCCGACTGATTGTCCTCCTCAACACGTTGGGCAAGCTCATCAAGAAAATGCTCACCAAGCAACTCCAATTCGAGGCCGTTAAATTCAAGGTCCTCCATCTGCACCAATTGGGAGCAATCCGCCAGAGGTCTACTGAGGACGCGGGTCTCTTCCTCACGCACATTATCCGGGGAGCTTGGACAAAGAAGAAGAAGACATTGGTGCTTGCATTCGATGTGGCCCAATTCTTCCCCTCCCTCAACCACGATCTCCTTATCGAAATTCTACGACGACAAGGATTTCCCCCCCAGGTCACAGCGTTCTTCAACAACTACCTAAAAGAACACCGCACTACCTACCGGTGGAACAATGAAACTTCCCCGGAATACGACACAGCGGTAGGAGTAGGTCAGGACTCGGCCCTCAGCCCTATTCTCTCTGCTTTATTCCTCGCCCCTCTTTTACACATCTTTGACACCCGCATGGAGGAACACCGCGACAAATAGGACTTTGATATCCTGTCATTCGTCAATGATGGCACTTTAATTGCACAATCCCCATCTCTTGAGAAGAATGTGAAAATCCTGCAACACATGTACCGTGAAATGGAGCGGCTCATGAACAAATTCAGCCTGGAAATTGAACACGGCAAGTCCGAGATCTTTCACTTCACGCATGCAAGACAGGACTCGAATCCCTCAATTGATTTGGGATCCCCGCCGTTCACGGGTCGCAACCCCCTCAAACCGAAGACCCATTGGTGGTACCTTGGCTTTTACTTCGACCAGACGTTGACCTTCAAAGAACACGTTCGATTCTATTCCGCCAAGGCAATATCCACCATCAAGGCGATGAAGATGCTGGGAAACTCTGTCAGGGGTCTATCCCCCAGCAACAAGAGACTACTCTACCATTTGTGTGTTGTACCGGTTACAACATACGGATTCCGGCTATGGTTTCACGATCGATCCCATACCAAGGGAACTTGTGAGATCCTTAACAAAATGCAACGAAGGGTGGCACTCTGGATTACTGGGGCCTTCCGCACTTCTCCCACTGGTGGTGTAGAGTCTCTCGTGGGGCTCATGCCCATCAAACTGCATCTCCGAAAGTTGGCCGAATGACAATCATCGAGGCTTCATACGTTGGACGATGAACACGCATTGGCAAGATTGACAAAAGAGTATCATTCTTCCCCCCACCGACTTCACATCAAGAACTTCACGGAGGTTCAGAAGAAGAAGACACTTGGAGCTGTGATGGACTTTTCACACCCCACCCCCGAGACTCGGTATATAGAACATTTTAATTCCGTTTCTAAATCTCTCTGGCCCAGACATAGGTTACTTGACCATTTCTCTACTAATATATCTTTTATAGGATTCAACCGGGACAACCCTCACCTCTCAAAGACACTTTGGGATGATGTAACGATGAACGCGACGATGGATGCAAAATCCATAACGATCAGTACAGACGGCTCGGTCCACCCCAATCCCAATCCACTTGCCAGCCAGTTTATGGCGGCAGCTACCATTCGACATCTTGATGGCGGGAGCTCTATTATGAAGAGGCTCGGAGGAACCACGTTGACAGACACGGAACTGGTAGTACAGTACTTAGGTATTACCAAGGTGCTCGCTACTGACGACTACGACCAGGTTGAACACATTCATGTGTTCACCGATTCCATCGTGGCCTCCCGGCTCCTACTCAACTGTTCGCCACACTCCTGCCAGCAACAGTCTATCCTCACGTCGAAGGTACTCCTGGCTTGGTTCAGCAAATCAGACCAACACCGCCTTTTGTTTTATCACACACCGTCGAAATGCAAGTACGGGATACAAAAAGCCACACACGACTGGATCCAGATGGTCGCCTAGCCTAACCGGGGTCGAAACCATCGAGTACCAAACTTGATCGACTACCTATGCAAGAAGTCCGCCAAACGCACCATTCACACATGGCAAGCCATGTTTGGGTTCAAAACTTACAGCAGTAGCTCCTTCCTCCACCTCCCGGTGCGAGCGAACGGGGCCTCCACCTTGCCGTCACACATCAAGTCCGGTCCATGGATACAAGAGTGCGGATACCAGCCCCAGCTCTTCGCAAGAGCTTGTCGCACCATACTATGCCACGCCCCAATTGGAGAATACCGACTACAATTCTTCCCTAATGAGGACCTTTCGTGCCACCACTGCAACAGTCAAATGGTGCAGATGTGGTCACACATCCTGTATCAATGCAACAACTTCGATCACCACTTTGGCGTTGACACGATCAAGACTTTTGTCAACTTCTTGCATCACAACCCCTCTGCATTCAGCTTCCCTCCGGAACCTGACCGCCCTCGTATCCGTGCCGGCTCTATTCCACCGTTACATCGTTGTCAAGTCCAAAGGAGGTTTGGGTCTGCACCTGCATAGGATCCTTTTCTTTTCTTCTTTTTTCTTTTGCTCTCCCAGTTATGGATTTCCAATTCACTTCTCTATTTCCCTTTCCCTTGCTTGTCTACTATTTTATATAGTTTTCATTCAAAATTCATCTCTCCCATGGTGCCCAGGTAAATATCCGCCCACACGCTATGTACCGTTTGATGTTCCCCCTTGTGATTGCGAGTAGATAGTTTCTCTTCTATCGATTTCTCTCTCTCACTCTCTCTATTTCCGAATCCCTCTCTTCTCTCTTTTCGCTGAACATCATAGGTACCAAACATCTCTCTAGTGTACGTGCTAGATGACAACGAGTCTCGTGGGGTTAGTTTACTTATAGTTTACCTTCCCTTCTCCGAACATTCTGTACATTCTGCCTTTGTATGTATGTACACGCAGACTGCGTTCGAGCACCGCTATATAAATTGTTGATTTTAAAAAAAAAAAAAAAAAAAAGACCATGCCCCCTTTTGGATTGGATGTCAATGCAAATCAGGAACCCCAATGATTGGTCCTACCAAACGTCAACTTGTCAACGCCTTACACAAAGAACAAGATGACAAGTAGGCTACGGTATTTCATGGGGTCATGAAAGTAAAAAGGGAGGTATTGTTATGAACTATAGATAGACAGTATATTCCTATCATGCACCCATCACATTTATCATTCCTATGTATCCGTTTCATCCCCTTGTTTCATCCCTTATGGCTGTACCCTTACCGACTCATTCGACTTGTCCCCTATGACTCCTTTACTCTGATCCCTTATTCTTAGCTCTTACCACTAGTATATAAAGTGTAGTAATACTTGATGTATTCCTTACACTTTACCAATCATATCATCCCTTACTCTCTTCTCTACTTCCTTGTCTTTATCCAAAGACTTGCAACCTGAGTCTTAGACTAAGGTCATAACACTATCTCAGCCAAGTAACTAGATAAGCAAACATTATCAAACTGTTGTTACTCAACCAAGAAATGGGAATCCCATTTATCTTGTAGCTCTGAGTGATGAGAGCAAGTAGAGAATAAGCAGTTAAGCAATCTTCTATTGATTGATAGCAACTGTCAATGGAAACTCTTCTTGGGCAATCAAAAAGGCTATCCCTGTAGAAGATCAAAGCTTAAGCTTTGGCTTCCTAATACAGTTGGCTATTTATACTAACTACTTCTTTTCTATAAATACTATGGAGTATAGATAATGAGACTGAAACACATTTCACAATGTGAAACTGATAGATATGAAACTCAAGGTGAAACACTGTTGAAGTTTCGGACATATTCTAGAAATAGATTATGAAGTTATTATTCTAATAATAGACTGATCCGTTACTTTCCAGTAACTTCAATCTGTAGTAACTTCCTATGAGTTGCTCTGCATACGATGAGAGTCATAAGTACTTGATAGATTATTCTACATAGTACCAATGACTAGTATACTACGTTTCACAGTACTCTGCAGGCACTACGCTGCAGTTAATGGGAGTCATAAGGAACATTCTATGCATTCCTAGTATTTTATGTAGTATGACTTGCCTATGCTTCAATATGTATATAAACCCCATGTAGCAGACTTAGTTCTGCATCTTGTTCAATCAAACAACTTCTTCATCATTGCCTATCTTCTTGAGTACAACACCAGCCTCGACTTACTCAACTTTGACCTCTACACTTCTGACACCGACTGCTTTATCAATAATATCTGTCTATCCAAATTACCTTTCTACAGGTATCAGATAGAAGCTTATTATCTCAGTGAGTAGACCTTACATTCTTTCCCACTGCGTTTACTGCTGCCCCCAGCAAACAACTCATTATGGTTGTTTCCTCAACAGGTTATGGGCCCCAGTAGCCTTACCGATGGTTAAACCATTATCATCCCCTCTAACCAAGATAGGATGATAGGGCTTTACCTGACAGAGTTATCCTTGTATTTGATCATTGCTGATATGAGAATTTTCTTCTAGAAAGAAATACACTCGATGAAGATATTATGTCTACTAATAATATTGTCTCTGGTTAGCCTAAGCTCAATGGGCCTAAGAACTATGTATTCTGGTCTAGAAGGCTTCAGGATACCTTGATACTCATATCTGTCACTGGTTCCGACCAATCAGGATGGACTGTGACAAGTCAGAATCTCTCCCCTGCAAATCCTGCTGCCTTAACAGAGGAGGACAGAAGGAGAGATCAACTGAGAGGTCAGGCATTGGCTGTTATTAATGGTACCTTACCTGATTCCTTATTACTCCATGGGCATGACACTCCTGGATTCCTTTGGGAAGATTTGAAAACCCGCTTTGGGACACCTTCTCTTGCCGTGGTATATTCAATCCTCCAGAGAATGTTGCAAAAATGCATCTCAGGGAATCAAGATCCAGCAATGGATCTAGCTGAATTGAGAACAATGGCTTCTCAATTAGAAACAGCTAAGGTAAAGTTGCCAGAAGTTCTTGGCATGATGATCACTTTGAACACATTACTACCCAATTGGAATGCAGTGGCACAAACAACATTAGCAAATAATAGCAATGTTGTAGATATGACCTGGGAGGTAGTTCAGCAAGCTATAAATGCTGAGTGGTCAAGACATGAAGGATCCAGACCTCTATGTCTAACCAACAAGCATCCTATGCTGCCACTGCTAACTACCAAGCTCACCCTCAGGGCAACTTCCCCAGGACTCACCCTGGACCACCCTGGAACCACTTCCACCCTGGAGGCAACACCAGGGCCCAGCCTGCGAGAGGACCTCACCACCCTGCCAATCCGAGTGGGCAGCCCCCTCAGCCTTCTCCTTCTACTCCTATCTGGATTAACGTCCAGAAAAAGAAGAAGCCCAAAAAGTGCCAGGGTAAACTACAGGCCCACATGGCGGGCTTCGCCACTGCCACGGAACCAGCAGTCCATCACTTCACTAGTCCGGGGATGACTCCCTTCGACCTGATGAGGTGCATGGATGTGCCTCAACCCGCTCCCACTCCTGCTCCTCCAACCACTCATGTTCTAGTGAGTGAGAGACCTAAACCTGTTACTGGGTTAACCCCAAGAAGGTTCAGCAGGCACGAGAAAATGCTCGTGCTGAGCTCGAGAAAAAGGTGCGTGCTGAAGCACAAAACTTATGTTTCACCGCCCTGCTCGAAAACTCACTGCAGATCCAACAGGTGATCACCTGGCGTGACCACATCACTGGTCCTTTGCCCATGCAAATGGCAAAGAAGCATGCCCTCGATTGTTATGATCAAAGGATGTACCAGGTCACTCATCCCCATGCCCAACAAGAACGATTGGTGACACCTCCCGGTGCACCTTCTGTTCCTTCTGGTCACCCTCCAGGCTGTACCTGTGAGGGACATATGAGGGTGAGTAAATGGTTCTTGAAGCATAATAACCCCGATATTAATGTAACTCACATCTGCTTCTCTTTTCTTTTACCCATTGGTTTGCCATACACCTTATTGGTTTCCCCCAAATTTGGGACAAAAATCAATTTGGCTATGTACCATGTGGTAAAGATTCCAAGCATGGACTCCATTGCCCAGGGCAACTTGCTTGAACCCAGAGAGGTTCAGCTGTTCTACCTTCCTCCTCCAGAGAAAATAGTAGATCTGGCTGTCAAGACCTATGACGAGGAGTTCCCTCCTCTTCCATGGGCCTCTCCTCCTACAGAGCACTTTCAGAGTAAGGAATATTCCCTTACTCAGAAAGTCAAGACCACTTATAGGCGACCTGCCACACTTACAGTATTGGTAGATGAGGCCTTCAAGTGGCTCGAAAGTGAGAAGGAGGTTGACAACCTCATGGCACCAGCTCAGGATGTCGCCTACAACATCTGCAACCCTAGGAACCCTGCAAACGCTGCAGGACCCTCTTCTGGGCCCCTTCTGAAGTCTCCAAAGTCCGAACCTTTTGCTTCAGTACCTCAATCTGAGGTGTCTCTTGGACTTTTGTCAACTGACTACGGAAGTGACTTCAAGAAGAAGGGAGGAGCTGGGTACATGATCAATTCGATCTCAGATACTCTTACTAACCCTGATACACAGTCCTGTCACCAATATGCCGACTGGCCAACTTCGCAAGAAGAAGGGCAAGGGCAAGGGGAAGGGACATCGGGGGCTGGGCATGTAATTATACTATCGGGATCTTTAGGATCCCATAATAATGTTGTTACGAGTGAATGGATAAATGAGAAGTGTTTTAACACTTCTCAACTTTTTTGTTTCTCCACACGCATGCCTGATCAGTTTTTAAGAGTACCGGATCAAATAAGATCTCAATCGATAAGCAATGATCAAATCATAATGCCACTAGAAGAATATAGTGACATTTGGTTATTAGACTCAGGGGCATCATATCATTACACCCCTTATGCAGAAGACTTCACCAACTTCGAAGAACTCGAAGTTTCGATCCCAATTAAGACTGTAGGAGCACAAGGCCCCTACCTTAATGCAGTTGGTCTTGGCGCAGTTATGCTTAAGTATAGAGTCTATAACGGAAAGACTGACAGCATTCAACCAATGCAGATATCAATATATCCAGTCTTCCTTCTAAAAGAAACCTCTAAACGACTAATGTCAGTGGGACAGTTATGCCAAGATGGCAAAACTGTTAGAACAGATGCCAATGAATCAGTAGTAGTTCAAGCATATCCTTCAGCAAGTCATAACACTACTTTACATTTTGTTAATACCAAAATTGTACATTCGGAATATGCAGCTATAACTGCAGATCCGATCGTTGGCTACAAAGTTGTACATGCAAGATTAGGACATCCCTCTAATTGTATCCTCAATCACTTTGAGAAAAATACGATTGGGTTTACTCTGGTGCAAATTCCCGAGTCTGTGATGGTTGTGCCAAGGGAAAGATGTACCAGAAACCCTTTAGAGAGAACCCTACACATGCAAAACATCCTTTTGAAAGAATTCACTTGGATTTAGTTGAACTTCCGATTCTTTCTTACTATAAATTTAAATGGGTCATGACCATAATGGACGACTTTTCCTCTCATGGATGGATTCGCTTCCTCCATAAGAAATCAGAAGTAGCAGAAGAAATGAAAAATTTCATTGCCTTAATTCAGACTCAATATGAGACTAAATTAAAATATCTCTGCACTGATAGAGGAGGAGAGTATGCAACTGACGAGTTGCAATTTCATTTGCACTCATTAGGGATTATACATGAGACCAGTGCACCACATATACACCAACAGAATGGTTGAGCAGAATGCTTAAACCAAACTCTAATGGATAAAGCAGAAGCCATGTGGCATCATGCTTGTATTTCTGACGGTTGGTGGGAGTTTTCTATAGATCATGCGATACATATCTATAATAAAACACCAGTATCATGGCTCATGTGGAAAACACCTTATGAAGTGTTGAATCAGAAGATTCCAGACATCTCCAAAGAGAGAGTCTTTGGCTGTGGTGCTTATGTCTTTCTCCCAAAAGAGATAAGAGATAATAACCTGACAGCGAAGTCAGAACTCATGATTTTCCTTGGTTGGACATCAGATAGGAAAAATTATCATTTCATGAGGCATCTAAATGGAAATGTAATCTATACATCTCCAACAGCTGTATTCAGCAAAGAATACTTCCCTAAATATATTGGAAAAAGATGAGAAGGACGGATGAACTAACCATCATCTTCCACTTCTTGAAGCACACCTTCGGAAGTAATCGTCTTCCATGCTCCAGATCCATCTACTGGTTTACCTATTGATAGATCACCGAGTCCTATACCCTGAACTTCTCCTGAAGGTTCTCTGGAAGATAGGACTTATAGATCTGTTCATGGACGAATTCCAACTCCTTTCCCTGAACCTAAAAAGAATAAAGGAAAGGGAAAGGCACCAAATATTGATACAGATGTTCAGGAGGAGTGGGATAGTATTGTGCAAAACATTCTCTTCCCAGCAAGAGAAGCACAAATACCAGAAGGCAATGACAGTGATGGATTATCATATGCTGATCCACCCAATCACCCTGAAGGTTCAAACCATCTGCCTTCTCAAAGAGATGATCCGGATGTACAACCGTTCATACCCTATACCCCTGTCGAAGATGATCGGGATGCTGGTCCTTCTGTATCATGAGGTCACTCGGATAAAATACCGGTTCCTGAAATACCCCAGAGACTGCAAAGAACCAGAAAAGTATCTGAACATCCAGGAAACTTCTATGGTTCTACTAAGCATCCGACCAAAATACTCCAGGACTATGAGATGTTCCAACCTCCTAAGTCGAAATTAACAAGTTCTACAAGTAGACTTGTTAGACAAATTCAATCAGAGGCTTCCAAACCTGAAATAATCGATAGACATTCTCAGCATGAAGCTTCTACAATGGAAGACTTATACAGAGAAGGAGGAGTAGGGATGATTGATTATCTGTGCGCTCAAAAAGTCAAATCACCATTAGTTCCTATTTCTTTCAAGGATCTAAATCGACTACCACCAGAAGAGAAATCTAAATGGTGGAAAGCGTGCTTAGAAGAGTTAAATTCACTCAAAGAAAGACATGTTTATGACTTAGCTAAACTTCCGCCTGGAAGAAAAGCTGTCAAAAATAGATGGGTCTTTACACCCAAATCAGATGGTCGATACCGTGCTCGACTAGTAGCAAAAGGATTCTCTCAGATAGAGGGAATTGATTACGATGAACTATTTTCACCAGTAGTCCGTTATGAGATAGCACGACGTATATTTGCAGTCACTGCCCTCAACGATTGGGAGATGCTCAGTTTAGATGTTAAAACTACTTATCTCTACAGAAAACTGGATGAAGAACTCTATATGGAACTTTCAGAAGGTTTCAATACAGGTCGTGGTAATTTGGTTTGGAAATTAACCCGAGCCATTTATGGACTAAAACAATCTGGACGACAATAGTGGAAGGAATTGACTAAGTCAATGACTGACCTAGGATTTGTCCAATCCAAAGTAGATACTGGAGTCTATTATTATTACGACCCTAAAACCAAAGAGCTTATTATAGCTCTAGTCTATGTAGATGACTCAATGTTCATTGGAATCAGAGGCTCTAGACTTCTATATGAGAAGCGAGCACTCTTTATGAAGAAATGGGAATGCCAAGACCTTGGCCCAACCAAAGAGTTTCTTGGCATGAAAATTTTGCAAAACCCTATAAACCAATCAATCTCCCTAGACCAAATAGATTATCTAGGAAAAGTTCTTGATTGATTTAAAGTAATTGGAAAAGAAGAAATCCCATTACCAAATGGATTTATCTTCGAATCCAATACAGAAAAGGCAACACCTGACTTCATAAAAAGGTACCAACAGTTAGTAGGATCAGTTATGTATCTGATGATAGGCAGTCAGCCCAATATAGCTTTTGCCACTGTCAAATTATCACAACATATGACCAATTCTACTAAAGCATATTACAATGCAGGCCTACATTTGCTAAAGTATCTTAATGCTACTTGCAAATATAGAATTACCTATAATAGAAGTTCTATGCAAGGCCTTAATACTTTTTCTGATTTTGATTGGGCTGGTGATCCAATTAGTCGTAAATCTGTAACTGGATATTTCTGTTTACTAGCTAGCAGAGCTATTGCTTGGTTAAGTAGAAAACAGAAAACTGTTGCTTTATCTTCCACTGAAGCCAAGTATATGGCTTTGTCAGATTGCAGTCGACAATTAATTTGGACTATCAATTTGTTAGAAGAAATTGGTATCCAATCATTGGCACCTTATCTCTTCGGTGATAATGAGGGTTCAATATTTTGGGCCAAAAATCCAGTAACAGAAAAATGATTGAAACATGTCGACGTCAAATACCATTACATTCATGATTTGGTAGAAGAAGGAAAGATTGAAATATTCTCTGTGAAAGGCACTGAAAACCCTGCCGATATTCTCACAAAAAATCTAGGCAAAATTAAATTCAATCTATTCCGATCTTGTCTTGGCTTGATGTTTGAGTAATTAAAAACTCTACATTAATACAGAGCAAGGAGAAGTGTTGAAGTTTCGGACATATTCTAGAAATAGATTATGAAGTCATTATTCTAATAATAGACTAATCCGTTACTTTCCAGTAACTTCAATCCATAGTAACTTCCTATGAGTTGCTCTGCATACGATGAGAGTCATAAGTACTTGATAGATTATTCTACATAGTACCAATGACTAGTATACTACGTTCCGCAGTACTCTGCAGGCACTACGCCGCAGTTAATGGGAGTCCTAAGGAACATTCTATGCATTCCTAGTATTTTATGTAGTATGACTTGCCTATGCTTCAATATGTATATAAACCCCATGTAGCAGACTTAGTTCTGCATCTTGTTCAATCAAACAACTTCTTCATCATTGCCTATCTTCTTGAGTACAACACCAGTCTTGACTTACTCAACTTTGACCTCTACACTTCTGACACCGACTGCTTTATCAATAATATCTGTCTATCCAAATTACCTTTCTACAGGTATCAGATAGAAGCTTATTATCTCAGTGAGTAGACCTTATATTTGCTCCCACTGCATTTACTGCTGCTCCCAGCAAACAACTTGTTATGGTCATTTCCTCAACAAACACTACTAAAGATAAACGTGAAACTGATAAAGATGAAACAGCTAAACATAGAGCAAAGTGAAACTGATGACAGTGAAATGGATGAGTGCTTACTCATCCTCAGAGATCTCAGATGACAATGATGGAGATTCATCAGAACAGCTGCAGTCACAAGACATGCAGGACAAAGTGGTAGAAGGCGATAACAACAACAGTGGTGATGGAAGAACTGCATCCATAGGATGATTGGAGTTGGATGATAGGGATGATGTAAATGCGATTGGTTCTTCGGAGAGATAAGACTTGGGTGACTCGACAAAGGCTTGAGTAGATTGCAACAGTGGATAGGGAGAATCATCACTGTCACTACTGGGTACAGCAGGTTCGTTGTCTGGTGATAAGTCTCTAGGTTGCATTTCTATGCAATAGATTCCATCAGTGATTTGTTGGTGAATGAGCGCTTTGAGTACTGGACCACAAGTGTACAACATCCCTTCTTTGACTTGTACCACCACCATCGATTTGCAAAAACTCGATTACACAGTACTAGTCTACAGTACAAAGGATATACACCATGCCTGTGTTACGTTCTGACCTCTCTCTGAGAGAGCCTATGCCTGATGGCGATAGGGACATCTTTGGGACCACAACACATGTTCCCGCTCCCTCCATCTTTGTGGCCTCCCCAGCTCTGCCCCCTCCTGGCATCCTATTCCCTAGGACTTTGTCCATGTCTAGGCCTGTGATCCCTACTGATCAGGCCTACAGTCACACCATTCCCTCATCTGTACTCAGCAGACAGCTGACAACCCCCCTACAGTCCTTGGACCCTCTCAATGGCGATGTAGAAAAGACTGTCCACCGATCATCCAAATGAGTAAGGCCGGAAGGCGATCACTACTACTCAGGCAAAAGCGACGACAAGGACTGGGCTGACCAAGTCAAAGAGGAGTTGGAGTCCAAGGTCAAAGTGATAGAGAAAGACACTGCGGAACATGAAGGTGGCCTGGAGGAATACCACAATGATGCTGTGAGAGAGGTTGGAAGGCTTTCCGAGTGGGTTAAGGCCTACAGCTCGTACAACATGAGTGGCAATGATGGGCTTGCATTTGGGCGGGCCTTCACAGAATTAATGGGGACCTTGATGAAGGCGGGATGGCTCAAGGTTGCCGTTGACAAGCAGAAGAACAACCTCCATGGTTGGATGGGGGTAAATTTTGGTAAGATTACTGTCTGTGCTGAGGAAATACCTCAACTGGACGTTTCCCCCCTGCAATGCGCAGCCCATCAAGGCCCCTCTCAAAAATCTGACAATGTCCGCATGGATGTCATTGAACATATTGTCACACCGGATATCGCCAGTGTCACTAATGCCACTCACTCGGGTATCTCCGATAATGACGTTCGAGGTATTACTGGTGTGGGTAGTGCTGGTGTCATTAACATCACTTATCCAGGTATCTCCGATGATGATGTACAAATGATCACCGAGGCGGAATTTAAAACCGTCACAAGGAAAAAAGGAAAAAGTAAGGGCCAAAAACCTGCCCCCGTCACTAATAAACCTGCAGTTGCCAAGAAACCAGCAGCCATGGATCAGAAGGCCAAACAGGCACAGGCCACCACCCCTGCCAAGACGGCCACCACCACCACTCCACCTTCCCCCTCAAAAGAAGGTGCCAAACCCTCCTACACGGTAGCTGCTGCCAAGAAGGACAAATCTCCCACCCCTTCCTCCCCAGGGTGTGACCCCCTCAAACTCTTGGAATTTGTGAGCAAATTCCCGGAATTGTCATATAAGAAGGTAGTAGCAATGTATGATGCTGCTTTCTCTACTTTCTCCCCCGCAAACAAGAAGCTGGCTAAGAAAGCTGGTGTTATTTGTTCCACATTGAATAGTCCCTTGCACAAGCAAGTCATCATTTCTCTCCTCACTGGACCCAACATTTCCAACTTCGGGGCCATCATTGACTCTCTCAATACTTGCCTGATAGCCGAGAAGTCAAAGACCAGGGTCATTGCTACCTCGCAGGGTAAGCTGGGCCTTATGGTCCACACCTCGGAGGTGTTGACCCCTATGGAGCTGGATGTCATTAAGGCATGGCTCAAAGAGAAGTTTGGAGAAATCACCATGGGCGATGTGTCCCTCCCCAAATCCAAATTGCTTGTGAAAGTCACAGACATCAGCTATATCACACCCCGAGGTCAGATCCTCACCGAGGCCGATGTCATCTCTAGTGTCTGGAGCTCCATCCACTCGGACGCAATCCAATTTGTGTCACCACCAAGAGTGTGATGCAACTCCAAGCACTCCGACACCTGTATGGCGTGGTTTGAAATCTGGGACTCCAAGGTGGGGTCCAACGTCACAAAAATCGAGGACAAATTCCTCAACATCTATGGAGGTCTCTTCCACATCAGGAGGGCCAACGCCAACCTGGGAGTTCTGTTCTGCACCAAATGCTGCAGATGGGGCCACCCTCTTATCCATTGCTGTGCAAGGCTGTTCACCTGCGCTCATTACAAGGGTTCCCACTCCACTGCCAACCACCACACCTTTGCTTACTGCTGCAAGGGTAACGACAAAGCAGACCTGCCCATCACGGCCACCCCCACCAGAGAGCCTTGCCCCCATAAGGCTACGTGCTCCAACTGCAGCAAGGACCACCTTGCCACTGACCAAAAATGTCAGTTTTGGAAGAAGCAATTCGACCACAACTGGCATGCCAACAAAGCGCTCAAACTAAGAGCCAACAAAGGAGTTCCATTGCCCCCCTCCTCATCATCCCAGACTAGTCAAAACCAGACTAACCCCCTCCCAATGAATAACACACCCGACAACCAAGACAGGCCTCCTCACTCATTTCTGAGTGAGTTGAAGGTCTGCTCTCACAACATTGGAAAATCGTATAGAGTGATGGAGACAGTTCTCACACATAGAGGTGACGCCGACCTCCTCCTCATACAAGAACCCCCATGGAGATATCTCCACGATATCCCTTCCCCCATCTCTAACAATAGCTCCCCCCTCATAGGAGGCCTAGTCCACCCAGACTGGATGCTCCTCTCATATCCGATTATCGCTGAAGAAGTCCTCCAAGTTGGACACTGGCGCCACCCTCAATGGATGGTGAACATGGAACACCATACCACACCCTGGGTCCTTGCCTTCACTCACAAGAGACTCAAATGCCTCCAACCATCTGTTAGAAGAGACATCATAGAACATCAAGACCTCCTGTGCATCTCCCTTTGTGCAGGAGGAGAGGAACTGCTGTTGCTGAACATATACAATGACAGCCATAATACTACACTCCACTTCCTTGAGGAGCGTCTCTTCAACCTTTCCCTTATTGGGTGGAGACATCAATATTCGATCTGAGAGATGGGACCCTTCAATGGACCAACATCTGGTGAGTGCAGACCGTCTCCTCATAATCACCAAAGCCCTCAATTTAGTTAGGTCAACTCCATCTGTGGCCAAACCAACATGCTATGCCTCAGACCCCAGCCTACCAGATATGGTCATTGACCTGTTGTTTGTATCGGAAATGTTACCATACATCCCCACCTATGCTATCCAGGAAGGTGATCAATACAACTCAGATCATGCCTCCCTTCTAATCAAAGTTCCTATTCTGCAGATAGACATCATCATTGAAAGATTGACAATTCCTAAAGGATCGGAAGAGGAAACCAAATTCCTGACAGATATCACAGAGGGGATAAGCAACAAGAACTGTCCAATGAATGACACGGACGAGCTGGAGAGAGCTGTTGCCGAATTGGGAGTTTTGTTTGACAGGTCCTAGAATTGCAACGCAAAGAAGACCAAGATCACCACTAGGTCCAAGACCTGGTGGAACGAAGAATGCTCTAATGCACTTGCAACACACTGCACAGACTGCAAGAACAAGCACAAATGGAACGCCTTTTGTAAAACCACAAAGAAAACAAAGAGGGTATATTTCGACAGGAAGATCCAAGAAATCTCGGTTGATAACCGATGTCCATGGGATCTGATGCCGTGGGTCAAAGCACACACTCTCCCAGCTACCAAAGCCATTCGCCACAACAGTTGGCCTTGCCTCACCATGGACAACCTATGGACAGCCCTCAACCATCATTACAATTCAGCTCAGGACAGACCTGTCAATGCAGCTGTCCTAGAAGAACTACCACCACCAATCAGCATGGAGAATAGAACTTGGGTCGACTTCTCTCTATTGGAGATGAGAGAATTGCTCAAGGATACCTCAAATTCTTCTGCCCCCAGTCCTGACCACATCTTCTGGTCCCACCTCAAACAAATTGCCGCCATCAACACCTGCACCAATCTTTTCCTCAGAATCAGCTGCATGTGCCTAACCCTTGGACACTGGCCCTCACACTTCAAAAGGTCAACGTCAGTAATTATCCCCAAACCCAACAAACCCGACTACTTCACTCCAAAGGTATTCAGGCCAATTGTCTTACTCAATATGCTTGGCAAGCTAATAGAGAAAATGCTAGCCAAGTGACTCCAATTTGAGGCAGTGAAATTCAAGGTTCTCCACCCTCACCAACTGGAAGCCATCTGACAATGATCCACTGAGGACACAGGGCTTTTCCTAACCCACATTATTCAGGGAGCATGGACGAGGAAAAAGAAAACATCGGTGCTTGCATTCAATGTAGCCCAATTCTTCCCCTCCCTCAATCATGACCTCCTTACCAACATACTCAATCGGCAGGGATTTCCTCCTCAAATCGCGGGGTTCTTCAACAACTATCTCAAAGAATGCCACACTACCTACCAGTGGAACAACGAAAACTCCCTGGAATACGATGTGGCAGTTGGAGTAGGCCAAGGCTCAGCCCTCAGCCCTATTTTCTCTGCCCTTTACCTTGTCCCCCTCCTTCAAATCTTCAACATCTGTATGGAGGAACACCGTGACAATTGGGACTTTGACATCCTATCTTTTGTGGATGACAGCACCCTTGTCACACAATTCCCATCCCTCAAACGGAATGTCGAAATACTCCAACACATGTACCACAAAATGGAGTGGCTCATGAATGAATTTGGCCTAGTGATTGAACACAGTAAGTCCAAAGTCTTTCACTTTACATGTGTGAGGCAGGACTCCAATCCCTCTATCAATTTGGGATCCCCACCATTCACTGGTTGTACCCCTCTCAAGCCAAAAACCCACTGGTGGTATCTCGGCTTCTACTTTGACCAGACGTTAACCTTCAAGGAACACATATGCTACTACTCCGCTAAGGCAATATCTTTGATCAAGGCAATGAAAATGCTAGGAAACTCCATATGTGGTTTGTCCCCTAGCAACAAAAGACTACTGTACCATTCATGTGTCATACTGGTAGCAACATACGGATACCGACTATAGTTTCATGACAAGTCACAAACAAAAGGGACTTGAAAAATCCTCAACAAGATACAGCAATGTGCAGCCCTCTGGATCACTGGGGTCTTCTGCACATCTCCCACTGGCGGCATTGAATCCCTCATGGGGCTCATGCCCATCAAACTCCATCCCCGAAAGCTGGCCAAATGACAAACGTCGAGGCTTCACATGTTGGACAATGAACACGCACTGGCAAGATTGACAAAGGAGTATCATTCTTCCCCCCACCGACTTCACATCAAGAATTTCACGGAGATTCAGAAGAAGAAGACACTTGGAGCTGTGATGGATGTTTCACACCCCACCCTCGAGACTTGTTATATAGAACATTTCAATTCTGTTTCTAAATCTATCTGGCATGGATGTAGGTTACTTGACCATTTCCCTACTAATGTATCTTTTATAGGATTCAACCGGGATGACCCCCACCTCTTGAAGATACTTTGGGATGATGTAACGATGAATGTGATGATGGACTTCAAATCCATCATCATTGGCACGGATGGCTTGGTCCACCCCAACCCCAACCTACTTGCTAGCCAGTTCACGGCGGCAGCCACTATTCAACACTTAGATGGAGGGAGCTCTATCATGAAGAGGCTCAGAGGAATGATGTCAACTGACACCGAACTGGTCGCGCAGTACTTAGAAATCACCAAAGTACTCACCACCAATGACTACAATCAGGTTGAGCACATTCATGTGTTCACCAACTCCCTTGCAGCCTCCCAGCTCCTACTTGACTGCTCGCCGCACTCCTGTCAGCAGCAGTCCATCCTCACTTCGAAGGTGCTCCTGGCTTGGTTCAACAAGTCCGACCAACACTGCCTCACATTTTATCACACTCTGTTGAAGTACAAGACAGTATCCAAAAAGCCACACATGACTGGATCCAAACGGTCACCTGGCCCAACTGGGGTAGAAATCACTGAGTCCCCAACACAATCACCTACCTATGCAAGAAGTCCGCCAAATGCACCATTCACACATGGCAAGCCATGTTCGGGTTCAAGAAATATAGCGGTAGCTTTTCCTCCACCTCCCAGTGCGAGCAAACAGGGCCTCCACTCTACCATCGCACATCAAGTCCGGTCCCTGGATACGAGAATGCAGATACCAGCCACAGCTCTTCGCACAAGCTTGTTGCACCATCTTATGCCACGCTCCGATTGGTGAATACCGACTTTGGTTCTTCCCCAATGAGGATTTATCTTGCCACCACTGTGACAATCAAATAGTCCAGACTAGGTCACATATCCTCCATCATTGTAACACCTTCAATCATCACTTTGGTGTCAACACCATCAAGAAGTTTGTTAACTTCCTGCATTGCAACCCTGCTGCATTCAGTTTCCCACCTGAACCTGATTGCCCTTGTATCCATGCTGGTTTAATACCCCCATTACATCGTCGTCAAGTCCATCAGAGGTTCGGGTCTGCACCTGTGTGAGTCCTTTTCCTCTTTTCATTTTTCTTATGTTCTCCCGGTTATGGCTTTCAATTCCATTTCTCTTTCTACCCCCTCCTTGCTCGTCTACTATTTTATATAGTTTTCATTCAATATCCATCATTCCCGTGGTGTCTGGGCAAAATGCCCCTCCACATGCTAGTACCATTTGTTGTTCTCCCTTGTGTTTGTGAGTCGATAGTTTTTCTCTATCATTTTCTCTCTTTCACTCTCTCTCTCTCCGAATTCCTTTTTTCCTTTTCCCGCTGTTCAACTTAGGTATTAAACATCTCTATAGTATACACGCTAGATGGCGTTAAGTCTTGTGGGGTTAGCTTTCCTTGCTCCGAACATTCTGTACGTTCTGCCTCTGTATGTATGTATGTGCAGACTGCAATCGAGTACCGCTATATAAATGGTTGATAAAAAAAAAAAAAAAAAAGGACCACAAGTGTATATGTAGGGGTGGATGTACTGCATAGTTTCTTCAGTAGTCGGTCGTGCTTTCCAACCGTTATTCCAGGTGCTGTAGAGGTTGTTCTTGATGGTGCATAAGTAGAGTCCATCAGTATTGCATACATATAAGTATGGTGCATATTTCCAGGCTAGTCAAAGTAGAGAATCGATAATGGTATCATTGGATCATGGTGGTGGGATGAGTGGTATTGCTTCTGGAAACTTGTTGTAACCTCTGACATAGGTTCGAGGTTTGGACATAACATTATTCCCTTTGTTAGTAACAAATTCCATTTTGTTACATTCAATCTTCGGTGGTTGGTAGTAAGGACTGTCCTCAGGGAGTTCTTCTACTCTATATAGTTCGACAGGTCAGTATCTAATGTGATTGGCTGCTTCCAATGTCTGAGAAGGGATTCTTGTAATGGCTTTCATCCTGGTAGGGTGGTAAGGTTGAGGTTTTACCCTTTTATGGTGAAGAATGGCCTCAACTTCATATTCTTCTTGATCATCAACAAGGAGAGGGAGGGGTTGAGACGTGTGTCATCCATGGATCGTGTTTTCGATTGCAGGGGTAAGAAGAGAGGCATGAAACTTGTTATAGATCTTCCATGTTTCAGGTAATTTTAGTTGAAACACAATGGGTGAGATCTTCTTGACAATTGTGAAAGGTTCTTCCCTTCTTTGGGTAATTTTCCTATTTGCAAAGTTTATTGGTAGATATTTGTTTTCTAACCAAACCTTATCCCCTTTATTAAAGTTTGGTAACCTATAATTCACAGTTCATTTGGCCATGATTTCATGGGCATAGTTGTGTGCTTTGAGGGCTCAATGTCAAGCATCAGATAGTTTCTTGAGATAATCCTCAGTGGCAGGGATGTTTGTTGGTTCCAGAGTAGTGGGAAATGCTTTTGGTGTATAGCCATAGAGTAGCTGGAAAGGTAACTCCTTTTGTCCAGCATGGGGGTGGTTGTTATAAGCAAATTTGTAGAGTGAGAGGAACTTTGCCCAATCATTTGGTTGAGCTGAAGTGGCAAGTGCTAAATATAGCTCGATTTCCTGATTGATCTGTTCAGTTAATCCATTGGTTTGTGGGTGATAGGCTATTGAATAGGCAGGGTCGATGTTAAGTAGTTTATAGAATTCTTGCATTGCTTTGGTGGTAAATTGCAGATCTTGGTTGGAGATGATTTTGTCAGGTATGCCATATTTGACAAAGAGGTGGTCAACCAATAGTTGTGCAATCTATTGTGCATTGGTGTTTTTGGTAGTTGGCACTAGAATTATCCCCTTCAATAATCCATGGTCCACTATGGATAAAATACAATCATATCCTCAGGATGGGGGGAGATCAGTGATAAGGTCCATTGATATCTGGGAAAATGGACAGGTCGACTTGGGTGCAGGAATAGGTTATAGTAGTGGTTTCATTGGGTGATGGTTAATCTTGAATTGCTGGCACTTTGGACATCCAGCAACATACTCGTGGACATAGTCCTTGATTTCTGGCCAATAGGCGTAATCCAATATCTTGGATAGGGTAGCTGCTACTCCTGGGTGGAGGTTTGGTAAGGCATCGTAGGTGTGTTCAGTGATCCGGTACTTCAATCCAGGGTTATTTGGAATGATGACTCGGTCAGCATTGTGTGGGAGATCACTATCAGGTGTCTCATCAAGATCAGGGTTGACCATATCACGATGTTGACATACTTTGTCAAGCTTAGCCTTGGTGAGGAGATGTACTATAGTACCATCAAATACAGTCACTTCCTGGTTGTCTTTGTCATCAGGAGTGTGGTCAGGCCATTGTGATAATGCATTGGCTGGGCTGTTCTTTTAGCCAGGTATATGCTTAACCTTTAGCTGAGGTTTGAAGTATTCCATATAGGCTGCCCAATGGGCTTGGCATTGATTAAGGGTTTGGGGTTCCTTGAATTGGGATAAGCTCTCGTAATTGCTCCATTCAATGAATTCATGTTTGGCTCCTTCCAAATGGTGGCACCATTCTTTTAAGACTCATATGATAGCTAGCCATTCTTGCTCTGAGCAGTGGTAGTTTTGTTCTGTCAAGTTGAATGCTCTGGAGATAAAGGCAATTGGGTGCTTTACTCCATTATCATTGCATTGGGTGAGGACAGCTCCTAAGGCATATATGGAGGCATCAGTTTCAATTTCAAAGGGTTTATCAGGATCTGGCACAATCAAAATAGGCTTCTCCATGAAGTGTTTCTTCAGATCTTTGAAGGTGGCTTGGTACTCATTGGTCCAATGGAATTTAACATTCTTGGACATGAGGGAGTTTAGCGGTGTGGCATGTCATGCATAATTCTTGATGAATCTTCTGTAGAAGTTGCAGAATCCAATAAATTTTCACACATTGCAGGTCATTTTGGGTACTAGCCAATTCTTGATTCCTTCGAGTTTGGCTGCATCCATTTCAATGGATGATGGGGAGATTACAGCACCAAGGTACTCAAGGCATTGTTTCTTGAATTCACATTTCTCAGGCTTGAGAAATAGGTTGTGTTCATGAAGTAGTTTCAATACTTCACAGGTAAGGCATCGGAGTTCTTCTTGCATTTTGGCATGTATGAGAATATCATCCATGTATACAAGGACTCCTCCTTTATCAATTAAGGGGTGGAATATGTGGTCCATCATGGACTGGAAAGTGGCTGGGGAGTTGCATATCCCAAAGAACATCACAGTTGGCTCATATAGGCCCTTTGGTGTTCTGAATGTGGCTTTCCATTCATCATCTTTTTGGATGTGGATATTGTTGTATCTGGCACATACATCAAGTTTGGTGAACCAATTTGATCCTTTGAGTTTGTCAAGTAATGATGAGATGAGTGGGATCGGGTATGCATTCTTGATAGTATGACTATTGAGGTATCAATAGTCTTGACATGGGCAGAGTTTTCCATCTTTCTTCCCTATGAAGAAGAAAGGTGAGGTCATAGGTGATTTTGATCATCAAATATAACCTTTGGCTAAGTTTTCTTCAATGAATTTATTGAGTTCATTGGTCTCTTGAGGTGATAGTTAATAGGCGGGTCCAGCTTTTGGTTCGAAAGATTCTTTCATCTCGATCTTGTGATCCCATGGTCAAGTGGGTAGGTATCATGAAGCAGCTTGTTCACTGAATATATCAAGGTAGTCATGAAAATCAGCTGGTACAATTTTCAAAGGGTCAGTCTCTCTTTTCTCTCCATATTGCTGGACAATAAACTGGGAGACATTGGCTTTGAAGTTTATTTCTTCAAATGTGGCAGGTTCAAGGTAGATGTGGTTCACTTGTTCAGCTTCATTTGTACTATCATCCATTGAGGTAACAAGGCAGTTGAGCTGGGGGTTGTTGATAAATGGGATTCTCTATTTCATAGTTTTCCTTGACCAATCGACTTCTGGGTTGAATTGCGATAGCCAGGGTATTCCTAAGATTAGGCATGGCATTCCTAGTCCAATGATTCTTGGTTTTAGAATTATTTGTTGTCCATCTATGGTGAGTCTAAGGACAGCATCATGGGTGGCTTGTCCTTGTCTATTGGTGGTTTCATTGGCATTAAGGATGGTAACTGGTGTATCAAGTGGACGGGTTGGTAAGTTCCATCATTCTACAAGAGATGGGTCAATATAATTTCCGGCTGCTCCTGAATCTAGAAGGGCAAGGTGTTTGGTAGTTGTGGTAGGTAAGTGAACAATAGTTGGAACATAGATAGTATTGTTCTTTGGAACAATGTTAATGGTGGTGATTTGTTCAGTGTTGGGTTTGTGAGGTGGGTTGGGTTGGAGGTAGTCATTGTATTGTGGCGTTGAATAAGAAATCTGTGGTTTCTTTGTAGTTTGAGATCTAGATGCAGTAGCTAGTCTCTTTAGACAAAAGACTTGATTAAGTCTTTGTTGGGATGACTGTCTGCAACATTGAAGAGTTCCTCTATCTCTTTATCGGAGGTGTCTTCCATTACATTTGTGATTCAGGTAGACTTGAATCGTTGCTTGCTTCGGTCGAAGCATTTGGACTTATAAGCAACATTCTTTGACATACTGGCATGGTTCTTTCCACAGCTTTGTTGTGGGCAATTTCTGGAGAAATGTCCAGTGGATTTGCATGTGAAACATTTTCATTCGTTATATAACTTCCAGAGTTCGGGTGATAAGATTGTATTGAGTTGGGCTGTGGCAAGTTTTGTGGCCATGTGGGTAACTTGCTGGGTAGTTGTGTTCGAATATTCATTATCATCTGATGATGCTTCTTCCTCAGATTCTTCTCCTTCTTTGTCAGATCCTTCTCCCATTGAATAAAGATTATTGAGCTGCTGCTTGAAGATGTGGTTGACATCCATGGGACCATAGCCTGGGGGGTTACTGCTTCTTTGAGTTAGCTGGTAAGGTCTTGCATAAGACATTGAACTTGATGCTTTCGGAGTGCGATATTTCGAGCAATGAGAGGTATGTTATACTGAGTGACAATGTCCTATTGAGCTAAAATTCTGTTGTAGGTGTGCCATTGTTGCTGTATTTTGCGTGGCTGTGTACCAAGCATTGATGTCATTCAAGGCGGGGTTCTGACTATAGACAAGCCTTTTGTAATACGGATCCAGTCCTTTAATGAAGAATGTGATTTTGGTCTCTGCGTGGGTGATTCTGGCTTGGGTACACATATTCTTGAATTGCTCAACATAGACTGTGGCGGGTCATCCATTCTGGGTAACATTAGATAGTTGATCGATGGTGACGAGGGTATCGTTTTCTGGTAGAAACAAAGTGTCAAGTTCTGTGAGAAATTGTTCGATGGTCTGTATGGGGCTGAAGACATTGTTGGTGGTGTGTGAGATGGTGTAGGCTTGTTTCCATTCTCTGGCCAATCCTTCCATACTAAGGAGGGCATATATGATTTTGGACTTGTTGTTTGGTAGATTGTTGGGCTATAATGCAAAGTAGATCTGGAGGTTCTGCTTCCAGTTGGGATAGTTAAGTGGGTCACCATAGAAAATGGCAGGCTTTGGGAGCTTGGGATCTGGCATGTTTGATCCTGTGGGTGAGTTTGGTAGTGAGTTCACTGGGGAGTTTGACAGGGACAATTGGTGGGTTTGTGGCTGTTGGATTGTCCTGAGTGTAATTGGAGGTCCTGGTGCTCTGGTTGTCTACTGGTGGGTGCTGGGAGGTACCACTGGTTGGGTTGTCTAGTAGCTGGTTAACTGATAGTTGGTTGTCTAGCTGGTCTGACTTCATTGAACTTCCCTTTCTCTTTGTTCTCGGAGTAGCTGGAGGGCTCCAGCAAGTGGGTTTGGTGAGTTTGATATGTTGTCATTGGATTTGTATTGGGGCTCAAGTTCTGGTGTCTGGGGTGGTGGCTCTTCAGAGTGCTCACTTCCGTGTTTGGAGTGCTCAGGGTTGTCTGAGTGTTCAGACTCGGTAGAGATAGTTTCTCTGTACTGTTGGTTGGACTGCTGGGATTGCTGGGATTGCTGTGATTGTTGTCTTGAGATTGCTTGTTGTGTCCAGTTAGACTGCATGTAAGTAGGTGTCTGATAAGACTCTGAACTCTGTCTTGGGGCAGGTTCACTGGTTCTAATCCTACTAGCTGTGGCACTAGTCAAGGGTTGTTCAAAGGGTTGGGAAGTGGTTGAGGTGGACTATTGGATGGAGGCTGGTGGGGAATATTGAACTGGTTCTGGAGTTTGCTGGGAGGTTCATTAAGTAGGCTCAACATTGTAAGACTCTGCAGCCTTGGATTGTGATCTAGTCCTGTAGACCAGAGGTGCAGGTGGAGTAGTCTCCTTTTGCTTTGCATGACATCAGACTCATTCAATCTTGACAGAGTTGCACCTTTATCTCACCAACAATTATTCACAACTTCTTCCTGTACTTCTTGGGAATACACAACAGGTTTTGAGGGTGTCCTCTACTGAGTGCTCTCACTTTTCGAGGGAATCTGTTACTGGCATAGCAGCAACAAGGCATGATGCATCTTCACGGTTGCTAGTATCATCTGGCTGACTAGATGGCAGCTGCTCAGTTTAGCTTCTCTACAGACAGCTTCTCCATAGCCTAGTGGTTGTGACCTTCCATTCCTTCTAGGTCTTCTTTCAACTGGAGTACTTCTCAATGGGAATACAGAGGCGGGACACATGGCAGGCAAGTTTCTCTTCTTCTCAAGGAGGAAACCACAAAGTTGGTCGATAGTGTACATTCTATGAGTGGGTCTTTGTGCTTAGCCCTACTAACTTGAGGGGTACTCCAGGTACTGGCAAGCACAGTGTGGGTCCTATGTGACTGATAGCGAGTTACACTCCTATGCAGCAGATAGGCACTGTGTACAACTCTTTTTAGCTTCCTGTAACAGTGACAACAGCAATGATGCAGGAAGATGTTATCCTTGTTCAGTGACAATGGCAATGATGCAGATAACACTGGAGTTCTTGTTCCCTATGCCAAAATGACTCAGCAGAAGCTTTGATCTATTGTTACAGATTCAGCTACTATGGGCAATCAAAGAGGATACAATCTCTAGGGTATGGCCTTAATACCTATCTCAGCTAAGTAACCAGATAAGCAAATGTTATCAAACTGTCATTACTCAACCAAGAAATGGGAATCCCATTTATCTTGTAGCTCTGAGTAATGAGGGCAAGTAGAAAATAAGCAGTTAAGCAATCTTCTATTGATTGACAGCAATTATCAATGGAAACTCTTCTTGGGCAATCAAGAAGGCTATCCTTGTAGAAGATCAAAGCTTAAGCTTTGACTTCCTAATACAGTCGGCTATTTATACTAACTACTTCTTTTCTATGAATACTACGAAGTATAGATAATGAGACTGAAACACATTTCACAATATGAAACTGATAGATATGAAACTCAAGGTGAAACACTACTAAAGATAAACATGAAACTGATAAAGATGAAACAGCTAAACATAGAGCAAAGTGAAACTGATGATGGTGAAATGGATGAGTGCTTACTCATCCTCAGAGATCTCAGATGACAATGATGGAGATTCATCAGAACAGCTGCAGTCACAAGACATGCAGGACAAAGTAGTAGAAGGCAATGACAATGATGGTAGTAATGGAAGAACTGCATCCATAGGATGATTGGAGTTGGATGATAGGAATAACATAGATGCGATTGGTTCTTCAGAGAGATAAGACTTGGGTGACTCGACAAAGGCTCGAGTAGATTGCAACAGTGGATGGGGAGAATCATCACTGTCACTACTGGGTACAGCGGGTTCATCGTCTGGTGATAAGTCTCTAGGTTGCATTTCTATACAATAGATTCCATTGGCAATTTGTTGGTGAATGAGTACTTCAAGCACTGGACCATGAGTATACATGTAAGGGTGGATGTACTGCATAGTTCCTTCAGTAGTCAGTCGTGCTTTCCAACCATTATTCCAGGCACCATAGAGGTTGTTCTCGATGGTGCATAAGTAGAGTCCATTAGTATTGCATACATGTAAGTATGGTACATATTTCCAGGCTAGTCAAAGTAGAGAATCGATAACAGTGTCATTGGATCGTGGTGGTGGGATGAGTGGTATTGCTTCTGGAAACTTGTTGTAACCTCTGACATAGGTTCAAGGTTTAGACATAACACAAGTCCCTCATTATTTACAGAGGCATATACCATATCATGAGAGCCAATACCACTCCCAGTGTTCCATTCTGCACTAAATGGTGTTGATGGGACCATTCTGTTCTCAAATGCAGATCTTGCCTTAACATGTGTACAGACTGCAAAGGTCCACATGCTACTGTCAATCACCACTCTTTTGCTGTTTGTTGCAAAGGCAATGAAAAAGCTACCCTGCCTATCATAGCCACCCTGGCAGGCAAACCCTGCCCTCACAAGCCCATATGTATCAACTGTGGCAAAGACTACCTTGCATCTGATTGCAACAAGTGCTCCTTCTGGAGGAAATACTTTGATCATAATTGGTATGCTAACAAAGCCCTTGAACTTTGGGCCAACCAGGACATTTCCCCCTCCTCTTCCCTAGCTGGATGAAGCCAACAGTCTAGTTCATCATAAATATCACACCTAACACTGAAGACAGATTGCTCACCTCCTTCCTTACTGAAGGAGTTGAAGGTCTGCTCTCATAATGTAGGTAAATTGTATGGAGTGATGGAGACAGTCCTTGCTCATAGAGGTGATGTCAACCTCCTTCTCATTCAAGAACCCCCATGGTACTATATCTGTGATATTCCATCGTCAACTTTCCCTGACAGTAACTCTCTCATTGGTGGCCTGATTCATCCAGACTGGACCCCCATTTGCTATCCATTCAATCCAAGTGATGTACTCACAATCTCAGATGGACACCATGCTTGACAGTTCCCTCAGCATCCTGGACTTCAACCTTGGCCCAATGGGTTTAGAAAGGCAGTTTTAGTTGACCTCCAGGCTCTACTGCAAGTTATGGCTTTCACACACAAATGGTTACTGAAGCTCCAACCCTCCCTTAGAAAAGATGTTGTCAAGCACAGAGACCTTATGTGTATTTCCCTGTTTATCAAAGGCAAGGAAATTTTAGTGCTAAATGTCTACAACAACAGCAGAAACTCAGCTATCCATCATCTTAAAGAGTGTTTATTCAACCTACCCCCCTTCCTTGTTATGGGGGGAGACTTCAACATCAGATCATGTAATTAGGACCCTTCGACTGATTCACACCCAGCAAGTGCAGACTGATTGCTGCTTATTGTGGATGTGCTCAACATGGAACATTCCCACCCCGATGTGGCCAGGCCTACATGTTATGCAACAGATCCTGCCCTCCCTGATACAGTGATAGATCTACTGTTTGTCTCCACCACCCTCCCTCACATCCCTATCCACAGTATCCAGGCTGGGGATTGTCTCAGTTTGGACCATGCCCCTCTGCTAATCCACCTCCCCATTCCTCAAGCCAATATCATAATTGAGAAACTAGTTATCCCACGAGAGTCTGATGAAGAAACCAAATTACTATTGGACATTGTGAAGGAAGATCTTTTGCATAAAGAGTTGTCATATAACCTCCTGGTGGTGTGGATGTATCAATAGAATGACCATATCAACCTGCGCGACCTGCGATTTGTTTGGTTTGGGAGATGATGAGGGGAGTTTTATGGTTTGATGAACCGTCGCCTTTGGATACAGAATCAAATATAATTCGTCTGACTTCCGTGAAAAAAAAGTAGTTGTGAATTAAAATGGGGAGGCATCATTGCTCCCAATGATAACGTCGAATCCAGAATTCGAATAATCAACCAACGCAGCCTGTTCGCTCCTAATCTCCGGCGGAAAGGTGGCAGGATTGATATTCACTTGTGAGGCGAGAGAGTTGAGGATGCCACAGTCGACGGAATGTAAACACCAAGCGAAGAAGATGTTGGAGGTGTTGATTTATGCTTCGACGTGTCATTGTTTTGAGTTATAGAGTCGAGGCAGACAGTTGGTCTGCGAAACGTGCAAGTTGGTATTTAATTTGGTTGGTATGTGTTGAGAAGAATTTAGAAGAACCAGCATGGGCGTATGCAGCCAGTATAGGTGTCGTATCTTCCGTGAACCTGTGGAACCGTTGAAGAGACGTGTATCCGCAGAGCAATGCTTGATGTGGTTCTCGAAATACGTGCTACATGTTTCCGGAGTGATGTCCTCTGGCGGTGCAGATCTGGTCTGCTCGAGAGAAGATGATCCTTGTGCGAACGGGGAAGGGTGTAGACACGGACGTGGAGAATATGCTGGCCGTCGTGGTTTTGGTTTTGGAACAAATGCCTGTTTTGTGCAAAAACGTTTCTGGGCGGCGTTGGCTGTGAGCACAAGCCTGCAGCGCAGACACACCGTCGTCGGGTTTCTGAACATGGCCACAAACAATAAATTTCCACTTTAGGATCTGCAGGTACCGGCCGATTTTTGGCCGTGAGGTATGTCTAGCGGTCCGCAGACCCAGCCACCCTGGGTATGTTCGGCATCCACAGGTCATAACCAGATAAAGCGCCTATGGAGCACCGTCCGGGGCTAATTTATGCGCCGGTTTTCGTGAGGTATGTCACCGATCTGAGGATGATCGGGGGTCTCTTGAGGATTTATCTCAGACCTCAGATCCGAAAGCATACCTCTGAGGGTATATTCGGAGGTCCTAGAAACCCATGGCGTCCATGACGGGGACCCTGCGCTGACGAAAGAAAGGAAAGGGGGAGTGCTGCTTCGCTGTCGTCACACGTCCTCTCCAACTCCCACCTCTTTCGTGTTCGCCATCCTGCATGTTCACAGCACCTTTGATGTTCGCCACTATATCTACGCTCAGTTCTGAGTCCAATCTGTTGTAGTATCCCTACAGCTACACCAATGACAACCGCCATCTTGACCACGAAGTTGAGTTCAATACAAACCTAAACCGATGGGGGTAAATACTAGTGGTAAATGAAGTCATACGATTCTGCATTGTGTTGTCGCAATTGTGGTAAACAGCCCTTGTTCAGAGATACGTGGCTGGGCCCAACCCCAGCGGAGCCCAGTGTCCTCGATGAGTGCAGATACTGACGGTACTTGTCTACTCCGAATTCCCGAACTGTTCGATTCCGGCGTTCCAACGACAGCACTGTTGTTACATGAAATCTAACACCAATGAATAGCAACGACTTCATTCTGGTGGTCGGAAATTAAACCATTCTATTTATCGTTGTTAAAACGCCGTAGCATGGCCGAAAGGAGTTGTAACAAAGGGGACCCAAGAATGGGGTGGTCTTGCCGCAATGTGCAGAGTTCATCGGTCGGTCAGCCCGCCACAGTAAGTAGTTCATCCTGAATTCTCTATTCTGGGATACATTTCATCTTCAATTATTCTCCGCCGACTACGAGCCTTGTTTATCTTACACTAAGTCTCGACTTGATTGTTCTATTTCAATTGATCAGATGCGCAGCCGGAGTTTCAGAACTTTCCCCGTTGAGGCTTGAAGGGAATGTCAGTAGGTGGTGGTTCTACCCGTTATTTGTTTATTGACCTATCAGAATGGATACAAGTCATGTGTATTACTGTGATTAATTGTGTGAACGTGGCGCTGAGTGGGTCCAAACAGCTGCTTACTCTCTGAAGCACCACCAGCTGCACTTGGTAACTTGGTCATGTCGCACAGTCGCATTATTGACACCTCATTATCCGAGTCCTTTAGATATCGGCTTTCAAACGGGCGTAATTGTCTGTCTCCCGGGACTTCGTACGGCAAAAAGTTTCCTTGCCGGCACCTGCGGTCTGGGACCCACAAAGCAATCACGTTGGTACCACGTAAGCGATCTTCTGCGTGGCAAGACTCATTCCTTCTCCTTCATCGAACGCACATCGCCTCTTTTTTTGTCTCTTGGTATTGTTGGTTTCGCTCCACTAGGAATTCGACTTACCAAACCGGTTGGCGGTTCATCAAGAGCAGCTCTTTAGCCCTCCCCCATTTTCCTATAAAACCTGCTTGGTGCGCTGGACGTATACTTCACAATTCTCTTCTATCTCACTATGGCTCAGAAATAGCTACGCGATACTCCTCCCCGCCAACCCCCTCCTGTCGAAGCCAAAGCGGGCACTGTCCAGAACAACATGATGAAAGATATACCCGAGATCTTGGTCTGTGACCCCGATATAAAGGCTTTCCTCGATATCTTCCTTCCTCTGCCCGTCATCATCTCTCAGCAATTATTAGAGAGGTTTGAAGAGGAAGGACTTTACAACGGAGCCAAGTGGAGCGAACTTCCCTCACTCGAGTCGGAACCGAATTCCGCTGAATCTAGTGATCAGAAGGCCAAGAGTAAAGAGGCAGATATTTATTCCCCTCTCGTATCAATAATCAACAAGATAGCTTCCTACACCGAGGAGATGGTACCACCTGGCAAGGACCGTCTCTCCGGACGATGGGTCGGTTCAAATGATCAACCTCTCAAAACACTGCACCCCTTCCATGACGGTCGTGAATTGAAACCAGATATCACATTCACCTCCGATAAGGTGGTTGAGACAACATCCCAGGCTCTGTCTGTTCCACCAGTCATCCAACCAGAACTTCGTCGGTCGGGGCGTTCTCGTACAACAAGCAATCATTCATCAGAAGTAAGACAGCTCTGCACGCTTTTCATTCCTGGTGCTGATGTACCTCCGAGGGCAGTGATATCACTATGGAAGGAAGCTCGGACGAACAACTGCCGAGTCCTGTTTCTTCAGAAAGCTACCAGCCATCTGAACAAGATTTGGAAGCTGATAATAATGCACCACGAGTAAGACTGATCTACTAAAGCGTGAACCGCTTCTGACTTGTCGGTCCTCGACTAGATTTGGTGGACTCAGGCTTACACGATCATCGAGGTGAAACTCAAGGAGAGTAGAACCCGACTTCTTGCGCAGCTCAGTACAGACGGAGCAGGTAGATCGCCTTTATGTTATTGCCCTCACTCTCTGCACCAATTTCCTGCACGTATACCTGTTTGATCGCAGTGGCATTATCGGTACGCAGGAGGCAATTGACATCCATAAGGTTCGGAGATCTTAAATGAGGCTTACACGGACCAACTGACCGACAGTATGCTTTAGGATCCAGAACTCTTCATACAAGTCATTGCGAGTTTTTCCTACCTGTCCCCCGAACGTCTTGGGTGGGATCCAACCTGTCAGATTTGGGACAAGAAGACCGAGGCTGCGGTATATTCATACAAATTACCGCCAACTGCATTCCACAACCGCAGTACCTACGATATTCCTTGGGTGTTTGATAACAAGTATATTGCAATAGATCCCGTAGGGCTGGTCAGGTCACGTCGGATTTGGGGGAGAGGAACGAATGTCTTCCGTGTTGTTAAATTGGATGACTGGATGCAGAAGAATACCCAGGTGATCCACTGTGCTTCTGCAAGCTGAAACGTGTAATTGAAAAAATCCTTTCAGGCTGAGGTCTACATCTTGAAGCAGCAGTGGCAGAGATTGCCCGGGTTGGTGGGTTCCGATATAGGTTTGGAGAACAGCGACTCGACAGGACCAGCGCAGCCTGAAGGGCAAGGCGAACTCGCCAAGAAACATGGACTGGACTCTAAGCCATACGAAGCTTTCATAATCGATAAGGCCGACTTGCGCGCTCGGGCGGAGACGGCTTATTTCGTGAAAATGGAAGGGCGGGTGGTGGACACTTTCAAAGCGATCCGCAAGGACCGGACGAAATCTCTCCCTCCACCCAACACTGGGAAGCCTCCCACAGACAAGGCAAGCAACATAAGCACGAAGCGATCCAAGGGCTCCGGCAGCTACATACGGAGTACAACTGCTGGGGGCAGGGCTCTCCTTAAAGCTTTACATACGTCATCTGCAACAAAAGACCAAAACGACCACCCTGGCTTGGTCTCCAGGACGCTATGCCGCATTGTCTCCAAACCTCCAGGCTGGCCCCTCGATCAGTTTGCAACCAGGTTGGAGTTGCTAGAATCCCTACATGGAGTTGTTTGCGGTAAGAGACTGTTCATTTTTCTCCTAGTTTACTTGCTCACCGCCTTGCCTTGAATAGAACTCGAGAAGTTGTATAAGAAAGGCATAGTCCACCGGGATGTGAGCCTGGGCAATATGATCATATCAGAGGATGGTGGCCATATCATCGATTTTGACCACAGCAAATTCACACCCAATCAAAACCCCTTCTCGCCTATAAAAGATGTACCTTTGACTAAGCTCAACCAGACACAACTTGGAATAATTATGGATGAGGACGACATGCAGTTTGCAATAGACATTGCTGGAAAATGCGCTGTCAAATATGTCGGCGCAGTGGAGATGATTTGGTATCCTGACGGCAGCCAAGAGAAGTTGACCATCGACGACCTTGGTTGGCCAAAGGTGAGAGTTCAGCCCGTTGCAATGCTGAGCCGCTGTTGACCGTGCCCTATTTAGGAGCGCTACCCTCTGCCCGACTTTGAGCTACGGCCCCCGGGACCTGGATTCATTACAGTATGTCTCCAGACCCTTCTCTACAATGCGCTTCGTCTTCACTCAAGTTACGCAGGGCACCCTGGCATTTTCCAGTTGTCATATAGGGAACCATGGCCACAACGCGATCCATGACCTCGATTCGCTCTGGTGGACCCTGGCCTATATTCCACTTCATTATATGGGACCTGGGGGCGAGCGAGAAAATCCGCCCAATGATATTATTAACAAATACTATAGTGGCCCGGTTGCCAAACGATCACTCTACGACCTCTACGGCAACGACGGTCGTGTTGGGCTTGAGGAAATCTTTGCGAATTTTTCACCCTATTTCAGCGACCTCGTGCCACTCATGAGGCAGTGGTTCACATTCCTCACAGTGGCGTTTCTACATTTTGGCTACGAGTACTATTATCCTCATCGCATACTTCTCAAGATCTTAGACGAAGCCATCGAACGCGAGAAGAAAAACGGCCCTGAGACAGACAAGGACCATCTTAAGGCGACTATGGAGGAATACAAACGAAGGGACGAAGAGAAACGGGACACAGAGAAGGCGATTTCGGAGCACTTGACAGTCCCTTGGGTCAGGGAGGAAAGGAAGGCGAATGAGCCACTTAGGGAAGCGCAGCTCAGGGATCCAGCCACACAACAAGATCCATCGACTCAAGCTCTGAATCCTGAACCCGGGACTGCAGAGGTGACCACACTTGGATCCCGTAGTCGTGAAGAACTGTGGTCTCCGAATACGGGCCCATCCAAGGAACGTCCTCAAAAGCGGACTAAAAGCGATCCCTAATAGGCGAAAGGAAGTGTGTCGTTGAGTGGATCTATCCGGGATTTCCGGTAGTGCCTAGTGTAATATGTCGACTGCCTTCAATTATTCAATACAAGGACACAAGCCTACAAAGCAGTCTGACTATATCTCCCTATCTCTCTCTTCTAGCGCCTATGCCGAGTATTTCTCTCTTCGATGTAGCACTGGTCGTATCGACATGATTAGTCGTGTGCAGATCCACTTGTAACTACTTGTATAAATGCATCGTCTCGTATATCATATGAACCCAGTATCCTTGGAATTGAAGGCGGAAATGCTCATCTTGGTGAAGACTGCTACCAACTTGGTCAAGGTGGGAAAATTCTCGAGGCTCTAGTCAGTGGTTCGACGTTCAACCCTGGAGGCCTCAGTGGAGAAAGATATCATGGTCCACCCCAACGATCGCAGGTGAAGCCAATAATGAAAATTTGAAATTAGGTGTTGCGGCAATAACTATTCGTATCCGAAACACGTATGTAGGCATCCTTAATCCCTTGCATCACATTCAACAGCAGTTTCCGGGCATGAGGCCATTCGATGTCACATAGAAAGGGAAAAGTAACAGTTGTATGATTGTACCGAGCGTACTTCACTCATGTGTCAGGGGACCAGGTCCGTTCCAGTAACCACCTTGATTACCTCGAAGAATTTGGACCTGGTAGACGTAGCAGCGAAGGAGGAACTCTTGAAAAGCTCATGGGCACGGAAAGGGAGCGAGTATAGAACTAGTATCCATGATTCGGGCCATGAGGTGGTAGACATGGGCTCAGTGCTCAACGGAGGTGGAGAGCATGTGAAGGATATAATCGTGCCAGCCGGATACGCAAACGGAACTGACTATAACGAGAACAGGCCCTTCATCAATCAACGAGGGAACCGTTCTGCGACCTGTTACTGAGTGCTCATCGATGGGAATGTGGAGGAGAGACGTCAGGGTTTCAGGGTGTCGGGTAACCCTTTAGAGGCAAAGCTGTGGTCGCCGGCGTTGCCCTGAGATATCATGGTCTCAACCACGGCTGGAGATCACTAATTGACAAGGGACCAGGGACATGTTACTGATACGACAAAAGAACAGTAAAAGGAGTAAAAGGATCCGAAACCATGTAAAGAAAATTTCACACCCCTCCTGATCATTTCACTACCCTCCAGCCATCCCACCCCAACCTTCCGCCCATCGTGCTACCAGGGATCACCTTCCACCCGCCCTCTCGACATTCGCTTACGACGGTTGCGCAGATGACGGCCGCTGCTATTGGTGCCCAAGATGCTGCAACACAACGCAACGGGCCATGCCCAAACACGAGCTTGAGCGCCTCCCTTCTCTGTATATCCGATGCTTGATGACGTCCAGGTTCGAAGACATGGGCATTGTCTGACCAAATTGCTCGATCTCGAAGGACTGCCTCTATGTCAGCGACCTCCTTGACTGGGACATCCACCTGAGCTCGCGAAGGACGAACCCAATCCTGAATACGAGAAAAGATCGTCGGCGAATATCTGGAAGGCATGGTGTCGGCTGTGGAGCAGCGAAGGCGGGAGATGCGCTTCACCGGCGGATGGAGTCTCATTGCCTCCTCGATAAAGTTCCTCACGCTGAATCCTTGCCTGCCAGCCGTGCTGAATTGCTGGGTGATCGAGGCCTCAGCCTGAAGGAACTCGTCAAAGAGGGTTTCGTATCCCTCGGCCCCCTGGATGTGGGCAATGGTCGTTGCACATACTCGCCACATGGTTTCCCAGGTAGGTACAATAAAATCAATAGGGTTTTCCATGGCGCTTTCGATGGGATGAGATGGCGCAAATGCTCTTGGAGGCGTTCGGAGAGATGTGGAGGGGGAATTTCTGACTTGGACAGTGTCCAGAGTTCGTTAATAGACGTGGACACCAAAGCGAGAGACGTGGAATCCAGCTCGTCAACGTCTCTCCCAATGTTGAGAAAACCAGCTAGGATTGTCCTCAGGACCACGATCTGTACGAAATTGTCGAAAGGAATACCCTGATCGGTTTTGAACGGCATCTCGTCCGCCGTGAGTCGGACCGCCAGGCTACAAACCTGATGGAATCTTCTCCATCCGCACGTCTGGGCCTCCTTGAGGAGTCGCTGTGAATGTCGGACGAACTCTGCATGGACTCGTGGGTCTGGATCAACGAAAGTGTTGGTCAGACCTAGGGCCCGTGCCAGATGCCCATTGGCCCTGGCTCGTTCCTCGAGCAGTTGCGCATGAGGGGTATCTCGAGGAGCAAGGAGTGCGTGAACGGAGCTCAGAGTAGCAGATGACGTGTGAGGTACGCGACGCTTGTTAGGCAAGGAATATAAGAGTCGCTGAATCACAGCGAGTGTCAATATAGCAGAGGAAATCAGAATCAAGCAAAGCTCTCGAATACAAGGCATTTTGCTCTGAACTCGAAGGCTTGCCGCTCTAATCCCCGACCTCCATCGCCCTCTTATATTCGTATGGGGACACATATCACAGTATAGGTCATTGGACGTCACTGCCGCAAGGGAAGCTCGTTTGTCGCCTGGATCCCATCAGGAAAGAAGCTTTTTGGACGTGGTCAAAGGTAGGCTGTATCAGTTAGGGGCGATTCCGGAGGTTCATGTGGATTCGACGTGGTTCTATCATAGGTCGTGGCCCCATTGCAAGGAGTGTGTAGGTTTCCTCAGCTAGGATCCACTCCCGTGGAGTTCGACATGACAATCGTAAATCTCCAATAATTATGGACAGTTCTTGTAGCTGAACATGACGCACCAGATCATATGGTTCTCTTGGAATGCTTTGGGAGCTAGCCACGGCGCAATGAGGGGTGCTCTAGGAACAGACGAATACTTGGTTGTAGAAAGCAGAGGTAAAACAGCGACCTGTAATATGCTCGTGTGTCTCTAGAGACGTGAAGAGGCCATACCCAGAACACAACAATCCGGCTACCTCGTGTCCTGAGCCAAGATGCTACCCACATCCCTGTCCATGATCGCTGGCATGTAACCTGTGCGTGGACAAGCCGTGATGATCCAGCCGGAGGTGATACATCCCGTCTGATCCAACACCAATATTCACGAATTGTAGGAGAACTCACGATGAATAGGCTATTATGAGCTAGGAAGAATTGTGACAGTCGACGGCCAATCCAGCGAGAGTCAAATTATACGCCGATGTGGGAGGTCCCATTGGTGCACCCGGTTCCCCGGTGTCAGCGTTCAACTACCTCTCATCCCAGTTACCCGTTAGATTGTGTTATATAAGTTGTTATCGCCAGCAACTGTGGGCTGTAGCACTGCGTAAGTCTCGAAGTTTCCAGAGTCGATCACCCTCAACCAGATCACTCTGCTTCCTCTGCGCCTTAGCTACGTGCTGATTGCTGTGGAGATGAATGTAGGCAGCCATCCAGGTTCAGGCCAAGAGGAAGAGAATTGATACGGTAATGCTACCTTTCGCTCCCCAAGTCCATCTGAAATGTGCCTGTGCCCGCTTTGGGTGCCTTGCGTTGTGACCATTCACACTGGCTTCTGTGATCAAGTGTTCACCTGCCATTGTCTCTCGCAATGTGGACATTACGAGATGACTTCCTATGACCTTTACGCCATCCTCGTCTCCTATTTTTAGACATATAATCAATGTATCATTGCTGGAGAACCTCATTAGACATGGCTTCTTACTACCTACCTCCGTCACCCGCAATCACGATGGCAATGTTGTCAGTGGGAGCGAGAGAGCCTCAAGTGGGTTCTCGGAAATGGGACTAGAAAGTCCTACGTTTAGTTCGCAGAGCCCACTATAGTTATATACATTTAGAAGTTTTGTTACGCACAGTTTGGTGGACACGGTAGCGTCGGAGAAAATTCCAGCGTGGGAGAGGAAGAGGCAGGGGGTAGGCATACTAGTGAGTGAGAGACCAAAACCTCTTACTTGGGTTAATCCCAAGAAGGTCCAGCAGGCACAAGAGAATGCTCGTACTGAGCTCAAGAAAAAGGTGCATGCTGAAGCACAAAACTTATGTTTCACTGCCCTGCTCGAAAACTTACTGCAGATCCAACAGGTGATCACCTGGCGCGATTGCGTCACTGGTCCTTCGCCAATGCAAATGGTGAAGAAATGTGCCCTTGATCATTATGATCGACGGATGCATGAGGTCTCTCATCCCTGCACCCAACAAGGATGATTGGTGACACCTCCCGGTGCACCTTCAGTTCCTTCTGGTCACCCCCCAGGTTGTACCTGTGAGGGACACACGAGGGTGAGTAAATGGTTCCTAAAGCATAGTAACCCCAATATTAACATGACTCGTGTCCGCTTCTCTTTTCTCTTACCCCTTGGTTCACCATATACCTTATTGGTTTCTCCCAAATTTGGGACAAAAATTAATTTGGCTATGCACCATGTGGTAAAGATCCCAAGCATGGACTCCATTGCCCGGGGTGACTCGCTTGAACCCAGAGAGGTTCAGCCATTCTACCTTCCTCCTTGGGAGGAAATAGTAGCTCCAGCCATAAGGACCTATGACGAGGAGTTCCCTCCTCTTCCTTGGGCCTCCCCTCCAACAGAGCGATTCCAGAGTAAGAAATACTCTCTTACTCAGAAGGTCAAGACCACTTACAGGTGACCTGCCACACTTACAGTGTTGGTAGACGAAGTCTTCAAGTGGCTTGAGAGCAAGAAGGAGGTCGACGACCTCATGGCACTGGCTCAGGATGTTGCTTACAACATCCGTGACCCCAGGAACCCTGCAAACATCGCAGGACCCTCTTCTGGGCCTCTTCCCAAGTCCCCAAAGTCTGAACCATTTGCTTTGGCACCTCAATCTGAGGTGTCTCTTGGACTTTCATTGACTGACTATGGAAGTGACTACAAGAAGAAGGAAGGAGCTAGGTATGTGATCAATTCGATCTCAGATACTCTTACTAACCCTGATACACAGTCCTGTCACCAATATGCCGACTGGCCAACTTCGCAAGAAGAAGGGCAAGGGCAAGGGGAAGGGACATCGGGGGCTGGGCATGTAATTACACTATCGGGATCTTTAGGATCCCATAATAATGTTGTTACGAGTGAATGGATAAATGAGAAGTGTTTTAACACTTCTCAACTTTTTTGTTTCTCCACACGCATGCCTGATCAGTTTTTAAGAGTACCGGATCAAATTAGATCTCGATCGCTAAGCAATGATCAAATCATAACGCCACTAGAAGAATATAGTGATATATGGTTATTAGACTCAGAGGCATCATGTCATTATACCCCTTATGCGGAAAACTTCATCAACTTCGAGGAACTCGAAGTTTCGATCCCAATTCAGACTGTAGGAGCACAAGGCCCCTACCTTAATGCAGTTGGTCTTGGCGCAGTTATGCTTAAGTATAGAGTCTATAACGGAAAGACTGACAGCGTTCAACCAATGCAGATATCAATATATCCAGTCTTCCTTCTAAAAGAAACCTCTAAACGACTAATGTCAGTGGGACAGTTATGCCAAGATGGCAAAACTGTTAGAACAGATGCCAATGAATCAGTAGTAGTTCAAGCATATCCTTCAGCAAGTCATAACACTACTTTACATTTTGTTAATACCAAAATTGTACATTCGGAATATGCAGCTATGACTGCGGATCCGATCGTTGGCTACAAAGTTGTACATGCAAGATTAGGACATCCCTCTAATTGTATCCTCAATCACTTTGAGAAAAATACGATTGGGTTTACTCTGGTGCAAATTCCCGAGTCTGTGATGGTTGTGCCAAGGGAAAGATGTACCAGAAACCCTTTAGAGAGAACCCTACACGCGCAAAGCGTCCATTTGAAAGAATACACTCGGATTTAGTTGAACTTCCGATTCTTTCTTACTATAAATTTAAATGGGTCATGACCATAATGGACGACTTTTCCTCTCATGGATGGATTCGCTTCCTCCATAAGAAATCAGAAGTAGCAGAAGAAATGAAAAATTTCATTGCCTTAATTCAGACTCAATATGAGACTAAATTAAAATATCTCTGCACTGATAGAGGAGGAGAGTATGCAACTGACGAGTTGCAATTTCATTTGCACTCATTAGGGATTATACATGAGACCAGTGCACCACATATACACCAACAGAATGGTTGAGCAAAATGCTTAAACCAAACTCTAATGGATAAAGCAGAAGCCATGTGGCATCATGCTTGTATTCCTGACGGTTGGTGGGAGTTTTCTATAGATCATGCGATACATATCTATAATAAAACACCAGTATCACGGCTCATGTGGAAAACACCTTATGAAAAGTTGAATCAGAAGATTCCAGACATCTCCAAAGAGAGAGTCTTTGGCTGTGGTGCTTATATCTTTCTCCCAAAAGAGATAAGAGATAATAACCTGACAGCGAAGTCAGAACTCATGATTTTCCTTGGTTGGGCATCAGATAGGAAAAACTATCATTTTATGAGGCACCTAAATGGAAATGTAATCTATACATCTCCAACAGCCGTATTCAGCGAAGAACACTTCCCTAAATGTGTTGGGAAGAAACAAGAAGAACGGATGAACCAACCATCATCTTCTACTTCTCGAAGCATACCTTCGGAAGTTATTGTCTTCCATGCTCCAGATCCATCTACTGGTTTACCTATTGATAGACCACCAAGTCCTATACCCCGAACTTCTCCCAAAAGTTCTCCGGAAGATAGGACTTATAGATCTGTTCATGGACAAATTCCAACTCCTTTCCCTGAACCTAAAAAGAATAAAGGAAAGGGAAAGGCACCAAATATTGATACAGATGTTCAGGAGGAGTGGGATAGTATTGTGCAAAACATTCTCTTCCCAGCAAGAGAAGTACAAATACCAGAAGACGATGACAGTGATGGATTATCATATGCTGATTCACCCAATCACCCTGAAGCTCCGAACCATCTGCCTTCTCAAAGAGATGATCCGGATGTACAACCGTTCATACCCTATACCCCTATCAAAGATGATCGGGATGCTGGTCCTTCTGTACCACGAGGTCACTCGGATCAAATACCGGTTCCTGAAATACCTCAGAGACCACAAAGAACCAGAAAAGTACCTGAACATCCAGGAAACTTCTATGGTTCTACAAAGTATCTGACCAAAATACTCCAGGACTATGAGATGTTCCAACCTCCTAAGTTGAAGTTGACAAGTTCTACGAGTAGACTTGTTAGACAAATTCGATCAGAGGCTTCCAAACCTGGAATAATCGATAGACATTCTCAGCATGAAGCTTCTACAATGGAAGACTTATACAGAGAAGGAGGAGTAGGGATGATTGATTATCTGTGCGCTCAAAAAGTCAAATCACCATTAGTTCCTATTTCTTTCAAGGATCTAAATCGACTACCACCAGAAGAGAAATCTAAATGGTGGAAAGCATGCTTAGAAGAGTTAAAATCACTCAAAGAAAGACATGTTTATGACTTGGCTAAACTTCCACCTGGAAGAAAAGCTGTCAAAAATAGATGGGTCTTTACACCCAAATCAGATGGTCAATACTGAGCTCGACTAGTAGCTAAAGGATTCTCTCAGATAGAGGGAATTGATTACAATGAACTATTTTCACCAGTAGTCCGTTATGAGACAGTGCAACTTATATTTGCAGTTACTGCCCTCAATGATTGGGAGATGCTCAGTTTAGATGTTAAAACTGCTTATCTCTACGGAAAACTGGATGAAGAACTCTATATGGAACTTCCAGAAGGTTTCAATACAGGTCGTGGTAATTTGGTTTGGAAATTAAACTGAGCCATTTATGGACTAAAGCAATCCGGACAGCAATGGTGGAAGGAATTGACCAAGTCAATGACCGACCTAGGATTTGTCCGATCCAAACTAGATGCTGGAGTCTATTATTACTACGACCCTAAAACCAAAGAGCTTATTATAGCTCTGGTCTATGTAGATGACTCAATGTTTGTTGGAATCAGAGGCTCTAGACTTCTACATGAGAAGCAGGCACTCTTTATGAAGAAATGGGAATGCCGAGACCTTGGTCCAACCAAAGAGTTTCTTGGCATGAAAATTTTGCAAAATCCTATAAACCAATCAATTACCCTAGACCAAATAGATTATCTAGGAAAAGTCCTTAATCGATTTAAAGTAATTGGAAAAGAAGAAATTCTATTACCAAATGGATTTATCTTCGAATCCAATACAGAAAAGGCAACACCTGACTTCATAAAGAGGTACCAACAGTTAGTAGGATCAGTTATGTATCTGATGATAGGTAGTCAGCCTAACATAGCTTTTGCCACTGTCAAATTATCACAACATATGACCAACCTTACTAAAGCATATTATAATGCAGGTCTACATTTGCTAAAGTATCTTAATGCTACTCACAAATATAGAATTACCTATAATGGAAGTTCTATACAAGGCCTTAATACTTTTTCCGACTCTGATTGGGCTGGTGATCCAATTAGTCGTAAATCTGTAACTGGATATTTCTGTTTACTAGCCAGCAGAGCTATTGCTTGGTTAAGTAGAAAACAGAAAACTGTTGCTTTATCTTCCACTGAAGCCAAGTATATGGCTTTGTCAGATTGCAGTCAACAACTTGTTTGGACTGTCAATTTGTTGGAAGAAATTGGTATCCGATTATTGGCCCCTTATCTCTTCAGTAATAATGAGGGTTCAATATTTTGGGCCAAAAATCCAGTAATAGAAAAACGATCAAAACATGTCGACATCAAATACCATTACATTTGTGATTTGGTAGAAGACGGAAAGATTGAAATATTCTCTGTGAAAGGCACAGAAAATCCTGCCAATATTCTTACAAAGAATTTAGACAAAATAAAATTCAATCTATTCTGACCTCGCCTTGGCTTAACATTTGAGTAATTAAACACTCTACATCAATACAGAGCAAGGAGGAGTGTTGAAGTTTCGGACATATTCTAGAAATAGACTATGAAGTCATTATAATAATAATAGACTGATCCATTACTTTCCAGTAACTTCATTCCGTAATAACTTCCTATGAGTTGCTCTGCATACGATAAGAGTCATAAGTACTTGATAGATTATTCTACATAGTACCAATGACTAGATACTATGTTCCGCAGTACTCCGCAGGCACTACACTGCAGTTAAAGGGAGTCATAAGGAACAATCTATGCTTTGCTAGTATTTTATGTAGTATGACTTGCCTATGTTACAATATGTATATAAACCCCATGTAGCAGACCTAGTTTTGCATCTTGTTCAATCGAACAACTTCTTCATCATCACTTATCTTCTTGAGTACAACACCAGTCTTGATCTACTCGACTACAACTTATCTACCTCTGACACCAAATGTTTCATTACCAATATCTGTCTATCCAAATTACCTTTTTACAGGTATCAGATAGAAGCTTATTATCTCGGTGAGTAGACTCTACGTTCTCTCCTACTGCATTTACTGCTGCCCCTAGCAAACAACTTGTTACAGTCATTTCCTCAACAGGTGCATCTTCTGTCAGATTTCTGTCAGGTTTATTTTGTGGTCCCATATCGTATGTTCCAGTAGTTTGTCAAAGTTCTTCTTGTTGAACAGGTGTGTATATGGCTGCAGGTATGTTGGTAGGTCCTCTGGGTTTGTTTGGTCGGTTTTCTTTTCCTCTATGTGTTCTTTTACCATGCGTATTCTTTCGTTGAACCGTATATTGTTGTGGTGTGTGGTGTAGTCCTTCAGGCATCTATTGAAGCATACTATGTTGTTTGTCCAGTCAATTTCTGAGTTGTGCTTGACTAGCCAGTCATGTCTGAGATATAGGTCCACACTTTCCAGTTGTGTTACCATTGCTTCAATTTCTTCCATGTGTTTGCCATTGCTTAGTACTAGTTGTGCCGTATCTGTTATTTCTCCCTTCTTGTTTTTGGTTCTGTCAGCATTGATTACTCGTATTGGGGTTTCGAGGGGTTTGGTCATGATCTGTTCTTCTTCTACTATCCTTTGTGCTATGCACGTATGTGTACATCCGGAATCCACCAGTGTGGTGATTTGCTTGGGTCCTTTCTTTGTTCTGATCGTTGAATTGAGGAGAAGTTTGCATGTCGAGTTTTGTTTTTGTGGGATCACATATCGTCTATTGTGAAATAAAACAGAAACTCTAGGTTTATTAGCTCGTGGGTTTGTACCTACTCGGAGCCTTCGACAAAATCCTCTTTTGTCTCTTCTTCTATCTCTTCGGTAACCTCCCTGATGTGTGCTTTCTTCGGTGCTTTACAGTTCTTCGAGATGTGGCCTTGTTTGCCACAGTTATTTTGGTGTATGCTATCTTCATCTTCTTGTGGCAGTATTTGGCAATGTGTCTATAGAGGTTATAGTTAAAACACCTTGGTTTGCCATTCTGATTGGTGTCTGCCCTTTGTCTACCAATTTCCATTGGTTGTCCTCCATCTCCATAGGTGACTCCTGTGCTTGTTCTGACATCTCCCTGTGTGATGTCCATTGTTTCGTATCCCTGTCCTACTGCAAGGATGGTATTTCTCCATTTGCTGTATGTATCTGGAATTGAGGCTGCCAGGTAGCCTACAATGGTTCGGATAATGTCTGCTCTGGTGTGTCACTTGAGAAGGAATATGGCATGTGCGTTGTCTGTTCCTGCTTGGGTTTTCAATGCTTTGAACTCTATTAAGAAGTCCGTGGTGTTCCTCTTTCCCTGTTTGAACAACTTGATTTTCCCTTCTGCTATTGCTTTTCTATTCCCCAAGGAGAAGGTGGCTACCATCTCCTTTGCAAAGTCATCAAATGCCGGTGTTTTTTTGTCTTGAATCATTTGTAATTTGGCATTGGCATAGGGACCTGCAAGTCCCCCTTTCATTTGAGCTAATATCCCAATTATCTTTTGCTCATTATCATCAATTTTGTTGAAGAGTGTCCATAAGGACATTGCTCTCCACCAATCATTGAACTTGGTTCTATCTCCATTGAAATATCCTGGTTCTGGGGCTAGGTTCTTTGGGAAATTGATTTCATTGGCCATCTCTGATTCTGTCTCTGGTTTGCTATGTTTGTTTTCGTGGGTCTTGGCGACTTCTATATCGGATGTGGCTTCAACGATTTCTGTATCGAATGGGGTCTCGGCGACTTCTATGTTGAATGTGGTCTCGGCAACTTCTGTGTTGAATAGGGTCTCGAAAAGAGCTGTGTCTTCTTCTATACTGTGGTCAGATTTCTACTGTTTAAGGCCTTCAGGAATTTCTGGTTCTGTTTGTCATTTGGATCCAGTGGTTACTGGTGATCCCTGGATATCTGTTGGTCTCAGAGCTCTTGGTCTTCTTGGTGTTCTCGATGAGCTACTGCTGCTCATATACTATCATCCTGGTTGGAGGCTATTATTCCAAGCCTAGCTATGAATAGTGGCACCTCTCTTGCAAGGTGAGTCAAATGACACTTTACCAAATGTTACAACCTTAGTCTAAGACTCAGGTTGCAAGTCTTTGGATAAAGACAAGGAAGTAGAGAAGAGAGTAAGGGATGATATGATTGGTAAAGTGTAAGGAATACATCAAGTATTACTACACTTTATATACTAGTGGTAAGAGCTAAGAATAAAGGAACAGAGTAAAGGAGTCATAGGAGACAAGTAGAACGAGTCAGTAAGAGTACAGCCATAAGGGATGAAACAGATACATAGGAATGATAAATGTGATGGGCACATGATAGGAATGTACTGTCTATCTATAGTTCATAACAGATAGGTATTAAGGCCATACCCTAGAGGTCACATCCTCTTTGATTGCCCTTAGTAGCTGAATCCATAACAGTCAGACTGGTTTTATCTGTGATGGATCCAGTTGAGAGAAGTCTCATATCTAACTTTGGTATGTGATATACGAAGTTAGCCTTGTATAACGGAGCTAAACCAGAATAGCCTAGGGTAAAGGCACAGAGTCTACCACTGAACTTTGCCAGACTTAAGTTTTACTTCTTTCTCTAAATAGATAGTGCCATAGGATCTAATAGAGAGAGTAGATCCATCTGCAATCTGTGCTGATCCAAAAGAACCTTCAACAATATCAACAAGATCCCTCTTGTTTGGAGTAACATTGAGAGAGGCACTGGAGTCCAAAAGCTATTCATCACTCATTTTACAAGGTCGCCTATTCATCGCACATCCACATGCACTATTGCAGCTATGTGTTATTTCACACATTTCTTCACTCTTGAAAACAGAGGAGAAAATTTTATTTCTGAAGTTTTATTTAATTGTGCATAATTGTGTACATAAGTAGTCCAGCTATTTATCCAAGAGTCTACATTGGCTGAGGTTGCACTCCATGCACCCAGTCAAGAGTCTCCTTGGACATCAGCGATGCATATGATACTCCTGCAGCAATCTTCAGATTTGTGTAAAGAGCTAGCAAGATCTGACTTACCTGCCATTGCTTTATCTGAGTAATCCTCATCCTCAGATCCCATCAACACTGCATCCTTGTCCTTCTTGATGGCAGTTGGAGCTGGAATGCTCACGACTGGTTTGGCTGCCAGAGTGGTGCCAAAAAGCTCATCAACCTCCATAATAGAGGTGGCCATTGGAGGAGAGGCCAGATGGGGGAGGGAAGTGTTTCCCATGTGTTTCTTATAGAGATCCAAGGCTTTTGCCTTGGCAGCTGCATACGGAGATGGGCGGCACCAGGGATCCAGAGATTTCTTCTCAGCAGGATTTGTCATCCACGAGAGAAGGGAAGGTGGGAGAGGTGCAGAGGACCACACCTCAGTAATAAGGCTGTAAGTACTCTTTTTTGGTTCAGTAGTCAACTTGGCAAAGCCAAAGTTAACCAAGTCCATTGTATATGCCGGTTGTCTGGTATCATTTCTGGAGGGAGCTAGTTTCCCAGCATTGACCTCATTGACTTGGCCTTTGCCACTGCCCCTTGCACCATGTTGTCTCTTCTTCTTTTCTCCTTCCATTTGTGGCTGCTGCTACTGCTGTGGAGGTTGCTGGCACTATTGCTGAGGGCACAACTACTGCCCTTGCTGCTGCTGCTTCTGCAGAGGACCACACTGCTACTGCTGCTACCCCTGATAACATGGGGGCACACCTTGTGGTTTCACACTGGAGAACTTGTTGACTGACTGGTTTACTTTGAGTGTTGACCAGTGGTTTATGATCGCTCCTTGGACCAATGCAAAGGTAATGGCCAGGATCTGGGTGTTTACCATGAGGAATGGAGTAATGATGTTCCAGGCATTTGGAATGCCAGAGAGAAGAGTCATTGCTTTGATGATCTCAGGGATAGCACAATTGCCATTAGTGTCAAGCTGTTCATAGAGAACAGCTAGCTTAGCAATCAGGCCAGAGGGGTCCTCATTTGGATGGAAACAGAAGTGAATTGTCTCAACATATTTCGAGTAGAGGCTGGAGGCAGACTCTAGGCCATATATGGTGTGAAGGTGTACCCATATACTGTTGATGTCAGGAAGATTTCATTTTATCATCTTGGTAGGGAGTTTACTTTTGATAATTGAGTAAACTACATGGTGCATCCAGATGTGTGCAGCATGTTCAATTGCCTCCTGCCCTGTGGGAGGAGGGACGATTGCATAGACAGGGACAAGAGTATATATCTGCAATAGTAGTGTCAGCAGAAACTCATCGCCAATAACAGAAGTTCTATTGGCTGAGACCAATGCAAGAGTATTCTGCATCTGGTCTGTCCACTTATTATAATTGGCAGTACTGGATAGAATGGGGATTGAGCTAAGTATAACAGAGATGGGAGAAGACATTTGTAGTCTAAAAATGGACTTAATTAACAATCAGATTTGTAGGTGATCAGATCTGTGCTACTGCACTGTTTAAGCTATGAACCTATATGAGGAAGCCTTCAATAGAGTGTGAAACGATTGAGTTGTGTTAGAGGGATGGGCTAGAAAGACCATACTCTACAAGACTAGTCAGATCAGCCTATCTATGACCCACTTGCAGCCAGTCATGGTGTATGGGGAGCAGGCAATCTAGGGCCCATAACCTGTTTTCCAGCATAGTAACATGCAGTGACAGATGGATAATCTGACTTACTGATAGTTTGGTTAGTATATAGTAAAGTTACTAAAGGAGTTGCTGTGAGTTGAGTAGAGCAAGATAGAATAATCAAGTAGATTGTCTAAGGAAACATAAGGGAATACATGCTGCTTTATATACTAAGTGTCTGGGTAGCAAACCCTAAGACCTATGAGTAATAACTATGCATAATGAGTCAGTAATGACTATGGAGTCCCTTGAAACACTGCAATATTATCAGTGGTGTCCAGTAGTATAATTGGAGCAACAGTGATCAGTCAGCTCATGAAATACATGAGTAAGAGATGCATAATGTGAGTCAGAGGGCATAGCCTTGATGATGAATATTAAGTGAATAATATACTGAAGAGCTAGTCATATGGAATGCAGCTTAGAAAGCACAAATGACAACATGGGTATGGCTACTTGAGGGGGGAACATTCCATGTTGAGTGTATCCAAGATAATCTGTAATTGGTCTGTACTCACCAGGTGTGAGTCAGTCAAAGGGTCCCAATCATGAGATCTGATATTGAAATCCCCTCCCATGACAAGAAATGGGGGAAGGTCAAAAAGTCGCTCTTCAAGGTAGTGAACAACTGAGTTCTTACTATTATTATAAACGTTCAGCACTAACATTTCCTCACCCTTGATAAACAGGGAAATGCACATAAGGTTTCTGTACTCTATAATATCTCTTCTAAGAGAAGGTTGGAGCCTCAGTAGTCATTTGTGAGCAAATGCCATGACTCTTGGTAGAGCCCAGAGGTCAACTGTGACTGCCCTTCCAAACCCATTGGGTCAAGGTCAAAGTCCAGGATGCTGGGGGAAACACCAGGCATGATGTCCATCCGAGATTATGAGAACATCACTTGGGTTGAATGAATAGGAAATGGGGATCCAATCTGGGTGGATTGGACCACCAACAAGGGAGAAGCCTTCAGGAGAGGTTGATGATAGGGTGTCACAGATGTAGCACCATGGGGGTTCTTGAATAAGGAGGAGGTCGACGTCACCTCTACACATAAGGACTATCTTTATCACTCTATACAATTTTCCTATGTTGTGAGAGCAGACCTTCAACTTCTTCAAAGAAGAGGGAGGCAATCTGTCTTCAGCATTGGGTGTACTATTTGTGATAAACCAGATGTTTGGCTTTGTCCAGCCAGGGAAGAGGAGTTGGAGGGAATACCTCAGTTGGCCTGAAGTTCAAGGGCCTTATTGGCATACCAATCATGATCAAAGCACTTTCTCCAGAAGGAGCACTTGTTACAATCAGATGCAAGATGATCTTTGCCACAGTTGATACATGTGGGCTTATAGGGGCAAGGCTTGCCAGCCAGCATAGCAGTGACAGGTAGGGTGGCTTTCACATTGCCCTCGTAGCAGGCAGCAAAAGAGTGGTAGTTGATAATGGCATGTGGACCTTTGCAATGTGCATACACATTGAGGCAGGATTGGCATTTGAGGATAGAATGACCCCAACAACAGCATTTAGAGCAGAAGGGGACACCAGGGGTGGCATTGGCCCTCATGATTCGAAATACTCCCCTATAGATGTTGAGGGACTTGTCAATGATCTTCACAAGGTTAGAGCCTGCTTTGGAGTCCCAAATCTTGAATCACACAGGACATGTGTCTGATTTTTTTGAGTTGCGCTGCACTCTAGGAAGAGTGGCAAATTAAATGGCATTGGAGTGGATTGAACTCCTGATACTGGAGACTATGTCTTCTTGAGTGAAAATGTGGCCACAGGGGGTAATGAATGGTATGTCCACAATCTTAACAAATGACTTGGACTTGGGAAGAGAAACCTCCCCAGTGGTAACACCATCAAATTTTTCCTTGAGCTAGGTCTTAACAACATCTAGCTCAGCCGGGGTTAAGACTTCCAAGGTGTAGACCATGAGGCCCAACTTATTCTGTGGGGTGGCTATGACCCTAGCCTTGGACTTCTCCATGATAAGACATGCATTGAGTGAATTAATGATGGTCCCAAAGTTGGTAACATTGGGGCTGGAGAGGAGGGGAATGATCACCTGTTTGTGAGAGAGATTATTAAGCATAGACCAGAAGTTGCTTGATTTGTTGGCAGGCTTCCTGTCAGATTTGGGACCAGAGAAGGCCACATCATACATGGTGATAACCTTGTCATGTGCCAGTTCTGGGAACTTAGATACAAACTCTAGTAGCTTCAATGGGTCATGACCCAGAGCAGACTTGGAGGAGAGGAGCAGTTTGGTCTTATTGGCAGTAACAGCTGCATAAGACTTGGATGGAGGAGACTGGATGGTAACCTCTGCCCCATTAGGGGACTGGGCAGTAGTCCCTGCCTGCTTTTCCTTAGTACTAGCTGCTGGATTCTTGGGCTGGGCAGTGTTATTAGTAGGTTTGGTCTTGCAATTCTTCCTTTGCTTTGTGACTATTTTGAACTCCTCTTCGGTGATCATTTGGACATCTGGATCACCAGAAGTACCAGGGGTAATGATGTGCTCAACTGAGTCCATGCAGACATCCAGGCTGGGGGTGGGGTTGGGTTTGGCAGCCTTAGGGTTAGGAGTTGAGGCTGGAGGGTTAGGGTAAGGGGAGGGCACCACATGGGAACTACTTGGAAGGAGGCTGGAAACCTCAGTTGATAAACAGGTATGGTTCTCAGTGTGGATGACCATTTTGCCAAAGTTGACTCCAAGCCAACCTTGGAGAGTGTTGTCAAGATTATCGATGGAAACATTGAGCTACCCCAATTTGACCATAGTTTCCATTAGATAAGTAAAGGCCAGTCCAAAGGCCAGTCCTTTGTTGCCACTCATATCATAAGTGGTACAGGCTTTAACCCAGTCAGTGAGTTTCATTATCTTACCAACTATATCTTTGTAGAATTCCTCTAGTGCACCTCTCTCATCAGCCTCGGAATTCTGCTCCTCTAGGTCTTCCTTAACTTGTTCAGCCCAATTCTTTGGAGGAGGGGCTTTGTTGTCAAAGTAGTGATCACTGTTAGGGTGGTACTGTTTGGAAGACTGATGGACAGTCTTCTCAATATTAGAGAGTGAAGGGGCTGGCCCTTGCTCAGGAGTTATGGGACCCACACAACTGAAAGTCTGAATGGGAAGGGGGAGGGGGCACCTATACAACTGAAAGTCTGTATAGGTGAAGATAGTTCTGAACAATGCAAAGTCTGAACAGAAGGGAGAACAGATCAACTGTAAGTCTGATTTGCGGGAATAAATGGATGACTAGGGGTAGGAGTAGTTCTAGGGAACAATATGCCAGATGGGAGGAGTACAGAACTGGCAGTGAAAATGGAGAAGGCAATAATATGTGGAATACTAACCATCCCAAATATTTCTCTCTTACCCTCCAGTATAGGATCTTTTGGGAATGTACCTAAGAATACTTTATTAGACATTGTATTGACTGTAACTAGACTTTGTACCATTATAATTGAGTTTTTGATAAATCGATGATGGTGGTAAGAGTGAAAGAAGGGTACCTACTACTACTGACTAACAACTAATATAGCTTGGGATGTGCCATCTGACAGCTGGACCAAGTATCACAGTGGGGGTAACCTAGTCCAATTGGATGTTTGGTTTGTTTTTGTATGATTCCCCCATTTACTGTATCCTATACTTTTACTCCCACTATGGGTACAACAGACCTAGATCTGCCAATTTGGGCTCCAATGACTATTCCTTATATAGGAAGTTTGCCTGGATTCCAGAGGAGTCCTATCCTATTCCCCAGATACAGCCCTCCTCTATACACTCTAACAGGAAGTTGCCAAAGTCCTCTGACCTAGAGACATGGATAATTACAGCCACTGTATTCCCTTGGATTCTGATTCTGCTTACTGGCCCAAAGGACCAAGCATTATGACAATTTACCACTGTTGGTCACATGTCTAGCCCCACTTATTTCCATTAGGTACAAGGGAGAGAGAAAATCGAACTCTCAACCTGTCTAGTAGTTGTACAGCTACCTTGCCTAGTCTTTGGTAGTAAAACCACTGGGCTACAGGGGCTTTTCATATTATAGTGAATACCATGCATACACCTACCCCCTGTCTCTTCTTCTCCTACACTGGAATTTTCTTGGACATTATCTTGTCCACCAAACTGTGCATAATAAAACATTTAAATAAATATAAGTATAGTGGGCTCTGTGAACCAAACATAGGACTTTCTAGTCCTATTTCCAAGAGCCTACTTGAGGTTCTCTTGCTCTCACTGACAACATTGCCATTGTGATTCTCTGCCATTGTGATTGTGGGTGACAGAGGAAGGTAGTAAAAAGCTATGTCTAATGAGGTTCTCCAGTAATGATACCTAGTGGAAACTTAATTGAACTTCAATTGAACCAAATTGGGCAACACTTGTCAATATCAAGAAAAATTGGTGGCAATTGAAGTCTTGCCTACATAAATGGGACCAAATCTATTCTGAGTCAGCTGAATCAGCCAACATCTGTTGTGTTTTGGACTGTCAACCAGCCACCAATGAGTCTTTTGTAATGTTGTGTTAGTTAGTAATTTGATAGACACTGCCACTCCACTCACTTGTCTTCCCACTACCACCCTCCATTCCTTTATCACTCACCTATGCCTCATTTATGCCCCTAATCAAAAAACTTTATGCCTACTAAAGCTAAAAGGTCCAAATAATAGGAGATACATCTGAAGAAACATTCCATAATGAATATATGGCCTTAGAATATGAATTCCTAGCCTCAAACCCCTATCAAGCATGCATATATTCATGTTACTTTGGTTCTCCTCAGTCTCTGGGCTGAAGGGAATCATTCTGCATTATCCAGTAGGTTTGGTATTACTTTATTCCTGAAACCTATCACTGATATGTTGATATATGTGCCAGATAAGCCAAAACAATGAGGGTACACATGGTGAAATTCATGGTACATCTCTGTTGCACCCATATTCCAACTTGAATTTGCACTTACACTCACATCCAGACCCATGTTCACATTTACACCCATACTTGCACTCATATCTGCACTCTTATCTCCCCTATTTGTGCTTGTGCCTGCATCTTGGGCCCATAGTTGGAAGATTTCACCCTTGGTAGTATGTTGTCAGTTGGTTCCTTCATTGGTACACTGATTGATGGCCCAACCTAGAATAAAATTTCATGCTTATCTATATTGTCATGGGTTTGCCTCATGCACAGGATTGATGGTAAGCAGGATGACGTGATGCAATCAGTATATAGTTGTAGATTTAATAAGAACATGTGAAATCGAGTCCAGTCGAGAAATTACAATTTCACGCAATCTTACTAGAAATAAAGTGCGCAACATAGTGCTCTGAATCGAATCATATTGAGTTCTCAATCTGGCTCGATTTAGTATCGACTGGGAATGATACATCGATTATATGTCTAAAAATAGGAGACGAGGATGGCGTACAGGTCATAGGAATTCATCTCGTAATGTCCGCATTGCGAGAGACAATGGCAGGTGAACACTTGATCACAGAAGCCAGTGTGAATGGTCACAACGCAAGGCACCCAAAGCGGGCACAGGCACGTTTCAGATGGACTTGGAGAGCGAAAGGTAGCATTACCGTATCAATCCTCTTCCTCTTGGCCTGAACCTGGATGGCTGCCTACATTCATCTCCACAGCAATCAGCACGTAGCTAAGGCGCAGAGGAAGCAGAGTGATCTGGTTGAGGGTGATCGACTCTGGAAACTTCGAGACTTACGCAGTGCTACAGCCCACAGTTGCTGGCGATAACAACTTATATAACACAATCTAACGGGTAACTGGGATGAGAGGTAGTTGAACGCTGACACCGGGGAACCGGGTGCACCAATGGGACCTCCCACATCGGCGTATAATTTGACTCTCGCTGGATTGGCCGTCGACTGTCACAATTCTTCCTAGCTCATAATAGCCTATTCATCGTGAGTTCTCCTACAATTCGTGAATATTGGTGTTGGATCAGACGGGATGTATCACCTCCGGCTGGATCATCACGGCTTGTCCACGCACAGGTTACATGCCAGCGATCATGGACAGGGATGTGGGTAGCATCTTGGCTCAGGACACGAGGTAGCCGGATTGTTGTGTTCTGGGTATGGCCTCTTCACGTCTCTAGAGACACACGAGCATATTACAGGTCGCTGTTTTACCTCTGCTTTCTACAACCAAGTATTCGTCTGTTCCTAGAGCACCCCTCATTGCGCCGTGGCTAGCTCCCAAAGCATTCCAAGAGAACCATATGATCTGGTGCGTCATGTTCAGCTACAAGAACTGTCCATAATTATTGGAGATTTACGATTGTCATGTCGAACTCCACGGGAGTGGATCCTAGCTGAGGAAACCTACACACTCCTTGCAATGGGGCCACGACCTATGATAGAACCACGTCGAATCCACATGAACCTCCGGAATCGCCCCTAACTGATACAGCCTACCTTTGACCACGTCCAAAAAGCTTCTTTCCTGATGGGATCCAGGCGACAAACGAGCTTCCCTTGCGGCAGTGACGTCCAATGACCTATACTGTGATATGTGTCCCCATACGAATATAAGAGGGCGATGGAGGTCGGGGATTAGAGCGGCAAGCCTTCGAGTTCAGAGCAAAATGCCTTGTATTCGAGAGCTTTGCTTGATTCTGATTTCCTCTGCTATATTGACACTCGCTGTGATTCAGCGACTCTTATATTCCTTGCCTAACAAGCGTCGCGTACCTCACACGTCATCTGCTACTCTGAGCTCCGTTCACGCACTCCTTGCTCCTCGAGATACCCCTCATGCGCAACTGCTCGAGGAACGAGCCAGGGCCAATGGGCATCTGGCACGGGCCCTAGGTCTGACCAACACTTTCGTTGATCCAGACCCACGAGTCCATGCAGAGTTCGTCCGACATTCACAGCGACTCCTCAAGGAGGCCCAGACGTGCGGATGGAGAAGATTCCATCAGGTTTGTAGCCTGGCGGTCCGACTCACGGCGGACGAGATGCCGTTCAAAACCGATCAGGGTATTCCTTTCGACAATTTCGTACAGATCGTGGTCCTGAGGACAATCCTAGCTGGTTTTCTCAACATTGGGAGAGACGTTGACGAGCTGGATTCCACGTCTCTCGCTTTGGTGTCCACGTCTATTAACGAACTCTGGACACTGTCCAAGTCAGAAATTCCCCCTCCACATCTCTCCGAACGCCTCCAAGAGCATTTGCGCCATCTCATCCCATCGAAAGCGCCATGGAAAACCCTATTGATTTTATTGTACCTACCTGGGAAACCATGTGGCGAGTATGTGCAACGACCATTGCCCACATCCAGGGGGCCGAGGGATACGAAACCCTCTTTGACGAGTTCCTTCAGGCTGAGGCCTCGATCACCCAGCAATTCAGCACGGCTGGCAGGCAAGGATTCAGCGTGAGGAACTTTATCGAGGAGGCAATGAGACTCCATCCGCCGGTGAAGCGCATCTCCCGCCTTCGCTGCTCCACAGCCGACACCATGCCTTCCAGATATTCGCCGACGATCTTTTCTCGTATTCAGGATTGGGTTCGTCCTTCGCGAGCTCAGGTGGATGTCCCAGTCAAGGAGGTCGCTGACATAGAGGCAGTCCTTCGAGATCGAGCAATTTGGTCAGACAATGCCCATGTCTTCGAACCTGGACGTCATCAAGCATCGGATATACAGAGAAGGGAGGCGCTCAAGCTCGTGTTTGGGCATGGCCCGTTGCGTTGTGTTGCAGCATCTTGGGCACCAATAGCAGCGGCCGTCATCTGCGCAACCGTCGTAAGCGAATGTCGAGAGGGCGGGTGGAAGGTGATCCCTGGTAGCACGATGGGCGGAAGGTTGGGGTGGGATGGCTGGAGGGTAGTGAAATGATCAGGAGGGGTGTGAAATTTTCTTTACATGGTTTCGGATCCTTTTACTCCTTTTACTGTTCTTTTGTCGTATCAGTAACATGTCCCTGGTCCCTTGTCAATTAGTGATCTCCAGCCGTGGTTGAGACCATGATATCTCAGGGCAACGCCGGCGACCACAGCTTTGCCTCTAAAGGGTTACCCGACACCCTGAAACCCTGACGTCTCTCCTCCACATTCCCATCGATGAGCACTCAGTAACAGGTCGCAGAACGGTTCCCTCGTTGATTGATGAAGGGCCTGTTCTCGTTATAGTCAGTTCCGTTTGCGTATCCGGCTGGCACGATTATATCCTTCACATGCTCTCCACCTCCGTTGAGCACTGAGCCCATGTCTACCACCTCATGGCCCGAATCATGGATACTAGTTCTATACTCGCTCCCTTTCCGTGCCCATGAGCTTTTCAAGAGTTCCTCCTTCGCTGCTACGTCTACCAGGTCCAAATTCTTCGAGGTAATCAAGGTGGTTACTGGAACGGACCTGGTCCCCTGACACATGAGTGAAGTACGCTCGGTACAATCATACAACTGTTACTTTTCCCTTTCTATGTGACATCGAATGGCCTCATGCCCGGAAACTGCTGTTGAATGTGATGCAAGGGATTAAGGATGCCTACATACGTGTTTCGGATACGAATAGTTATTGCCGCAACACCTAATTTCAAATTTTCATTATTGGCTTCACCTGCGATCGTTGGGGTGGACCATGATATCTTTCTCCACTGAGGCCTCCAGGGTTGAACGTCGAACCACTGACTAGAGCCTCGAGAATTTTCCCACCTTGACCAAGTTGGTAGCAGTCTTCACCAAGATGAGCATTTCCGCCTTCAATTCCAAGGATACTGGGTTCATATGATATACGAGACGATGCATTTATACAAGTAGTTACAAGTGGATCTGCACACGACTAATCATGTCGATACGACCAGTGCTACATCGAAGAGAGAAATACTCGGCATAGGCGCTAGAAGAGAGAGATAGGGAGATATAGTCAGACTGCTTTGTAGGCTTGTGTCCTTGTATTGAATAATTGAAGGCAGTCGACATATTACACTAGGCACTACCGGAAATCCCGGATAGATCCACTCAACGACACACTTCCTTTCGCCTATTAGGGATCGCTTTTAGTCCGCTTTTGAGGACGTTCCTTGGATGGGCCCGTATTCGGAGACCACAGTTCTTCACGACTACGGGATCCAAGTGTGGTCGCCTCTGCAGTCCCGGGTTCAGGGTTCAGAGTTTGAGTCGATAGATCTTGTTGTGTGGCTGGATCGCTGAGCTGCGCTTCCCTATGTGACTCATTCGCCTTCTTTTCCTTCCTGAGCAAAAGGACTGTCAGCTGCTCGGAAATTGCCTCCTGCGTGTCCCGTTTCTCTTCGTCCCTTCGTTGATATTCGTCCGTAGTTTCCTTAAGATGGGTCGCGTCCGTCTCAGGGCCCTTTTGCTTCTCGCGTTCGATGGCTTCGTCTAAAATCTTGAGAAGTATGCGATGAGGATAATAGTACTCGTAGCCAGAATGATAAAACGCCACTCTGAGGAATGTGAACCACTGCCTCATGAGTGGCACGAGGTCACTGAAATAGGGGGAAAACTTCGCAAAGATTTCGTCAAGCCCAGCAAGACCATCGTTCTTGTATAATGGTACTTTGGCGGCTGGACTACCGGGATAGTAATGCTCAATGATATCCTTGGGCGGATCCTTTCGCTTGATCCCCCCAGGCCCGACATAATTCAGTGGAATAAAGGCCACAGTCCACCAGAGTGAATCGAGGTCGTGGATTGCATTGTGAAACCCTGGTGGTCCTATGTGACAACTGACAAACCCGGGAGTTCCCTGTGTACCCCGAATGAAAATAGGGCGAGTCGGAGAAGGGATGGTCTGAAGACATACCGTAAGGAATCCAGGTCCCGGGGTGTGGCCCTTAAAGTCAGGTATCCGGTACCGCTCCTAATGGGATTCAACAGTGACTCAGCATTACGATAGGTTGCTTTCTCACTTTTGGCCAACAAAGGTCTGCAATGGTAGCCTTTCCATCGAGAGAAGGCCATATCCCTTGCACTGCCACAACATATCCAAGGGCACGATCTCCCATGACCCCTATTGCATGCTTCATAGCATCCTCGTCTAGCAACATTCCAAGCATTAGCTTATGAATTTCACGCAAACCTGCATTTTCCCCGGCCGGGGTGTCCATGAGCGCGCCTGTATACTTGCTATGGTCGAAATCGATAAGATGGCCACCATTCCCTGATATGATCACATTTCCAGGGCTCACATCTCGATGGACTATACCCCTCTTATACAATTCCTCAAGTTCTGTCAGGAACAAGGTAATGAACAAATGGATTAGGAGGAAAATAAATATAATATCGCACCGCAAACAATTCCACGTAGGGATTCTAGCAACTCCAACCTGGCTGCAAGCCGTTCTATGGGCCAGCCCGGAAGTTTCAGGACCATACGACACAATGTCCTGGAGATCGGGCCAGGGTGATTGCTGCGGTCCTCCGTCCCAGTCGCTGCTCTAGCTGCTATTCTTGCGGGGGTGAGGTGAATCTCCGCCCAAATAGTAGCGGCAGGTCGTGTGTAGCCCCTAGAGCCACTGGATCGCTTCGTAATTATTGTCTCGTCTGTGGGTTGTTGCTCGGTTTTGAATGGAGGGACAATTTTCGTCTGGCCCTTCCGGATGAATTTACAAGTATCCACCTTCCACCCTTCCACTTCCACAAACCAAGCTTTCTCCAGTCGATCGTGCAAGCCAGCCTCACGGATGATGAAAGCCTCGTATGGCGTAGAGTAAAGACCATGTTTCTCGACGAGGTTGTCTTGCCCATGGGGTCGCAATGGTCCTGTCGATTTGGCGTTGTTCAAAGCTAAGCAGGAATCACCCTCCATCCCTGGCAATTTCTGCCACTGCTGTTTCAGGATGTAAATTTCAGCCTGGAAGGATTCAGTTACACGAAACAGTCGGAGAGAAACCGTGAATCACCTGGGTGTTCATCCGTCTCCAGTCTTCGAGTCTAACAACGCGGAAGACACCTATCCCCCTCCCGGAAATTCGTTGCGATCTGGCCAGTGTTATGACATCGATCACAACATATTCATAATCGAATACCCAGGGAATATCGTGGGCGCTGCGGTTCTGGAACGCTGTTGGAGGTAACGCGTACGAGTCCACGTCATTCCCGGACTCCTTGTCCCAAATCTGACAGGTTGGATCCCACCCAAGACGTGCAGCGGGCAGGTAAGAAAAGCTCGCAATAACCTGTATGAAGTGTTCTGGGTCCTGGAACGTGAACAGTCAGGTAACGCAAGTCAGGATTAGGACAGTCGAACCTTGTGGATGTCAATCGGCCTCTCTGTGCCGACAATCCCACTGCGATCAAACAGGTATACGCGCAGGAAATTGGTGCAGAGAGTGAGAGCAATGACATAAAGCCTGTCGACTTGTTCTGCCAGGATGCGCCGAACGTAGGTGCTAAGCTGTGCGAGAAGTTGGGTTCTAGCCCTCTTGGCTTTCACCCCAATGACCGTGTAGGCTTGGGACCACAAAACCTAGCCAGGCATTCAGAAATCAGAAGTGTATCGCGCTTGGGCAGGATGTCGGCCTTACTTCAGGTGGGTTGCTTTGAGCTTCCTTATAGTGCTCAGAGTCCGACTTGGGTGACTCAAGAACATCTGGATACCTCGATTTCGCTGACTCTCCGTCTGGGATCGGCGACATTTCAATGTCTGGAGCGTCCTTGGATGTACGTCAACAACGAAGGGATCAACATTTCAGAACTATCTTACAGTCGACGACTGGTTAGTTGTTTTGGATGGGCGTGGTGACTGGAAAGGTTCGGGTTGGGAAGGATTTGAACGAGAGCCAGCCTGCGATGTTGCTTCACGAAAGCTATCGAACGTGAATGTGATATCTGGCTTCAATTCTTCATCTTCCTCATATTCGTGCCACGTCCGAAGAGGCCGATCATGCGTATTGACCCACTGTCCAGAAAGATGATCCTCGCCAGGTTTTGTTATCTCCTTCGTGTAGAATGTGATCTTGCGGATTATTCTAGTCAAAGAGGTACAAATTGATGCTTCTTCAACCTTATCGACCGTGGTCTCCTGGTTGTCAAATTCGGCAAACTCGTCTGTCGGCTCTGAGCTCAGTGAGGGAAGGTCGGACCACTTGGCTTGCACGGAATTATACTCTTCTTGACCTTGAAGCCTGGTAAGTATGTCTTGAGGGAGAGACTCGTGGTCGTCAGGCGGAGGAATGAATGTATCAAGGAAGACGCGTGTATCAAGTTCATCAACAGACATATTCCTGGAGAACGTGCTTTGGAAAGGAGATTAACGATTCCAGGAGACAAGAAATATGCGTCCAGTGAAGGAAGCATGCAAGAATTGATTCTGTCACGTAGAACATCGCTTACGTGGGAGCAACGTAATGGCTTTGTGGGTCCCCAGACAGTGATTGTGATCACTGACTCGATTCGAAGATAAGTGGCCCTCGTTGAGGCAAACAAAGCGAGCAAGGAAATCAGCCGTTTACACGATACATTACAGCAGTATACATCTGGCTATGCTCCCCTATTCCGATAAGCAAATTGTCAGATAACTTATCGTAAAGTATACATGTATGTCAAGAGGCTGTGGGGCAGCCGAACGATGGGGGTGAAGATGAAGGACACAAGGAGTCGGGGTGGAGATGATTCGCATCAGCCTCATATTCAGTGTAACGACTCACACAAAATGGCCAATCAAACGTATAAAACCCTGAGCACGACATAATTGGCTTCAACCTTCTCGTCGCCGTGTTCGAATTCCCCCAGCCAGGACCATGAACCCGGAAAAGAGTTGAAGTATTCCCGTGCCATTGTATGATAGTCTGTGACTAACCAAGTAGCGAACTAACAAGTTCCAACTCTACCATTCATTTCTTGCTCGTTCGGTATCCTGCGACCGCGCCATCGATTGCGTGATGATTTTCGTCTCCATTGGAAAGAAGAGATCATCTGGTTGTTTCCCAGAGCCAGAAACGCAGTACCCTTATTCCAAGTTGCATCATTCCGGAGTCCAAGGCCAGCAGTAACCACTCCGAACCCGTTATTCGTCGACCCCGTAACAGTGGGTGAGATAGGCCTCGAGGTGTCAGCAGACAGCTTGGTCGAAACATTTGTTGGCTTGTTGTGATTCCCGGATGCGTCTGTCCCAGCATTCGCCGTAGCAGCCCCGCCGCTCATGTTTGGCGAAGACATTACCCGGTTTTCCACTTCGCGTGGCTGAATTTAGCAGCGTCTTCGAGTATCGCCTTGTACACCTCCCTGTTGAACCCGACATATTGAAGGGCGGCGCAGGCGATCTTCAGCGCACCCGCATTGTACAGCCGATTCACCTCGTAAATGTTCTGTGGAGAAATACTCTTGCGCCCAGACATGGGTTCCTTCACCAATGCGATATAATCATGAAAACTGTAGACATAGGTCGCCAATTTCGGAGTATTAAGAGATTCGCGTGGGTGTCTCATACGCGAAAAGAATACATTGAGGAGGGTTTACAGAGATGTACGGGCCACCGGCTCTGGTCCCAGAGACGAAAAGCTCCGAGACCGATACCCGTGAAAGGTGAGGGCTGACCACATGCATCAGATTCAGCACCTCTTTGGCACAACCAGCCATAGAGAAGACGAGGATTGTAATTTGACTCGGATGCGTCGTGAAAGAAAAGGGTGATGAGTCCGAAAATGATTTAGGTTGGACATGAAAAATCTGATCCCATCAGGCACCAGAGGCATCGGGACCGTAATGAACATCCCGTTTTCGAGAAGACTTTAGGATTTGTACCATATCGTTCACCTCAATAAATACACGCTTTCATACCTTGGCCACCCGTGCGAGACAAGACACTTCAGTCGCGCACAACGTGACTAGCATTTATAGTACATCATGCAAATCAACTTATATCCCGATGTGATGAGGAGCGCATCCACAAGTTTGTAGGGGTAGCCTCTCGGCTACGTGAGGATGATGGTGAGGTGACAACGCACTGACTGCGCTTTGACCGTGCGGTGCAACGGCCACTTTCGTAGCACTTGACCACCTTTATTGGACCTTTTGTAGAATTACCACTGTTGATTTCCTTTTATAGACGACGCGCTCTTGCACCTTTTCCCTTTTATCTTACTAGACCGTGTTTCTGCCACTCCCCTTTCATTCTCTCTTTGCTCGCCACTCTGACTCTCGTAGTATAAAAGCCTCTCGTTTTCTCGTAGAGAGAGGATCATAGAATTCCCCCGTTTGTATCGAAAATCATTAAACTATCAATATCATATCTTATCTCTCAAAAACTCTCATCTCTAAACACTCGACCCCTTTCCCCTTCGAACTCGTAACCCACCCACACAAGTTAGATAACTAATTTTACTTCTCCAAGTAGTGGTCGGGGCTAAAAACCTGTGCATAGCGAGTATCACTTTTCATAAATAAGGACGAATGAGTTTTCGATACACATCTACAGCATTTCCACTTCATTACTATGTACTACGTCACTCTACATCCTCAGCATCCTCATCCCTCACATTCCTATACCTCAAAGCCTGAACGAAATCCACAATCGCAATCACCAACAAAATACCTTCATCAACACCAACACCATGCGTCCTCACAGTCTTCCCAACAATCCTCGGTACCACATCCAAGCAAAGTAACACTCTCGTAATCAGCGTCAACGTGGTAGCAAATTTGTAATTCCCAGCATATGTCCGGGAAGAAGCATTCATGATGAATTGGAGGACGGCTCCCGTCATATGAGATGAACCAGAAAGAGATTTAACATATTTCATAATTGTCGGAATGTGTGGAGAGAGTGGTTCGAGGGGATGAGGAATAGATGCCTTTGGAAATCGGGGTGACAGAATGTACGTCTCCGAAGCGGCAAAGAAGTAAGCAGCTGCGAAAAGGATTGTGAAGAGCTATGGTTTTACTACAGTTAGCTTGTGTTCGATTTCGCAGAGTGTTTTCACTACGTACCAGTAGCTTAGCCTTAATAGACACCCTCGCTTCAATTCTCTCACTCAGCCTCTCCGAGTGCGTAGCCTTAACAAAATAAACCCTCGGAATCCATCCCTTCTTCTCCGTCTCATCCCCTCTCCCACCACGTTTTTCCTTCGCCGACCAACTGAACTCGATTCTCAGCACGGCCATTAGCATGACAAGCGGTGGGATGAGGCTGAAGATGTAGTCAAGTACCGCCGGGAACTTTGACAGCCATGTTTTGTTTGTGATGGGTTGAAGCACAAGAACGAAAATTTTTTCTGTGGCATACACAAAACGCCATAAAGCCAGGAACGCCGTGCCCGTACGTGAGATACCAATGGTGCTGGTCCGGGTATACCAATAACGGACAGTCAAAAACCAACGTATAATACTGATAATAATACTAAATGGCTGTCAGTCAACTGTCTCAAAGACGTGTAGGGCAACATACGATGTGAAGATAAACGCGTGCTTACGCCGCGGATGTGCTTCTTCGTCGATCCTGTATCCAAGAAACCCAACTAACAAGAATATCAGTATAGATATAATGTGTTAGAATGTTTGACAAAGACGTACTGGTATTATCATGAGCGTGCTGTAAATGCTCTAGTTCATTGTCTGGTTTCGTCATATTGTAGATATTGGCCATCTTGAGGGGCAACCAGCTGAGTTTTCCGAGCTCATGACTGGAAAAGCTAAGCTTCCAGGTTACAGTTACGTGTTCCTCGTCTACAGTGGGGGTCGTCAAAAATGAATTATGTAAAACGACAAACTCAAATACCTGATGCGAGTGGTTCTGGGTTCTCAAGCAAGGTAAGATCCGTTCTATCAATCGGCATTGGCACAAGTTCCTGAAAACCAAAGATTGACGTTCAGTACAATGCCCACGCGGCGATGAGAGCTTGGTCACCTTTGGCCCCGCAGCATGTGGCACCGCGGACAAGTACGGCGCATACAACCACTCCATCCTCGACTTTTTATTCCCCTTCTTCCCTTCTGCGTCCTCAGAGGGTAATCGAATCTGAACCTTGGTCTCGAATACCCCACTATTCCGATACGACCTATCACATTGATACCATTTTGAATCCTTGATTGGTTCTTTCGCTTCGTGAATACACTGACGTACGTCGGTAAGTGAACGTCATAACAAGCGAGGTAAAAGCTACTCACTGTCTTGTTCGCAAGTTCTTTCTGAGCTTTGATATATGGTAATCGTTTCAATAGTTTGTCCTGTTCAGCGAGACGAATGTGGGTTCTGGGTCATAGAGGTTAGTTCCTATTTCGACTATTAAAGGTACTGAAAACCGTTCTTACCGAGTTACGATGTAAGGGTGATATTCCGTCACAGGCCGTTTATCCCCTATAAACTCTAACTTGAAAGTGTTTCTATTTTTGTCATTGGTCGCATTACGAGGTTTGGATATTCCCGTCTCCGACCCTGTTGTCGTTTCCTCATCTTCCCAATCAGGTTCATCATCCTCAACTGAATCCGATTGAACATCTTGAGACGTCGGAGTCTTCAAATTTTCCGTAGCAGTGTTATCCGTAGTAGGCTTTGTACTTGTGATATTGTGAAATTCGATGAGAGGTATCGTGAAACCAAAACTATCGTAGATCTGATCTTCGAGTGTCGCTTCTGGATTCCTACAAATGATTGAGTTGAGGGATTGTTGGTGTTTGGTGTGTTGGATGACGACGTACGATTTTCGAAGGTTAGGCATCTTCAAGTCCTGAGGTTTCCAACTCGTATAATTTTTAACAAAATTCAACCATGAAGGTCGATTTGAACTAGATTGAGCAAGGACAAAAGATGCTCGAAGATCATAATTGGACAAATTCGCGTTTTTGCTAATAATAAAAAAGAATATACAATATCAGCACACAAGGCAAAGCCAAGTTGACCACCAGACAGACACTCACAAATAACTCGTGGGTACACGCAATGTCACATTCGCAAACGCACTCCCGCTCATATCAACACCCTCAAAAACCCTACCCGTATAAATCAATCTCTCCATTCGTTCCTCCCCATCAACATCAACAACACCATCCTTCCCCTCCTCATCCCGAATCCAAACCGATGCCACCACATCAAATTTCGAATCCTTCCTAATCATCGGTTGTACAACCTTTGACCAATCCTCCACTTTTCCTTCTGAAGTATCATGATACATTGCCCTGTGGGGGTGTCGAATTCCATAGAACAAGTGACTGAGGAAGGAGTACAGTGCTATGCCCCCAAAGAGAACAATCGCAAGAATGAGGGACCATAGACAGAGTTTACCCACTGAGCGTGGTTTACGTTGTGGAATGCCGGGATTGAGCCTGAGGTGGTCATTGTCTGGATCTGCGTTTGAATGTCGTGTTCGTATGATGTTGGAGGAATCGATGTTCATTGGGTTGTATGGATGTGATGCGCAACAGCACAAAAGAAGGGGATATATATATTATGTGACTCAGTGGCCGCCCTGAAGGTTTCATCACTCCAACGACAAGGGCATCAGGGCCGAGCGGCGTTGATACCAAATTTAGTTGTTTCGACCATGGGTTGAACATGATCCCATCAATTATCTTCCTTGAAAACATCTCCCATGCGCAAAGCCTGGATAAGATTTGGGCATAGTGCAATCAGCAAGCTAGAAATAGAGAAAACATCACGCGCAATCCACGGAATCTACGCCTTCATTAACCACGGCTTATTCGTGACAATCCAAGCATCAAGTATTTTCCAAAACTGCGCGACAACGGCCTTGTCAACATGTCGTCTATGAGGGTCAATCTGCGGCGCGGTGATGAGTTATTCATGCAGTGTTCACAAATGACACAATCATACTTTTAATTCTGTAACATTCCAATCTTTGATCTTCGCATTTGGGGGATCGTTCGACCATGTGACGTAGATGCCTTTCACTGGAGAAAAAACGACCATCAATACGAAAAGAGAAGTAAAAATTGGCAGGCAACGCATACCATGATGGAAGAGTTGCCGAGGTTCACTCCATTTGTAGGGCCTGAACTGCCACGCCTGGCCGGTCGTCATCACGCAAACAACACGGTCCCATGCATCGGCACCAAACTTGGCCAGAGCTTCAACACTGTCGACGACGAAATATTTAGCTTGCGTCTCTGTTTCCTTCCCACTCGAGTCGATATGCGTTCGTCGTCGATAGATAGGAATCAGATCTTCGGGTCTGGTGTTGCCTTCAGCTGCAGCATGCGCACGAGCTTCCTGAGAATGCTCGAATCTGTAGGGCAGGAATCAGTTTAACCACAGGGTTGAGATGAGAGATAGTTGCGTACGTTGATTCTTGAAGGAAGCGTTTGACGTTGTGCATAGTGATGAGGGCGGTTGGAGAGGAGGAAATGATGATGATAGGTTGGAAGTTACCTGTGATAGGAGGTCAAGTCAAAGATAAACGAGTGTATGTTTCTGCCAAGGAGCTTACGGGCTTTCTTTGCTTGCATCTTCGCATCTTGAGCGCAAGGTCACCGGTCAGAGTTTCATCGAGATAGTAGTATCAACCTAACACACCTGGCGTAGCAACGGTTTGAGGGACTCCAGAACGAGCAGCATCTCTCAGCTTCTTCAACTTGTCCGCATAAGTCGTCCGCACAGCAGAGAAGTTCTAGAGAATGGTCAAGTACGATTTGGAGAGGCAACGATGTGAACGTACATTTGGTTTATTGCCCCGTAGCACAGTGCTTCGATCCCTCAACTCCACTTCGCTCAGCTTAATCTTCTTCACTACATCAGCATCATGCAAGTCCGGAGCATAGCGTTTTTTGGTAGGAGACGACGTGGGCTCCGGTGGGGTGGATTTTTGGCTGGTTGGGGGGAGCACACGACGATGTGGTGGTGGAGAACCAGGCGGCGTCGTTGACTCGACTAACAAAGACTCAGTATGCGTTACAGGAGAGGATTGAGTAAGAGCCGACCTTCAGGTGCAGGTCCGATACGGTCATGGTCAGGTATCCGACCCTCCAGCCAGTCCACCACGGTCTTCCTCTCAGTGACACTGACGAAGCCCACAGTCAAACCATTTTCTCGCGTTTGTTTCATGTAGTCGGCACCAGCTGCATCACGCAGGTGCCATGCGAGATACAGTGCTTCGACAGTATAATAGTCCTGTGGTGAGGATCCCGAGGCCCCGACTCTGCGGTAGCGCGTCGCAGTCGACTTGGGAATGCTCGCCGAGGGAAGAGCAATGTGGGTAGCAGCAGCGAGGGAAGTGCATGGGCCCTGTGCGTCCGAGTAGGAGATGGCGCTTCTGGATGTGATGGCGTGTCGGAGGTCATTCAGCACGTCCGAAGAGGCCATGGCGGGATGCAGAACGTGCAAGGGACACCACCGTAAACGACATGTGACAGAGGGGGTTATACACCGCCGTTCACCAGCACCCAGCAATGGCTCAGTAGAGTAACGGCTGTTGTGGCCCAATCCGGAATGTGTGGGGTTCTTCCCAGCGGATTAAGCCGTCAGTGCGCTGGTTCAAGACTGTCCCCTCCAGAAAACTTGGTTTCCACAGACCCTCGCTCCGTAAGGAGTGATCCGGACTTGGAATAGTTTGCCCTTGACAGGCCAGGGAAGATAATTCCGCAACCTGCAGGACTTGCCGAGTTAGTCTTCGGAGATCAGGGCATGTCGTCAGTCGCGCAGCGGCTCGCGCCCCATTCAAACCTTTTTATTCTATACACTACACTACTCTACTCTACACTATCTGCCCCATCCGTCCCTGCAGAAGCCTCAGCACCGTGTCCACCCCCAGTAAAACACCCTCGTCAGGCCCCTGCCTTGGCACCATCTTCGTATGCGCGAAATCAATCAACTTGACCACATAGGGTGGCCCACACTCCTCTTCATCATCTTCGTCATCTTCCTCGTCTTCCTCTTCGTTCACATTTTTCAAACCTTCTTCCGCCTTATTCCAATCTGCTTCGTATACAATAAGCAGGCTCCCACCAACCATTCGCAGTTCCAATTCTGCCAAAGCGCCACGAATCTCCTTAATATCCTCGATGACTCCCTCGAGTATCGGGCGTAGAAGGGTGCCGGGGAGACCGCTAGAACCATCCCCTGAGGGGTCAATGGTCTTTTGTCCTTCGGGGAAGAACCTGGCCATGCCATCTGGGAGGTCGGCTGGTTTGATCGACTTGCCGTAGGATTTCGGGGTGTTGACGGCAAGTCCTGTAACATTGTTGTAAACCTGAAGAAAATATCAGTAGGGCAAAGTGAATAACCGCATTTCAAAATACCTGAAAGCCTGTAAGGCGTATACCAGTCTCGAGAGAAGTCGTCCTTCGCGCTGTCTCGATCATACGTTGTACCTTGTCGGGAGGGGCTTCATCATCGTAAAGAACAGTCCCAAGCTTGATATCCATAATATTAGGTCTCGTAAATCTGTACGAGATATTCTCCAGAACTATGGACTGTAGTTACGGAATCAGCGTAAGGATATGGTTATCTAAATTGGAAACGCAACCGCTTATCTTTCTTGTCTGAGAATGGCTTGAGGACTATTCCGTCTACTTGAGGCTTAGTCTCATCCAATTCACCTTCCAACCTCAATGTTCCAAGAAACTTGGGGGTATAAGGCCGAAGTGTTGCCAAGCCGCCTTCTGCTTGTAGATTCCGATAGAATTCGAGCTCATGCGGAAGAGCGGGTTTGATCAAGAGTTCGCCATCTTCCATTGTGAGTACCCCCGCATGTCCACCGACTTGAGTTGATAGTGGGGAAGTTGGGGAACTGAGGTGATCTAGTGAGGACATGATGGGGGAAAGGATACTATTGTATTGTCAAGCCGACATGAGTGGATAGATAAATATACTTGTCATTGTATATGTGGGTCACAGAATCTTTTGATCGATCTGTCAATTGCATGTGACTGAAACAACTGAGCGCTGACTTTCACTACTCCTTAACATGCCTCAGGCTCTCAATCATAATGCGAATGTCTATCTTTCAGTGATGCTGTCTTCTGGGTCTTTACTCTTTACTACGCCAGCTAACTTGGCTGGCGCGCATCCGTTACTCACTCACCAAGGACCAGTGGGCGCACTGCCCGATGTACAACTGTACAGCATCCCCAAACCGAATTGGGATAATATCCACGAAGAGGTTTTACGCGGTATTAGGGAGAGAGAAGGTGTTGTGCGAGTTGATATTGTACAACCGCCTCGACAGAGATCGAAACGAGATGAGTTATGATTTCATAGGTACGATACGTTACCCTGTGTTAGATTAATCTTATCGCTAATGCAGATAACCGTAGATTGTATAACAGCGAATTGACTCAGCTTTTGGGAATGGAATCCTTCCTCCTTGCCATGTGGGCCAGCGGGATAGCCAAAGCCCTAACATTTGTTTTACATGGTGCTTCGCAAGTTAGATTCCAGCGAGAAAAATTCTATCGGGCCGACGCATCAACTCACTCTTTCACCGAACCCCCTTGTCACCCACACTGGCACTGTCCTAGTCTTGACCACTGATAATCCCCGTTTTCCTCGAGATTCCATCGCCTCCCGCCCCGAAGGCCTGAAATAGTTCATCACGACGCTGACTATAGTGCTCTGGTTTTCGCGCAGAGCGAGGAGCGGGCTGGTGTAATTTCTATCGCGCCACCAGCAGAGCGGGGGACTCTTTTCCCCTTCCCTCGTATCTGGAGGGTTGGATCGTGGTAGAAGCTAGGTTGGTTTTAGGTCCAACTTCACATCTTATTATGTAGCGGTTGGAAGGAGAAGATATTGCTGTAAAAGTGCGGTTATTTCTCGTAGTCCTATCCAGCTACATCTCTATAGCAAAGGCAAAGGCAATGTTCCCATAGCGGCTGGCCATTCAGATGGTCAGAATCACGCCGTTGTACAAGCTTCCATGGCTCAGTTGGTTAGAGCGCCGGTCTCATATTTCAGTATGAGTGACTTATAGTCATGTAATCCGGAGATCACCAGTTCGACCCTGGTTGGGAGCATCCATGTATGCGCTTTGCTTTTTCATCAATTTTATCTCCTGAAGCGGTGAGCGACAAGTGATCCGTAAATAATTTGCTTGAGACTGCGACATCACTATATCTCTCGCACTCGTGCAAGTCCTTACATGTGGCCACTAATCTCACTATCCCTGTTTCAATGCAGGACACCCGTCTGGTTAAGATAACCCTCAGTCATATATAATGCGACCCGCAAACACCTTGCCTTCTTAGTGCTTCGATCCTCAGCTCGGTTAAGTTCATTATTGCCTCCTCCCGGCGAATTTTGTTTCTGCTAGAAGAAGAATTCTCTCTGTTGAATGGAATGTTGCGAGGTTTATTTGGAGTGAAAAAGGACAGGGAAAAACATTGGATATGCTACGATATTTATAGAGGATATTATGTGGAATAAAAATTAACGACACCAGAGAACAATGACATTAAAATTTTTGTGGATTGGATTTCAGATTCCAACACTCTCATCACTATGAGGGGCCTGCGTTTTTGAAGATGAGCACTGATGTCCCAGCGAAGAATGCACACTCCACATAGGAACTGGTTATTGCATTTGTTGAGTGGTTCAAGCAACTTAAACGAACGTCTCGCATGTATGGGTGGGAACAATGATCATTGCGGCGCTGGACTTCCATGAGCATATATATTCAGACGGCTGAGGGTTGGGAGTTTATGGAGTCGGAACGTTGCAGTCGAGTCCACGAGTCTTCTGAGAGACCTTTGAGCTTCCATCAGGCTGCGAGTACTTTTTAATTGGAAAATGGATGCCACAATAACAACCATACAGCGCGTTTTGAGTTTGTGGATAGGCCATCACAAAGACTGCACCTAGAACCTCCATGACCGAAGTGGAGGGTTTGTCTTGCAGGAGAGGCTTGGGAAGAGACATGCGAAGTGGGCGTGGAAGTCAAATAAACACGTTGCCTTCGTGGGTGGACGTAAGTTCAAGTTGAGTGGGGAGACAGAGCGAGGAGAGGCTAATAAATATTTATTAGGTTACTCTATCCATACTGGAATGGTAACGGAGCTGGGAGGTATATTATCTATAAAACGTGTCCGGGGATGAGGAACGATAGAAGAACTAAAACGATCGGTGTCACAACTGGTGCATAGCTCGACGACACATACCGAGAGAAGTCTCCTAGTTGGAGGGGATATAAATGCCGCTATGACTTGCTGGTGGGGCTGGGACCGGATGGACTGTTGGTTTTGGTATCTTCGATTGCCAACGGTGTTTGGGTGAGCGAAGAAATCTCGTGCTGCCATTCTTCGCTGTGAACGTCCGCCCATCCCCCTCTGAGTCCAATCCAAACGATACGTTCCAGGACTCTCGTCAACTCATCATTCCTATTGGTCATCCATCGTCAGCCTCAATATCTGATGCTGGGACAAAACATTACCTCTCCCTAATACCCTGGATTTCTTCACCCCATTTCTGCTCCAGCTCGTTCACTTTGTCTGTCAATCCCACCACTCGTTGATTGAGGTCTTGTAGCTGGTCGTCTACTGTGTCTCTCCTTTTGGATTGTGACCGAGAGGAACGCCAGCCTTCGCCAATGATCAAGGATACCGCGACAGTAAACAAGAAGCCTTCCGCCAAAAAATTAGCCCCGTTCTCAATTGCTCTGCGCAGCTTGTTCAGAGGGTGACGCACGTTAGGACAGAGACATACAAACGTACCGCGTCTCTGACAGAGGTCTAATATGTCGGGCGGGTTCTCCTAGGATGTTCGTCCGGAGTTTTACCTCAGAACGGTGCAGGAGCTGCGCAAGCTCAACGCAGAAAGTGCGAAAGCGCTCATGTCTATCATGAGGAGTGAGCAACACGTATGAGGAGTGTGGCATATGGTCAGACCCACTCCCTGGCTTGACTCCTGATTCTAAGAGCTATGGGTTTGGCGACCGTCTAGTAATTGTCGATGTCGCCGTGAGGGTCGATTGGCGCGTGGGGGTACGTTTGGTTGTTCGGATTTGATATGTACAGGGATCAGGAGGAATAAAAGTACCCTTCATTTCAGCTCCATCTATGAAAGTGTAGTTCAGATGCGTGCGCAAAAACCTACCCGAATGGCGAGGGTGGCGATTTTCAGGGAGGCCATCGTCTGTCTTCCTCTGGCCTCTTTGGCGGAGTTCAGTGAGCCTGTGGGTATGAATAATAAATTGACGAATTTCGAGTAGAGGAAAATGACAAGGAGTGACAGGAAAGCCAGTAATGTTCAGTGGGTGAGGAAAATTCAGTCGATGCATGTCGTGTTCACGGCAAGGGACTCCCGGACCGATCCCGGACCGTATCCCGCCCAAGCTGGTTCGTGGGATTCGCGTTGGGCTTGATCTCATACCACCATGAATCCCAAAAGTATCCCCCGAAAAAGTTTTCTGCCCTTCAAACATACTCCCTCTCGAAACAGCCTTTTGTACCGGTATATGATGCCTTCTGCGGATGGATAATCTGGATCGTGTTGAACCCTCCCCAGGCCTCTGGTCCTCGCATACCCTTTGGAGATTCGAAATAGGATCCATCAGACTAACTATGCACGAATTACCGTGCGACCCATTCAAGTTTCCTTTGCCAGGAAGGTGTGGTTCGATAAACACGCTGGGTTAGTGGTCACAACGTCGAGATTTTTGGCACCCAAGTACGTATTTCGTCATGTAATCGGACTGTTTTCTGGTACCTTTTGCCTGCGCACAAAATGGACCAGTTCTCACTCCTCAATTTATCCTTACTTAGGTAGGTCTATCCGGCTTCTGGTCACGCTTTGCCTGGACGTTCCATGCCCTGGTTGGTTCCTACCCCAAAATCCAGGCCGAGATACGTCTATCTACCTGCCGCGTGATGAAGTCGAACTTCAGACTTCAGGCTCACGGTCATGACAGCTAGAATTACGAGTCACAGACCCTCTCTCGCTGGCGTTCGCTTTGAGTCACCCATAGAAGATTCCAGCTCGTGCGCTCCGCTTTCGCCTCTCACATATATATTACTGTTCATCTGGTTTCGCTTCTCTTTGGAGTTTACTCCTTCACCCCTCAAACAATTTCTCAATGGACCACCAATTCATCCGCCTCCTGCCTTTTGTCTTTGCAGGTGTAGTCATAGGCGTTGTCTTTCCAGCTGGCATGGGTCCACCCCCTTTCTTCGCTGGCAACAACCACCAAGATCCACCACCTGGAGTGGCGAACATAGTACCCGACATTCGGGGCTTATTGTATGTCTGCATTTCCTTGTCGATTCTCTATAAGCTAATATCTCTTTCTAGGAGACAAGTTATGGCGTCGTTCTGGGACGCCGTGAGCGCATTTTGCGCCCTCTCCACCACCTCCCGCCGCGGTTCCTCCCATAGTGAGCAAGCGTTGGCGATTTGCATTGATCCCCGCGCCATGCTGTGGAGCACCGCTCGCTCCCATGGATGGTCCGAGCTCAACGGCATCTCGCTGGACACCCTTTCCAGGATCGGAACTTTACGCGACTTCGACTCTGATAATGGAGTCGTTATTCAACAAGACGAGCAGAACTACGTCCGCACCTACATCGCACGCGTAATTTTGGACATCTTGTTGCATCACCAATCCAGTGCAATTTTCTCCCCAGGTGTACTTGATGACGTATCAGGTGAATTTTCCAGGCGCGGTGATTTTAACAATATTCTCTCCTCATCTGTCCCCCTCGATAACGAAGCTGTCGCCAATTTCGTCTTGGCAACTATCGCATCCGCGGCTTCTTTGGTAGTCGTAATTATCCGTTGCATCGATGAAGAGCCGGCGGTCGCACGCGCGTTCGCTCACTTCGCCGACGACCCTACTTCATGGGCCAAATATACCCAACCTTACTTGAATTCCCCTAGCGTCGGGGAGATCGTTCGAAGGATTCATCATGGTCCCCAGTCCTCCTTCCGAGTTCTCACCATCGTCCCAAGAACCAGCCACACCAGTCCGGGGATGTCCTCCTCTTTCGTCAGGTCCGTTTTCGACATATTTCAGACTTGGGGAATTGCTGGTGAAGGCAACACTGATGCGGAGGCCGCAATCGGACCTTTCGCCCTCCACGATGATGATATCCAGTACATTGCGGCTCTCTTCGTTGCCGCGCTCATCGGGTACCACAACCACCGCGTTGGGGTCTCTGGTTTGTAGCCTGATACGAATTCCCCGTCTTCATGACTTTATGAAATCACGACCCCCATGCTGTTTTCGTTTGCGTAGTTTTACCATGTTCCGTATCTGATTGCTTTTGATTGCTTTCGTCGTGTTTTGCTGTTTGTCGCTATGCTTTTCATGTAGAAAAATATATTGCTCTGACTTTTACTACCACCCGCACTGCCGTTGCACCCCAAAGACCTGTTCATTTGAGGCCAAAGGGACTCAATCGACAGCCACAACATCAGCACCCCGGAAACATCTTCCCAAGCTGTTAAACAGTCATCTATGGGGCGGCAAAGCATTGTGGACATGACCAAAAAAAGCACTCGTTCGAAATGACTCAAGCGATAGCAGGACTATGCGCGCGCGTCGACTTCTGAATCCACATAGAAGAGAAGCCGCAGTGGATTCAGGTAATCCAACAAAACCAAGAACCAGAGCAATCGTACCGCAGTAATTCATATCCCTGATGACCGCAGTCACGTCTTACCCCGATATGGCCAAGTGCAGTCCTGCTTGCCTCATGGTGATATAAAAATGACATGGTGGTTCTACTGACTCAACTGATGAGACAGGTTAACAGCCTATCATAGCCTTGGTGTATTTTTTTCCCAGGTCTCTAATGGTCTACAACCTCCTAGAAGGTTTAAAAATGGGCCTGATTAATAAAATTGGGGATAGAGGCCATCCAGGGGACTTGGTCTATTTTTCTGGGCTTTTATTTTTCTTACAGAATATTCAAGATAATTTCTGTTGTCAGTTCACACCAGGTAGGAGTTGAGAATATTGCAATGTATTTCTTTTCTATTTAATTTACTAGTAGACTACCTTGGCAAGATAATAAATTAAAAGAAGAATAAATATAAAAAAAGAAATAAATAGTATCAACATCACTCCCATCCTAAAGATATGTCAGTAAAGGCTCTAAAATTCAGTGGAAAGAGGAACTTACTAGCCGGAATAACCGGTCTAGTATCAACATCACACCCAGGAACTAAAGAAAAAATGTCAGTGGAAAGTAAATACAAAGTAAAAGAATGAAAGACTCACCGGCAGAACTGGGTGGATCACCATGGAGGTGGTGGAGAGGTCGTATTACGGCCTCACTTGGTAGTACCGTAAGGACGGCATGAGCTAGCAAATCTGTCGGGTTTCGAGAGGGCTTTGGAGGTGTCGTATCGTAATTCTCGCGATGGCGCGCGAGGGCATCGTACTTGAATTCTGGGCAAGTGATCGTGGTGGTGGGTGGAGGTGGTGGAGGTGGTGGCCGAAGTGTTCTTTGTTCGTGTCGCTGTCGAACGGGCCACCGGTGGTCGTGAGTTGTGGTGGTCAACCGCGAGACCACAGCTCTGGGCTGGGTTACCTCGCGGGACGGCGGGGACGCGACGAGGACGGGAGAGGAGCTACGAGGTGAGGAAGCAGGTCAATGATTGAAAAATCTTGACGTGCTATTGAGAGGAGGGAGGGTTTATATGTGAACGAACACGATGTGGGGGGTGGAGAAGACGTGGTATTCTGGAATGGTGAGGAAGTTACACTTCTATAAGGCTTAGGGGAACAGGCGACGTACACGGAAGTGGTACTTAGGATAGTTGTCATCGAGTTCCCGAGTCAGGGTTGAGAAGGGAGGAAATAGTTGGGGATGACTCGGAGAAGGGTGGGAAGACGTTGAGAGTGAAATCCGACGGGGAGGATTCTGGGTCGGCTGTGGTTCGGCTCAGAATTCGAGTTTGGGGATTCGAGTTTATCTGGTCATCTGTATTATCCTGCTGTGGGAGGGCTACGGGTGTGGTTTGGCTATGCCATTGTCTTGCGAAGGCAGATCAAGATTAGAGGCTGGCGATTGTTGAGGTACTCACGGAAGCGATAGAAGGAGTCATACGTGGCTATTTTTAAAAGACACGATTCTACAGCTTTCGACAAAGGTCTGTACGACCTCGCTATACGCGGATAAGTAGTGAGACCCCATGGATAGCCTCGTAGTAATGCCACAGGTAACCACGGACATGGACTGATGAAAGATTGATTGAGGGCGTGAGATTCGTGCTGCGGATTTTGTCAGAGTAAAGCGTGTGCGTTTATGATGGAACTGCGGTCGCGAGCTGCGTTTGTGCACAGTTTAGAGGGTAATAGTGGTGCAAGTCTATTCCATTAGTACCATTACAAAGATCCTAGTAATATTGTTCGGAATACTCAGCAAAGTCCAACCCTTTCTCTAACATGGCGCATCGTCTCATTTGAAAGCTCCCGAGCCCTCCTCGCGCCCTCATCAGCAACTTGAACAAGGTATACTCTCTCCTCGCGAAGTCGCTCGAACTCGGCTGCCGGTTGGCGTAAAAGTTCGACCACGGCATCAGCAACATCTGTCTTTAAATCACCATGGCCCTTGCTCTCGTAGCGTTTCGCGACAGTTTCGGGGTCTTGTTGGGTTGCGGCAGCGAGAATTGTGAGGAGATTTGCGGTACCTGGACGGTTGGCGGGGTCGTAAGTTATGCCTTGTATTGAGTCGGTTACTGCCCCTCGGATCTTGGATTTGATTTGGGCTGGAGTGTCGGTGAGGAGGATACGAGATTGTATGTCGGGTGCGGATTTAGACATTTTAGCTGAGGGGTCTTTGAGAGAGAGGATACGTTGTGATGGTGCTAGATCATGTTAGCTCATTTATTCTGGCCGAAAAAAAAAGATGGAACGTACTGCCGACTAGAGTGGGAAGTGGGAAGAGGGGCCCTTTCGACTTGAAGGTGCGGTTGAAGATGTCCGCTAGGTCGCGAGTTAATTCTAGGTGTTGTGTCTGGTCTTCACCGACAGGAACGTGGGTTGCGCTTGGTGCATGTTTAATTAAACGGGTTTGGTCGGAGTCGTGAATCGTACCGGTAGACAAGGATATCAGCAGCTTGTAGTACTGGGTATGTGAGTAAGCCCGCGTTCAGAAGCTTCTCATTGACGTCGGCTTCGTCCGCATTCCGTGAAGCTGCTATTCGAGACTTCCAGGTCGTCATTCGTAATAATTTCCCAATAGGTGTAGAGCAGTTGAGCAACCATGCGAGCTCAAGATGGTCTTGATTCTGTGGCACGTCATAGGTGGTGAGTTGGCTGAGAAATGCGGTTGACATACGTCCTCCTGGTGGAAGATGACGGAGCGCCTCGGGTCAAGCCCGACGGCGAGGAGTATTGCAAGCATATCCCAGCGTGATGCTGCTAGGTCTTTCGGGTTCTGTGGTAGCGTCATTGCATGCCATCCAACGACCATGAAGAGTAGGTCATCTTGGGGGTCTGCTGTCTGCTGGAGCTTGACCCAGTTGGCGAGCGCGCCGAGATAGTTGCCTAACTGCCCAGAGTCAGAGTTGTTTGAGAATGTGGGCGGTTGTAGTTACGTGTGGAACACCTGTTGGCTGGATGCCGGAGAGGACGACGCGTTTGTTGTGGAGAGAGCGTCGGCCGAGAGAACCTGCAGACTGAAGTGCAAGACGAGAAAGCATTTTGAGCACAGCCACAGCTCTCCCTGCCTTGTTCTCTTCCCCTCACATCCATGGACATCGTCCCTCCCTCAGAGCTCCCAGGCGCCGCTTTTGACTTTCGCGACGTCAGGACTGTCTTTGAGAATGCGGCTGCAGGTCAGTCCCATCGCACTTGTCGGGTAATCACAGTGCTGAGCGTCAATTTAGACATGGACGGTGAACAAATGTTGTTCATGGAAGGCTTTTCTCTTCAGGATGCCATGGCAGCCTTCGAGGTGACTAAAATTCTGCCGCAGCTACACAGCGCTCACGACCACCGCTCTTGGCCAGATTGGTGAGCCGCGTCTGGATAGTGGATATATTCCACCAGGAGACGTCAAGCCCAAGTTCAACCCACTCACACCTCTGCTGCCTGAGGAAATATGCTGGATCATTGATAGGGCGTTCTTTTACGAGGTACTTGCGCTTGTTTCCTCTCCTTCACTTCCCCACCACTTACGGATACAGATGGAATGGCACAACGGAAATTTCATGTCCCACTCGGTCTTGACCTTTCTCTACATCCACCATCTCGACAATCTCGACCCGGACATCGTCCCAGCTCCATTCCTCAATTCAAACGATCCGTACCGACCGCCAGAGCTCATCACCGTTGTGCTCAGAGCGGCGGTTGCCGGTTTACTAAAGTGCTGCGACATGACCTGGAGAGAGTTGTCCAAAGGCGCGGTCCAAGACGTACGCTGAAACCCTTCATTCCGTTCATCGTCAGAGTCACGATAGCAATTCGCATTCAGACCGAAGACTGGCAAAGCGATAAATGCGAAATTTATTTGTTGGAAGGGACACCTGTTAGGGTCGTCACTTCCATGCTAGAGGAGGCATCTATCTGGGTGTCGGATTCTCCCAGAGGTGGGTTCTGGTTTGGCAATGCCCCTGGTTTAATCTCCTATGTGGGCTATAGTACCTTATCAGTGGAAGGACCCTTTGATATCACGGCTACAACTCCGCAAGGTAAACTAATGTCGAGTTGCTTGGATGATACTGTGACTTAAATAAGCCGTTCAGTCATTCCTACAACTCCTCGACACCAATATTCACCAATCACTCTCGCAGTTCAAGAGCTACATAAAGATCTGCCAGGAATTCATCCAGAAGCTGCGATCACAACCATTGCCAGAACCATTTCAAGATTCCGCCGCGCGTCTTGCCTTCGATCCATATGTTTCAAGACAGTTAAACACCGTCGTCCCCATACGCGTGTTACCAGTTGGCTCTCCTAAAGAAACCTGGGACGCGCTCGACACATTTTTTGAGGATCTCAAAGAAACCAGTCAATTGGCAGCCGTGCATAGCGCGTCGACGTGGAAAGTACGCCCTCCGTTACCCCTCGCTTCTTCCACACTCACGTATTTTATAGGTCGTTGGACTTCTCCGTGTCTGGACCGCGAAACCGCCAATACAACGACCCTATATCAGGTCACTGACTCAGGTATATTCTACCTTGACCTTCAGTCATGGTTTGATCTCACTGTAGATTAATACAGTCGGCTTTTTATAACGGTCTCCTCGTTTTCGACAGTTACCCCTTCGCCTGGCTCGTTGACAAGTTCTTTCAGGAAACAATTGGCATCACCTGGTCACATTTACAGTCCCAACTAAATCAGCGTTGGGTTGGAAGTTCTATGCCACCATTCGATGCACTCGAGCGCGAGATTTACAAGGCATGGTACTCCCAGCCTTATTTAGTAGTACTGGTTTCTGACGCACGCGTTTTGCAGTTGATTCTCCCGCACGTGAGAGGAAACTGGAGTAACCCACCCCGAAGACGAAGGCATTTGATGAAAACGATGGTAGGGTGGCATCGTCTGTATGATGCAGTGACGGAAGTGATGATGGACGTGGATGTGTCTGTGGGTTTGCTTATCTCTCCTTGTAGCTTGCCACTTATGATCTATCATGTACCACAGGACCTCCCTCAAGGTAGTCTGCTCCCCGCTATTCCAAAAGCAGTTCTACTCTGGCGGTTATCCTCAATACGTGAGATCGTCTTTTCTGGGTTTCAGTTGGAGTTCTATGCGCCTGAGGAGAGGACATTCGCGTATTGGTACCTCAGCCAAGTGTTTGAAGCTGAGCTGGAGTGTTATGAGGCCTTATTACCTGGTATGCCTCAAGGTCAGTCCTCCCTTAGCCTTGATGTGCAATGGTTCCGATAATTTTGTAGGAACGGCGGCGCATCGTGAGATGCTGTACAACCAGCAGATGACTACGGCTCTCCAAGCACTCTGTACATCGTTATTTATCGTACGTCCCCAGTCACACCGTTTCTTTCAAGACCGCTGATACCGGGTAGATGACGATCCCGTTCCTCTCATTCAACTGGAGCAGGACAAGACCAAATTTCTTTCGGAGATACAAATGGGCATTTAAACCTGATTATGAGAAGTTTGAGTCTAATCCTGTAGCCCATCCGGACTTGGTCGAGTTCATGCGTGCGTGTTTGGGTGTCCTGAAGGTATGTCCTTATAAGAGGCGTCTTAAGTGTACTTGGAATTGAGCGATCTTGTGCATCGGTTGTGCCGCGTCTAGGATCGTAGCACGTCACACAGGGAAGGTGTTGAGCTCGCAGTTGGATTGCTGCGAGACTTGCTAGGAATTGAACCAGATGGCGAGGTTAACATTGTTCGGGGGAGTGAACCGCTACTCGGGGCGTGGGCAGATAATTGGGTTGGTGAGAGAAGAGAGGTGAGCTGTGCCGCACTATGTTCGTCCTTCACCTCGTTGATATCTTCCTACATAGTTCGTCAGACGCCTAATAGACGTTGCCGAAGGTCTCTTCGCTGTCCTTCCATCAGGCCACCCAAATGGTCTTCCGACCCAAGGATCATCTTTATACTTTCCTCCATCGTCTTCATTACCGTCGTCCACGACCATTTCGACATCCACTTCTCCGTCCATGCCTGATTCTACGTTGGCTTCGGCTGCATCGTCCACAACGGCTACATCAAATGATTACGACCATGATCATGAAGCTGAACTCAAAATGAGACTCGACATTGATTTAGGCGCAAGGGACGGCGGAAACAGGATAGGGGTATTACGACCGGGTGGACGTGAGGTTAACCTGCGTTGGGATGTGAATGTCCATCCTTGGTTCCCCATACCGGTAGTTGATCCCCAGATGGAAGTTGACTAGGGAGATAATTGTAATGCCGGTGGATGTGTAAGGGACAAGGGGTTGCCGGTGGAGGTTGCGAAAAGTATCTTATATCCTATGTGTAGCGTTAGTTCTATCGTGTTAAGGACAAAATAGAATTCTGGGTTTTGGAATAGCGTTCTACGGTAGTCAAATCGCACGTCAAAGACAATTCAGCAAGAATGCTGACCAGCTTGACTTGGGTCCAATTGATGGGATCAGATTTTTCATGTCCGATATAAAATGATTTTCGGCCCCATCACGCTTTTCTTTCCAACGCATCCAAGTCAAATTACAATCTTCGCCTTCTCTATGGCTGGTTGTGCCAAAGAGGTGCTGAAACTGATGCATGTGGTCATCTCAGCGCTCGCCTTCCATGGGTATCGGTCTCAGAGGTTTTCGTCTCTGGGACCAGAGCCGGTAGCCCGTACATCTCTGTAATCTCAATATACTCTTGTCATCTCTGAGACACCCGCACGATCCCTTTAATACTCCAAAATTGGTGATCTCTTCTTTCTTGCCTTCCCCCATCACCACATCTACGATTTTCTTGGTTATATTGCACGACCATGACGACTGTCCCCAGTCATACCGACGATGAAAAACGTTATACCCTTCTGGCTCCTGCCGACACGGAGTCTACGGCAGTCAACGACAAGCCGCCGTTGCTAACAGTGCGCATATAACCCTATCTTTGTGGTAGTTATCGCTTCACACAAGTCATTACAGTGTCCTCTACGCATCGCGGAAATGGCTATAGAGATCCAGCTTGAAAAGCTTCGGGTCGTAGAGGCTATGAATGCGCGGGATGTACTCGTACAGAAATTATCTGATGCATATACCTCGATTCGCGAGAAGACGGAGCTCATTGAGCGGTTGCAGCAAGCACTCAATAGTGGTAATCAGAACCATTCTGCGCTTTCTTCGCCTGTTATTCCTTGGGACCAGACGACTGAGGCCACTGGCCTCAGAGCTCAGGTTGCCGACCTCGAGGCTTTGATACAGGATCTACGGATTGGCTCGAGGAATTCTATGGGTCCGCCGCCTAGATATGAGGAGGAGGAAGGGAAGGTATGTTCGTGTCTGCTCGAATCATGTGTGCCTGCTGAACGATAGACCAGAATGCACCTCTGGAGGGCCGCCCTCCTATTCCTGTTTCTGGTCCACAAACCATTTCTGTGACTACGTCCTCCCCCGTAAGCCATACCCCGGTCTTGCCAGCCTCTTTTCGCGAAGAAAGGGTGAGTTTGATGCTCGTGGTTTGAACTAGGCTGATTGTATGCGCGCCTAGTCGGTTCAGACGACAGTGTTGGAAGAGCCGGAAGACATGGTCAACGCCCGCTTTGCCGCGTTGGCGTCCATCCCACTACCCGACAACCCACCTGATGATACCTTGAAACCGATCGTCTTGCCGCCTGCCTGCACTCTTCATGACTTCCTGAGCTCGACCTCCGGGGTGAGTACCCTTCGCGTTACGGACCAAAATATTCATTAATAGACTCTCCCCAGGCCCTTCGTAATTCGTAAGCTCTGTTTAGAGCTTTACATTGGCACGCGTCTGACCCGTGGTATTCAGTCTTGGAAATTACCGTGTTCTACAGAGCCTCACGACAAAGTGGTGCCCAAGCCGGGAGGAACACGGATACTTCTACAGCCCTCTTTTCAAGTGCAGCACCAATCCTCGGGTCACGACTGCACACCGGTGGCAGCAAGTAGATGTCACGGCCCGGCTGAAGCTTCCTACAGGTATCCCATCACTCGTGACCCTCCTGTACTGACGCTTGCTTTGCAGAATGCTTTTATAATCGAGAAGGACTTTGGTACTATGCTGGTTCGTACCAGGCATTTCGCTTGGAAGATTTGACGACGAAGGAATGGGCTGAGCTGGCTACTGAGGCATGTCGCTGATGATCCCCTGCCTCGGCCATTCACTTTATTTGTTAGACCGCGAATTGTCTGGTGAAGGAAACCATATCGGGACGCAAGAATGTTTCTCCGCAGAACATATACGAGGTGAACCAGCTGTACAATGCGGGTGCACTGAAGATTGCCTGCGTCGCCCTTCAATGTGTCGGGTTCAACAGGGAGGTGTACAAGGCGATACTCGAACACGCTGCTAAATTCAGCCACGCGAAGTGGAAAACGGGGGTAATGTCCTCGCCGAACATGAGCGGTGGGGTTGCTATCACGAGTGCTGGCGGTATGAACACTGGGACCGGCGCATCTGGGAATCACAATAAGCCAGCAAACGTTTCGACCACGCTGTCTGCCGACATCTCGAGGCCTATCTCGCCCACGGTTCTGGGCTCGACGAATACCGGATTTGGAGTGGTTACTGCTGGCCTTGGTCTCGGGAATGGTGCAACTTGGAATAGTGCTGCTGCTTTTCTGGCTCTGGGCAACAATCAGATGATCCTTCCTTCCAATGGGGACGAAAATCATCACGCAGTCGATGGCGCTGTCGTAGGATACCGGGCGGGAGTTAAGAAATGAATGGAATCGGAACTTGTTTAGTTCGTTACTTCCTTTGTCACAATCTATCATACAACGGTACAAGAACACTTGAAGCCTTCTCTGCGTTCGTGAAGCTGGTTTTGGGAGTTCAAACGTACGCGATGGGCCATTTTACGAGCCATCACTCCGAATGAGTTTATGATGAGGTTGTCTCTACCCTACGTCCCTCTGCTTCATTTTCACCGCCATCGTTCGTCTCGCTCACAGGCCCTTTGGCGTCCACTTTACCACAAGCGACCTAATAATTAGCATATCGGAATAGGAGAGGGAACTACCTTCCTTGCTCGCTTTGTTTGCCTCACGAGGGCCACTTATCTTCGAATCGAGTCAGTGATGACAACCGCTGTCTGGGGACCGACAAACCTATTACGTTGCTCCCACGTAAGCGATATTCTACGTGACAGAATCAATTCTTGCATGCTTCCTTCACTGAGCGCATATTTCTTGTCCCCTGGAATTGTTAATCTCCTGTCCAAAGCACGTTCTCCAGGAATATGTCTGTTGATGAACTTGATACACGCGTCTTCCTCGATGCATTCCTTCCTCTGTCTGACAGTTACAAGTCTTTCCCTCAAGACATACTTACCAGGCTTCAAGATCAAGAAGAGTATAGTTCCGTGCAAGCCAAGTGGTCCGACCTTCCTTCACTGAACTCAGAGCCGACAGACGAGTTTGATGAATTTGGCGACCAGGAGACCACGGTCGATAAGGCTGAAGAAGCATCAATTTGTACCTCTTTGACTAGAATAATCCACAAGATCACATTCTACACGAAGGAGACAGTAAAACCTGGCGAGGATCATCTTTCTGGACACTGGGTCAATACACATGATCAGCCTCTTCGGACGTGGCACGAATATGAGGAAGATGAAGAATTGAAGCCAGATATCACATTCACGTTCGATAGCTTTCGTGAAGCAACATCGCAGGCTGGCTCTCGTTCAAATCCTTCCCAACCCGAACCTTTCCAGTCACCACGCCCATCCAAAACAACTAACCAGTCGTCGACTGTAAGATAGTTCTGAAATGTTGATCCCTTCGTTGTTGACGTACATCCAAGGACGCTCCAGACATTGAAATGTCGCCGATCCCAGACGGAGAGTCAGCGAAATCGAGGTATCCAGATGTTCTTGAGTCACCCAAGTCGGACTCTGAGCACTATAAGGAAGCTCAAAGCAACCCACCTGGTGGCCGACATCCTGCCCAAGCGCGATACACTTCTGATTTCTGAATGCCTGGCTAGGTTTTGTGGTCCCAAGCCTACACGGTCATTGGGGTGAAAGCCAAGAGGGCTAGAACCCAACTTCTCGCACAGCTTAGCACCTACGTTCGGCGCATCCTGGCAGAACAAGTCGACAGGCTTTATGTCATTGCTCTCACTCTCTGCACCAATTTCCTGCGCGTATACCTGTTTGATCGCAGTGGGATTGTCGGCACAGAGAGGCCGATTGACATCCACAAGGTTCGACTGTCCTAATCCTGACTTGCGTTACCTGACTGTTCACGTTCCAGGACCCAGAACACTTCATACAGGTTATTGCGAGCTTTTCTTACCTGCCCGCTGCACGTCTTGGGTGGGATCCAACCTGTCAGATTTGGGACAAGGAGTCCGGGAATGACGTGGACTCGTACGCGTTACCTCCAACAGCGTTCCAGAACCGTAGCGCCCACGATATTCCCTGGGTATTCGATCATGAATATGTTGTGATCGATGTCATAACACTGGCCAGATCGCAACGAATTTCCGGGAGGGGGACAGGTGTCTTCCGGGTTGTTAGACTCGAAGACTGGAGACGGATGAACACCCAGGTGATTCACGGTTTCTCTCCGACTGTTTCGTGTAACTGAATCCTTCCAGGCTGAAATTTACATCCTGAAACAGCAGTGGCAGAAATTGCCAGGGATGGAGGGTGATTCCTGCTTAGCTTTGAACAACGCCAATTCGACAGGACCATTGCGACCCCATGGGCAAGACAACCTCGTCGAGAAACATGGTCTTTACTCTACGCCATACGAGGCTTTCATCATCCGTGAGGCTGGCTTGCACGATCGACTGGAGAAAGCTTGGTTTGTGGAAGTGGAAGGGTGGAAGGTGGATACTTGTAAATTCATCCGGAAGGGCCAGACGAAAATTGTCCCTCCATTCAAAACCGAGCAACAACCCACAGACGAGACAATAATTACGAAGCGATCCAGTGGCTCTAGGGGCTACACACGACCTGCCGCTACTATTTGGGCGGAGATTCACCTCACCCCCGCAAGAATAGCAGCTAGAGCAGCGACTGGGACGGAGGACCGCAGCAATCACCCTGGCCCGATCTCCAGGACATTGTGTCGTATGGTCCTGAAACTTCCGGGCTGGCCCATAGAACGGCTCGCATCCAGGTTGGAGCTGTTGAATTCCTTGCGTGGTATTGTTTGCGGTTCGTATGAGATATGTTTCATCCCCCCCTACTCATTGCTTTACTTGACAGAACTCGAGGAAATGTATAAGAAGGGCATAGTACATCGAGATGTGAGCCTTGGCAATGTGCTCATATCAGAGGATGGAGGCCATATCATCGATTTTGACCACAGCAAATTCACACCTAATCAAAAGCCTTTCTCGCCTAAAAAAGATGTACGTTTGACTACGCGCAACCAGGTAAAACTTGGAATGCGTATGGATGAGGACGATGGGCAGTTTGCCATAGATATCGGTGGAAAACGCGCTAACGAATATGTCGACGCAGTGGAGGAGATTTGGTATCCTGACGGCAGCGAAGAGAAGTTGACCATCGATGACCTTGGTTGGCCAAAGGTGAGAGTTCAACCCGTTGTAATGCTGAGCCGCTGTTGACCGTGCCCTATTTAGGAGCGCTACCCTCTGCCTGACTTTGGCGGGCGGCCCCTGGGACCTGGATTCCTTACGGTAGGTCCCCAGGCCTTTCTCTATGCGCTCCATCTTCATTCAAGTTATGCAGGGCACCCTGGCATTTGCCAGTTGTCATATAGGGGGCGATGGCCACAACGCGATCCACGACCTCGATTCGCTCTGGTGGACCGTGGCCTACATTCCACTTCATTATGCGGGTCCTGGGGGCGAGCGAGAAAATCCGCCCAATGATATTATTAACAAATACTATAGTGGCCCGGATGCCAAACGATCACTATACCGCCTCTACGGCAACGATGGTCGTGTTGGGCTTGACAAAATCTTTGCGAATTTTTCCCCTTATTTCAGCGACTTCGTGCCACTCATGAGGCAGTGGTTCACATTCCTCACAGTGGCGTTTTATTATCCTGGATGCGAGTACTATTATCCTCATTGCATACTTCTCAAGATCTTAGACGAAGCCATCGAACGCGAGAAGCAAAACGGTCCTGAGACAGACACGAGCTATCTCGAGGTGACTCTGAAGGAACACGAGCGAAGGGATGATGAGAAACGGGACACACAGAAGGCAATTTCGGAGCAGTTAACAGTCCCTGATTTGCGTAGAAGAAAAAGGGAGAAAAATAAGGCACTTGACGAAGCGCAGCTAGCGATAGAGCCACACCACGGGACCCATCAATTCGAGCTGCTCTGAATCCTCAAAACTGGAACTGTACCAGTGATCGCACTTGGATCCCTCCGTCTTAAAGAACTGTCGTCTCCAGAAACAAGGTCGTCCAAATGATGCGCTCCAAAAACGACGAGAAATGGTGATACATAGGCAAAAGGAGCTCGCCGTTGAGCCGTTTTGTGCCGGATTTCTAGTGGTGCTTGATGTGATTTATTTTTTTTTTCAATACAATTCCCTTGTGTCCCTATTCTATCCATGTAACTCCCATCATCATGCACAATACTACACATAAGCCCGTGATCACTGAATTTGACTGCTACCGACCTGGTGAAAGGAATGGAATGGACCTCTCAAGACATATATTAGTGTCCGAAGCGTGGGAACGTGCAATTTGCTTGAACCCTCTCTGTCTTGTTCGATAGATATATCCTCAATGCTTACAGATCCCAGCAACCCAAGGATTCTGAACCGCAAATTACCTTGTAGTCCTTGAATGGGGCGTTTCGCACCGATACAAAGCTCAGTGCTCCATCTATCCCCGCCCATGTCAGGGTTTGGGATACATAGCGACACCAAGTTGGTAATGGTACCCTTTTCGAGTATAAGGAGGCAAGGCAGCAATTTAAGATGGAAGTGGGGAGAATAGAAGTACTTGGCCCCAATTCCAGTATGAAGACCCTAGTGCCGGCGAATCGTTCAAGCTGTGGTATTGTAGCTTCAAGCAAAGACCTGAATAAGAGAGTCTGATAAATCAAATCAAAACAAATCGGGCCTCCCCAAGAGCCACCGACAAACACGGCTAGCTTTGGCGGCTCGTCACTCTGGATGTTTCAATATCTCAATCCCTACATTCCTGCACTAGTAACTAGCTACTATAGTGGCGGACATTCCGCACTGAAAGGAGCGCTCGTAGGTCTCAACTACTGTGACAGGTCACGATCATGGCATAGTACGATCTATGGGAATGCGGCCTAACTAAAACCGGCCCCTAGAGTCGGTGTGGGACGTGGCAACCAAACATCCAGTCCAGTGCCATTGCGGCACATGAGGCATTGCAGATGTCCGCGAATACATCCCCGTCAAATTGGTCAAGTCTCCTCCCGAAGTTAGTGACCTTATAGACATCTGTTGGGACACCCGTAATCCTCTGTTTCGCCAATAGCTTGTACACATCACCCCCGCGATGATACCACCGACGATATACGATTTTACCGTTGAAAACCTTTCATATATGATTATTCGTGCTTGGAGTATTATCATTATCGCGTATGCTGCTTCGAAGTACATTGAAGCGAAGAGATCACCGGTATTCATGATTGTCTCCCCCCATATTTACTTTTGCACCCTAATCAACGATTGTAGCTGAATGCCATACCCACAGTTGGTTATTCTGGTGTCCTCACTTCCTACATCACCGCCATAAAGTACATGTCAAGCGGTACAAATTTGATCGAAGAGGGGTACAATAAAGTAGGTCTGGTTTTCGTCCCATGCACATGCACAAGCTGAAGCTCATCGTACAGTTCCATGGACGACCGTTCAAAGTCGCCACCATGTCGAAATGGACTGTCGTCCTCAGCGGCGAAAAATATGTCAAGGAACTGATCAGAGCGCCGGCAGATGTCTTGTCGTTCGACGAACCTGCTATCGAAGTGAGCGACTCCGTTCTCTGGTAATTAACCCTTATAACGAAAGCTGAAAAAATCACAGGCAACACAGGCAGATTATACCTTTGGACCTGGACTTTTCACGCATCCGCACCATACGGAGACTGTACAAGGCCCTATCACTCGTAACCTGGCCGCAAAATTTGACGACATCAGAGACGAAATTGTTGAATCGTTCAACGAATATATCCCTCTGGACGAAGGTCTAGTTAACAATTCATTGATATTGAATCATTCAGACTGGGTCGCAGTCCCCGCTTACGAGACGATGTTGCACATTATGTGTCGCGCGACCAATCGCTATCTCATCGGGCTTCCCATGTGTAAGCCTTCTTGTTAGAATGTCTGTATTTTCCTGAAGTTTTATGGTTTCTAGGTCGTCACCCTCGTTATCGTTATCTCAATGAACAGCTAACGGGTAATGTAGTAGCTGCTGCTACGATAATCAGAGCATTCCCGGACGTGTTCAAAACGTGAGCATGTTTGTTTCCTCATCATACGACTTAACTGACTGTCCCTGGATCAGCTTCGCTAGTAAATTCTTGACCACTGTAGGCAAGAGGATGCAGGAGGCCCATGACATTCTGGCTCCCATGATAGAGGAAAGACTCGCGCAGTACAATCAATCCGACGGTGACCACGATGATCAACCTGTAAGCGTTATTCCTCATAGGATAAACCTACGCTAATGGCGCGCACAGAATGACGTCCTTACGTGGCTACTCGAAACCGCCACACACGACTATCACCTCACAGTCCGAGATCTCGTTAAGCGCATCTTGATGATTAATTTTGCCTCCACTCAAACTAGTTCCTTGGTTCGTCACCCGTATACCCCGCTCATACCTAACAGCGGACCAAGACAACTCCCTAGGTTCTCACTCAAGTATTATACGACCTTGCTGTTCGCCCAGAATACTTGGAGGAGATGCGCGAGGAAGCAGATACTCTGATCGAGCAACACGGCTGGACGAAGGCGGCTTTACAGAAAATGCGCAAAATTGACAGTTTCTTGAAAGAATCTCATCGAATGAACAGTGTTGCAAGCTGTGGGTCAAATTTGTCCCCAGAATACAGAACACTAACGTATTATTCATGTGTAGTTCTTGTGGTCCGAAAAACGATCAAAGACTGGACGCTCTCTGACGGCACTACAATCCCACCAGGTGTTTACGTTGGGCTTGCCGCAGAAGAGATGAATAAAGCGGAGGTTTGTTTCCCTTTTTCAAGTAAATAAAAATCGAATGAATTCATGTATATGCCTCTATAGGGGTCATTCCCGGATGGGAGGACGTTCAAGGGGTTTAGATTCGCAGATATGCGGGACGGCGATGGGGAACTGGATTCTATCAAGTATCAGATGGTCTGTCTGAGCCCAGAATCGGTCCTGTTTGGCCATGGTCGACGCGCATGGTAGGTTGTTCTATCGACTCCTCCCTGGGGTGTCTCGATTATATCTTTGCCATGTTTTCAGCCCAGGACGATTTCTTGCTGTTTATGCGATCAAAGCGGTGTTTGTCTACATTCTCCTCAATTATGACGTCCAGCTTGAAAATGGATCCCTGGAGCGTCCGCCTAACATTCGTTTCGAGATTACGACGATTCCTGACCAGAAGGTAAAAGTGATGTTTCGGAAAAGGCGAGATGTTTAATGGCGAGAATGGTATGAATACGAATACTTGGGTCTTATAGTTTATGTGTACATTATTTTGCCATGGGCCTTGAGCCTTAACGCGGCCTTGCGAGCTATTTTATGTGCTTTGGTCATGTGACCGTGATTCATTAGGCGCGTCATTTCTTGTCGCTTTCCGACCTGCACAATGGCTAGCAGCAATATCCGAATTACTAAGGCTACAGCACGGTCTATTGGTCTGGATGCACGGACGAGTTCTTGCACCATCTCTGACCCTGAGGACATAGAGGACTCACTGTCACCACCAGGAAATTTACTTCGGCAAAGGAAAGGAATAAAGAGAAATCACGACACGGAGGCGCCTAATTTACGACCTGCGAAAAAGAAACGTCAACAGGCTGACGCCTCGTCTCCTAGGAATGCAGTTAAAGCTCCACTGTTGAAGAAGCACAAACCTATCCCTGGTGTACTTCCTTCACCCCACCCAGCACCGGAGGACTGGAGAGAGGTTTATGATATCATCAAGGAAATGAGATCACATATCACTGCGCCGGCGGATACTTTGGGTTGTGAGCAGTCAAAGTATAAAGAGACTGAACCAAAGGTGTGCTCACACTGTTATTCACCGCAGCTCTTCACTTACATAGCGAAGAACAGAAGATTCACGACGCTTGTATATCTCATGCTCTCGTCGCAAACTAAAGATGAAATCACAGATGCTGCGGTCACAAAGCTCAAGGCTGCTGTTGGCGGCACTTTGTCAATAGACGCGATCATAGCAGCGGATGAATCAGTCATTTCGGAGGCAATTAACAAGGTTGGTTTCTGGAGGCGGAAGACTGGGTATGTTGCTCTCACATATCCTTTGTTTCCTGTGTACAATTTGTCCTCAGGTATGTCAAAGGAGCTGCCCAAATGCTTCATGACCACTTTGATTCTGATGTCCCGAAGTCAATCGGGGAGCTTTGCTCCCTGCCAGGAGTGGGGCCCAAGATGGCAATTTTAGTGCTTCATGTAGCATGGAACATGTATGCAACGTCATTCTGATTTGTGTTACAACCTTAACCTTTTTTTTTTTTCAGAAATAATGGTATCGGAGTCGACTCCCACGTGCATCGGATAACCAACCGTCTAGGGTGGCACAAGAAGCCAACAAAAAGCCCAGAAGAGACGAGGTATAGGCTCTAGGTTTCCCTCTCCTACATTTACATCTGTATAATCCATTGGCGCAGGTTCAACTTGCAGTCTTGGCTTCCTGCAGAACTTCACCGGGAGATCAACTTGATGCTTGTCGGGTTCGGACAGGTGAGTAAACCTCTGTACATTCAGGCCTCGTTCCTTGTTTAAACTGTAGTCCCAGGTAATCTGTCTTCCAAGTGGCCCCCGATGTGACGTATGCAATCTTTCGACTACAGGACTATGCCCAAGCGCCCGTAAAACTGTCAAGACGGTCAAGCGCAAAGCCGTTCGTTCGCAGGACTCGTCACCTAGTGTGACAATCGAGCTTGAAGCGGAGGAGCAACCGGTTGTTATGACCAAAGCTGACGATAGCCAACCCCACCGTTAAGCTCGAAACGGGGTGGTGTTAGCCTGCAGCTGTTACATGTTGCATATACACATCATATATGTACCGAGGACTCGCGACAATTCCTCCAATCAAGTAAGATCTCTTTTCCTCAACATCAAATTCGCCTCTGTGTCCGGCGTGGTCGCTACCTCGACAAAGGTGTTAGACGGACGCTCCATAGATCCATTCTCAAACTGGACGTCATAATTGAGAAGTATATGCGCGAAGGCGGTCTTGATTGCGCTGACGGCAAAGAACCGTCCGGGACTAAGCACACAGGGTGAGCACGCGAGCTTTCAGCGGGCACCAAAATGGCGATCGTCGCACCACGCATGTCGACCATAGCCGAATGATACAGCCTCGGGACTTAAACAAACCATCTGATGCTTGATGGAATCCCGCTCCCCGTCTCCTTGGCGCATCTCTGCAAACCTGAATCCTTTGAATGTTCCTGAGTCCGGGTATAATTCCTGTTGGGGTTTTGAGTAACCCCGCGGCCGTGGGGAGGGGGAACAAAGAAGACGCAGGACTCACTTCTGCCCTATTCATTGCTCCTGCTGCAATTCCAACGTTGACACCAGGTGGGACGACGGTTCCATCAGAAAGGATCCAGTTTTTGATCGTCTGACGGACCATAAGAACTAGGAATGGAGTCGTCATTTTCATCGCTAGTGTCAACACCAAAATAAACCCAGCTTACAGTTGGATACAGTGTTCAGTCGGTGGGATTCTTTCAAGAAGCTATCGACTTTGTGCATCTTCTGCATAGAGGCTTTGGACCAACCATGTTCAGCAACTGTGGTCTCGACCTCTTCGCGTAATTCACTGAGGTATTCCGGATGGACGGCAAGGTCATACAGAACTTGAGTGAGAACCTATGAGAAATCATGAGCCTACCCAGAACTGTGCGTTTTTCAATGAAAATAGCAGACTTTGGATGTAGCATGGATCGCAGCCACGTTCATCATCACGATGCGCCGAGCCATATCATAGGCAGTGAAGTGATAATCCCGTGTGGCAGTCTTGATTAGCCAGCTGAAGACATCGTTCTTTTGTCGTCGTCAGGGCCTAACCATGCCAATGCTTAGATCTCAAGACGCACTGGTTGATCGTTGATGTCGCTCCCAGGTTGTCTGTGCCGGGCTAGCCTTTCTTCAATGACAGGAGCCAGAAGGTCGTGGCCTTCCTGAATTATCTTCGGTATCCCCGAATACCGTGACACGAAACTAGACGAAAAATGAAAATTAAGGCGAGGGATAGGGGGGTTGATACCGACGGTCTAAGTAATTCAGGGAATAAGCCAATAGTCCTGCCCGCTTCTACTATCTTGTGGGATAGTTCTTCACCGAGGGCGAGAATGCGGCGATCGCGACCTAGATGATTTCAGTAACCGCCAGATGGGGAAGCTTGGGTTTCTGGACGAGACTTACACAACGGAAGTCCTATGAAGTAACGGTTGGCGGTGCGGCAGGTAAGATGCATGAGTGTCTCGTATGCAGGGACAGTGACCCAGCCTAGGGTCGTCAGCTCAAGCGAAGACATGGAGTTTGATCAGACCTTTGCCCTGCGGAATGTAATCCTCACACGAGCGAACAACCTCATCCCTAATATCTTCGAACCTCGCGCCCAGGTTTCGAGTAACCAAGTTACGAACTGTTATTACATGGTATGGATCAGTCAGTAGTTCACTGCCGAAAGTATGTTTTGCCTGCGTCGACTAGATTCTGGATTCAATAACTGTTACATAAGCAAGCGTACGGCTACCTACCTCCAGCAGAGGCCTGTTGAGGGAAAGAACGTCTTCTGGTGCATTACAGACGTCTCTGACACACACTTCCCCACTTAGAACTACCACCCATCTAGACAGCGTAGCGATTTTGAAAGGTCTCCCTTGGTACTATGGGTATAGAGTAAAACGTTTTTGGCACGCTGAGGGAGCTGGAAGATCGAAAACTCACCTTGTCGTATCCCTCCTGAATTAGCTCAGCACCAGCGTTTCTATATTTGATTGCAGTGATGTAGGAAGTAAGGATACCGGAGTGGCCGACTGTAGGTAGTACGTTCAACTACAGGTAGGAGTTGAATGAATGAGTTGCTTCGCCAAGAGAGAAAACAAGGATACTCACGGGTGATCTTCTCGCCTGCAGATATTTGAAAGCTGCATATGTGATTGTGACGACCACCAGAGAACCAAATGATGGGCCGCTAAGCATGTTCAAGTTGCGAATCGATACTGGTTCCATCTAGACCTCGGAAAATCAAATTGAGGACAATATAAAGGCCCACAGGTTAGGGTAGCGGCCTCGTGGTTACATATCCTTGGTTCAGAAGATGTTATTCCATCTTCCACCTGGTCATACCCGAGAGCAGTGTGACATTTCAGGCATTCAGGTCATGCCATCAAATTGTGGCGTCGCCTCTGGGCGCCCCGCGCAACGAAATGCAGCTAACACAAACGAGGAAACACGGACCAATGGACCCTTGTGGTAAACCAAACAAGTACTGGTGCTTCCAGATTCCATGCCGTTGTGTATAAAATGAAGCTGTTACATTCTTCGGAGATAGGTTTGTGCGTGATCGATTGGAGACTTGTCAATCGACCAGTTTGGATGTGCCTCACGAGGTAGTCCATCATCGTCGAATCGTGCAAGCATCTAGGCTAGACCTATGACGGTAACGCAGGTGCTCGATCGTGATCTACATTCTCTAGTACGCACATACGGAGAACAAACAGGCCAAAGATATCTGGCGTTGGCCGTTGAGCCATGAGCTTCTCGTGAGCCACCATTTGATGCAGTGAGGGAAGGGGTTGAGATTGTCAAAGCTTTGTAGACATATTCAATGAGTATAGATATTAGGGTATGGCACATCCGATGAGTGCGAACCAGCAAGAAAATAATGTATGATGCTTTCGTTATGGGTTTTCTCGGCAATGCCAACCAAATCCCGTGTCGGACCTTCTCCAATGTATCATCGTCCATTATTGATCTCGACACGCGCCATAGGCGTGTCAGCGTCAGTAGTGAGTTACTTTGTCTGGTTCCTGGAGAATCCGTCATGCGCTATGGCCAAGTCAGTCAGGACATCCAATGTGAAAAGAACGCGTGTATTACCATTTAACTGCCCGTAGAGACTCGAAACAACAACAGACGCACATCCACACCGACATAAGACCATCCAAAATCCTCCTTTTTGTCGTAACACTGTAACTGACGAGGTTTTCGTATAGGCGACGAACCTACACAAGACGAGATAAATTAAAGGTCAGACAGAAAAAACTACGCGTTCGGGTTCACATACTCTTCGAATGCAGTCATTCCGTTCGAAAGTAGCCTCTTCAGTCTCGCTAACACGCACAGTTCTCGATGAAAACTAACACGAGAAAACTATATCACGAAGGGTACGGTCCAAATTTGGGAAAGATGCTTACCACTGCATTGAAAAAACTCCGGGACGACGACGATGAGTGGAAAGCCTCAATTCGCGAAGTTTCGTGTGCGCTGCGATGCGACGGAGTATCGAGATGCGCGACAGGAGGTGGTCGGGGTCGAGGTTGAAATCGCTGAGCGGAAAAGGTCATAGAGCACGGCCGCAGTGGCTTAACTCCAGGGACCCGAACTTCATTAGAAGGGTCAAGATGATGAGGAGGCATAGAGAAAGATGGCCTTGTCACCAGTCCGAAAGAGTATGAAAAAGGAGAGACGATAGGTAGTTTGAGAAAGAGGAAGAGAGACTAAGTGAAGGTAAAAGTTAAAGTTGACGACCAGCTAGCGATTAAGAGACCGGAGGTACGTTCGAGGCACGTATATATCTTCATCGGGTAACCAGCTCCGCCAAAATTCTCCGCCTCCTCGGGTTGTCGCAGTCTTGGCTTCAGATCGTCGGCCTACCCTCCACCAGGTTGTTCCGGCTGCTCATTGCCCTCGTCTCGGGTGTGAGCCGCGCTGCTCGACGACAGTATCCAATGTTCTGACTTGTGATAGTGCACGTCTGAATATAGTGATTTGTCCCTGATCGATCTTTTTGATATGAACTTGGGTCTAGGTGCGCTTACTGGAGCACATGGGGCAAAAGTAGTGGTTGTAGTCGGAAGTACGATGAAACGCGACTATTCTTGGCACCCGGAAGATGAGAACTTGGCCATCCTGCTCGCCGATCTTCCCACCGTCCGTTAGACTATAACGCAACGCGTGCACATGCTGGATGGGAAGGTAACATGGAAGAAAGCGTGAACAAAGAGAGTCAACAAGGGTCGTCGTGGTAGAAGACTTGTCAAGAATGACAAGGTGTGCGAAGGACCCAACAATGACGGCCCAGAAGAAAGACACTCTTTAATGTCTGTTCAACAGCCCTCGGTCGCCACGACAGGTCATCTTCAGCTAGAGATGAGTTCTCAATGCGCGTAGGTTACTTGGTCTGGATTCCTCCCTCCCAGGCCCTTTGCTCGAACCAACTGTCTTCCCTCCGCTACACTGCACTCTTCAACCTAGGAACCCCTTGTTTGCGTCCACACCCGCCCAGTGTCCCAGTCCCCGCGACACCTGGGGGGGCGTCCTCTACCCGAGGCGATACCCTTGCTTAGGTCCCGGTCACACTTCATCAAGCCCGCCCAGACTAGAGGCCGACCTCGATTGCCTCTGCGGATGGACTGGTACCGCTTCGATCGAGGTATACAATGCGCAAGGCTGCCGCCGTGGCAATAGAAGAGTCTGGACACTCAAGCAAGGAATGTTTGCATGGAAACTCTGTGATGTCGCTAGGTGTTACCCCGCCTCCTGCGCCCGTCTACCAAGTCATGATAACGCACGGGCCCGATCACTCTCTCACACACCCCGACTCCTGTTGATGCGCCTTTGTGACGTCTGCAGTCGAGTCACGATGCCATTGCTGCGACATCACAACTTGGTGTGACTATGGTGGCTGAAGTACGTCACTTCGGTTATAAAGAGGTCGAAGGTGGTGTGAGTCAGGGAATGGCCTCCCATCTTCAACAACCACCATGGAATGCAACTGGTTATTCTTTGAGCCATTGGCGTGGAGCAAGGTTGTCTGCTTCAAGATCCGGCGTGCAAGCTGTCGGCCTCAAGGTCTTTTCAAGCACCTCAGGACCATAAGACGAAGATGTCCCTTGAATGTTGGAACGTGTGCGCTAGAGATTGACTTGGGAAGGCAAGCCTTGGATTAGGGAATTAGGTCTGCCTCAAGACAGAACATCCAACGACTAGCTTCAAGACGGAGACCAAGACGCGGTTTGGTGAAATGTGATAGTCTCTACGCCTCGAACTATTGAATGCACCTGAGACTTCGTGTGCTGGAGAATGAATGTTCGAATAGGTCGAAGCGCAAAGGCGTGCGCGACTGGCCAAGATGTGGATGCTGCCCTAGAACAACAAGCGCGTCAAGCCACCAGGAGCAACTCTAAAGAGCAGCATCATCCAGACCTTGGCAGAATTATCCATAATGGCACCTTTCCACTTCAAAAACATCTTCGCGTGATAGGAATGAAGTTCTACAGCCACACAAGTGGACGACGGAGAATTTGAGTCTGGGAGTCCGGATTTCTGAGGGTGGGATCCCCAACGACCAAGTAACGGTAAACCGGCTCTTCAAATTCTCTACATATCGAGTTCTTAAAAGACAGCCGCAAGTCGAAGAGCTGCCTCTTTATCCATCAAAGAGCGGGCAGCGTACAGAAGACTTTTTGCGTACCAATTTTTAAGCGTCTAGTCCGTGTTCTTGCCTTCCTCAAAAGAAGAATAAGTAATCCAACCCCCGTCCTCGCTCCGCCAGTGAATGCCTGGAGCTTTCAACTACCTGGTCTTTGCTATGTACTTGACCAAACGAGTCGAATGGCTTCCGTTGGAAGAGATTTGCTGAACGACGGATTATTGATGGATTATTGGTGGATTATTGGATTATCGAGGATTATCGAAAGGCGGTGCGTCGGATGCATGGAATTATTGAGCTCGCGTCAGGTCGAAGGTTGTCTTCAGGTGTATGTCGAGAGAAAGTCGTGGCTGAGGAAGAGAAGCATGAAATCGGTTCGCCCCGAAACAGTCACAATTTCAAATTTACACCGCCAAATTTATTTCTCTCCTTTTGCCGCTCTTACCACAAGCTTTCCGACATCTGAACACGTCTATTGGCCGCGCTGTATGGGCCTTTTAAATTCGCCAACGGTTCAGACTTCCAAACATATACCGTACTTTTTCTGCATCAGTCCTACTACGCTTGGACGGTCGCTCTAGCTAAATGATTAGCTCCCTCCAGTATCCAACAGCCTTCTTATAACCGCGGTAAGGCGGGTGAAGGAGTCCTACACGACTGAACCTGTTCTACCAAAGAGACGCTCGACTCCTCTTTCATCACCTGGGCTTCGATGGTGAGTCAACTTATTCCGCTTCAGAGCTCCCTTGCCAACAACCTCCCTTTGACAAAACAACGGAAAAGGTTTCTCTGGATCCTACGGACGCCTGGATTGGGTTCATGATATATCGTCGGCTTCCGTCTAGCAACCATCTACGACCAATTTTCAGACCTTCCCCTCTGGGCCCCACCTTCGTTCTGCAAGTATAGCGCCTCGTTTTGCCACAGCTTCGCAATGGATTACAGAGCGCCTCATGGCAACTGAGGATCAGACTCCAGGGTCATAGGTATAGCATTTATCCGAGATCATTCGTCTTTGATGGCGGGGTGATTTAAGGATGTGATTTCGTTAACCGCCGGCTCGGTCCTCTGGACTGAGGGATAATTCTCTCGGCCGGTATGGTGAAGAGGCTAGTATGCTACTTATTGCGATGGGAATAAGCATCCCTGGCGATCGGACTGTGATGCTCCTCACGAGCCTGGACGTTATATTCATCTCCAAATATCAAGCTTCTTGGTCCGGTGATACAAAGGACAATAAAAGCCCCCCAGCGGCGGATGGGGGTTCTATCTAAGATCGAGTTCAAAAGCAAGCTATCTGGTTCTTCCTCGGACGATATCATCCCCATGAGGATCGTCTTCGGGCCTAGAATTTCCATCATTTTGATTGAATATGTCGAATTCAGTACGACGCATATCCACCGCTTCGTGTGCTCGGTGTTTTTACGGTATCTTGCCAAGTTTGAGCTCAAGTGGTTCTCTCCCGAGGTATTACTGACCCACTGCTGGAGGTTGACTCCTGACGACGTAAGGGGCCTTGTCCAGGCCGAAGGTATTTGACTGTGCAGTCCGTCCTATCACTTGCGATTGTAGCAGTGCGTTCAATGAATCTCCTTTTCCTGAACTTCTTGTCTTTGAATTCGGGGTCGCATAGGGTTCTCTCTCAAGATCTGTTGTGCACATTGAATCAAGCAATGAGATTGGACTAGTAAATAGTAAGGTAGAAATTATATACATTGTGTCGACGACCGCGATTCAAAACCCCAAGAATTATGTTGCCCAAGATTGACGGCCTACACCTCGAGCTAGACGTGTTTTCCTGCCCAAATAGCACTCCCCGCGCCATCTAGACATCACCCAACTTCGACACGGACTCTCCGTACCCGTCTAGAATCAGCAAATTGTCCAACAACATTTCTCGCAATTCTCTTGAAAACTGCGACATCACGCTATCATTTATCTGTCAGTACTAAAGCCTTGGTAAGGAGAATGAAGTCACAACACTCACGATGACAGAATCCCATATGTGTCGGGCGCCGCTACAGAGTGGAACCCATATGGCGATGCGACAGGCAGTGACGTTTCTCTTCATCGAACCAATGCATCTCGCGAGACTTTCAGACAGATGAGACAGCTACACGAGGATCATAACGATAAAAGAGAGGGAAGATGAAAACCCAAGTTTCAGCCGTTGTGTAGAGTACCAGTTAAGGAAGCACGCACCATCCGAACCCAGATTTCTCGTTCAATACCGACATCTCTTCCAGAACGTCCAAATCTCGATGAGAACTGGCCAGAGATCGCGTCAGCCAACCTCACCGAGGGAACGAAGAGGAAAAAGGCTTACCACTGCATGAGGAGACGGGAAGGCAAGTGCAGAAAACAACACCAGTGACATTTCACTCCGTAGAGCTTCGTCCACATCCTGAAGCGTTAGTTGTGCTGTACGATCGCGAGCGCGCATTGCTGGTGGAGGGCAACGAGGCTCGTATCTCTGGGCAGAAAAAGTCATAGTGTAAGGTCGGGAAGGTTCAACACCGGGGAGCCGATAGACTACAGAGTCAATTCCACCACAATTAGCCAAGGGCATGAGGAACAAGGAAACTAAGGGCTGGGGTAATGGTAGGAGGAAAACAGGAGGTAAAAGAGTGTCAAGAGGAGTGGAATGAGAGAGAAGGGGGGCGGAGAGGCTAAAAAAGAACCGAATCCAGCTAAGAGACCGGTTGAAGGGACGGGTGTTATCCCTTTTTGAGCTGGTATATTTGCGCAATGCCGCCGACCCTCGCAGCGTCCTGAGGTCACGACATCCCCGAATTTGTTAGCCGTTGATCACTGTCAATTGTCAAGCATGTATCGCATCAGGTTGACTGTACACCCAGTCCAACCTCTGACGATCGCTAGCCATGGCGATCCTGAATATTTGTGTAGGAAAAAATCCGACGGAGAGTTGTTTTGTGACATAGCGCGCTTCGTGGGGGCAATTCGTCACTCTTTTGAATTTGGGGGTGCGAAACCTTGCCTCGCACTTTGACTCCTGGCGTGGACGCTGCACATAGTCCGGAGAACGACGAGAAGGGCTATTTTTAGCGCCCCGAGAACAATCCCCTCATCCATCCTCACGGTTCATCATCCCACCATATGATAGGTGAGCTCCCTCCAACTTTTCTGATGATCGAAGGATAACAATGATGGGATGGACGACGACGGGAAGAAGATACAAGTCTCTTCGGTAAAAAGGCTGATAAGACTTAGGGAGGGGCTGGATGGCATGACAGGCTCCGAGCGGGTGGTTGAAGGGCTAAACGACGCAGACACCGAGCGATGGTCAACGTCGATAAATTGAGGGCTAGAACATGCCTAAGAAGACAGGCCATATCCTCCTTCCGTGCAACTTCTTCCAACGTTGGTCGAGTACCTCTCCATCCTCTTACCCTTCAGCATGGCTCCAGTACCTCTCCATCCTCTTATCCTTCCGCATGGCTCCAGTCCCTCTCCCTGTCGCCCACTTCGAGTCCCTGGGGGATGACCTGAATCACAACCGACTCGTGCGCGTGCCGGTATACAGCCGTCACCTCGACCACGACCTAAGCGGCCCTCTGGTCCTTTACTGCTCATGAGGTCTGGATCGACCCGGAAGCCTCTCTGTGAACTTTCACTGCTCTTCAACAGTGCTCCTTGCTGGACGTCTGCCACCGTTCTGCCTAGCGTAGAAGCGCTCGACGGGTCAATAGGACTAGGTTGGCCAGGACCTTCCAACAGCAACATGTTCAGGAGCACAAACAAGGCGCTCTCATTCGCAAGAGGAAGGAGGCTGACGTGTGTCGCTGACACCACTGGAGCACTGGAGTGCGCCATGGCCACCCATTGTCGACGTCCCGAGTCACACAATGCTCGGGGCCCGCCCACCCCGCCGCTCCCACACATCCCGTCACACCCGAACCCCAGAGCACACGCTCGCGCCCCCAGGTCGAGTCAGAATGCCACTCTCGCGACAATCAGGACATCTTGTGACCGTGGATCACGCTGCATACCAGATCGGATATAAGGCGCCCGAACGATGTGAGTCAACCTAACCTCCAAACATCAATCACCACCACCAAGGAATCAGACTGATTGTTGCGTTAGATAGTCGCGTGGAGATTGTCTACTTCAAGATGAAGGATTTAAGGGCCAGCCTCAAGAAAATAGTCCAGCAATCAAGTCCACCCGGATCAAAATGTCCAGTATTTGAGATAGACCTCCACTAGCGGAGTGAGCTGGCGACAGGAGTGGCACAAATACTTCGAAACTGGATCCAACGAGTGCAGGATCTGAGCTGGCTGTGGTTAGCGACGAGCGCCAAAACCGGGAACGACCCTGACAACAAAGCCACCCGAAGCCCTCTTGATGTGCACAAAGACAAGGAGGCGGATCGCATGCCAGGGGGAACGAGAAACGGTGAATACGAAGCATGTGAATGTGCAGATGGCCGGATCGAAGTGCCTCAGGACATGGATAGTTTCCTCGACGTTAAAACGCTAAGACTCAAGAAGAGGTTTCAGCCCGCTCTATCGTCTAGGGTCTATAGAGCGCATATGGGAAGGGGTAGTGGATTGAATGAATTCGTTTTCTGCGCCTTGTTTGTCTTTCTGAGCGAACAAAAGTGACTCGGGATCATCAAAAAGGAGTGACGATTGATTTCAAAAGCAAGACCACCAGCAAGAAAATGCTCTTGACCGTGTCCTGCGAATCTACAAATCAGAAAGAAAATAACGCCCTGCCGGCCAGCCCATTAGAAAGACGACAAGCGAGCTAGAGGATGAGTTGCGCACCAATCGCTCGGTCAACCAAAACAAATTTTGTCCGCAACCCCGGAAAAATGGACTACGTTCGTCTCTCTCTGTCACCCATTTGTGCACCGAATGCTCCTGCGGGACGGTAGCTCGTGAAGTGTGGACTTGCAAGCAGAGCACGATCAAATGAGTGAGTTTTCAGCCACTGCTCGTAGCGCGACTGCGTGGGTTGTAAACATCTTCAGAAAACCGGTCTATCTGTCTTTCCAGCGCCGTACAAGAGGACAAGAGCGAGAAAGCAAACAGAGCGTTGTGGTGAATGAGAGACGGAATGAAAGCTCTGTTTGGTCACGTTCGCAATTGAAAATTAATTTGGTCTCTTTATCAAAATCAGCGCAGCTGCACCGAGACCGGACAGACGTCTTCTTCCAAGCTTTCAGGGCACCTACGACGGTAGATAATGCTCTCAATTTTAGGGCCAGACCGCTCCCGCCCTCAAGCGTAGAGTCTCTGTCTCTGTATCATCAAAGGCCTCAACGACGACAGCGCAAATCGGTACGCCTCGACACAGGTCCCGATCCACCAACGTCCAACCGGGACAGACGACTCGAACCTCTGCCACACCGCTGGCAATAAACACCCTGAACCCACAGACTCACCGGACACGCCAATTTGTCAATATACAGTAAGGTAAGCCTTGTATTTCACGGTTGGTTGGACTTAGGTTCAACTATCCAGGATGTTGCACTCATTGCCTTGGCTTTGCGGACAGATGCTCAATTTCATATCACATAACGAAGCACGGGAAAGTTGTCGACAATGGAACAAGTAATTAGATTCCTGTATTCACCCTCGGCCAACAACCCTGTTTTCAGGAGGCCACACCACCGCCCGACCAAACCTGCCACCCGCCAGTACTTTCTCTCGGTCCTTCGACTCCGTTGAACTATCGTCTTTTTCGGACCAATCGGTAGCCTCGAATGGTGGGATAGGGGAACCCCAGGCTCAATCTCAAGCCTGTATCCTGACTGAACGACCTTCCCGAATCCCAAGGGTACCGTATACTAGGGTATGAGCTACGCGTAATAAACCCTCTAGAACTTCCGAACCACAAGTCCACATTTTGCGCGCTCTAACACTCGCTTCGATCCGGTTCGTTCATTCAACTCATTTGCTCAACGATCAGCCTGATGAGGCCTCGCACGTTCACTGTATTATTGTTGGCATACCAGGGCACCCAGCATTCCCTGTCTGGTGAGTGTAAGTCCGGATACCTGCGATGACAACATATATTGATGATCTCATGCGGAAGAGGGAAGTTCTCCGATATATAAGAGAATGTTTTTCGTGTGCGATTTGGACACAGGAGATCTATTGCTTGGATACAGGATGAATCCCGGCTGGCTGCCGTATTGACGGAACATACATACTGTATGTATAGTTCTCAACTCGGGTTCTAAAAATAGTGATGATCCCTCTGATCTGAGGTACAACGGCCTTCCCTCCGTTCTGCCATGATCCTCGGGTGGTTCTCGTGTTTCATACCTCCCTAATTCACGTCGGGTGAAAAAAAAGGCTTCCCATAAGGGATTCGTGATGCAAAGCCCACGATTCTACCAGACGGGGGTCTCGATCTCAAACGCCTCCTTCCTGAATCCTACCCCGATGCTACCGTTGACTCGAGTGCTCAGCGCTCATCACCCACCCCCCTTTGTAACCTCGAGTGGATGTATTTACACCTACTTCTTCGCCCATGGACTCAGGAAATTGGGCTGAATGACAAACAAAGGATGATCCGGCTGAACCCAGAGGACAATAGGAACGTCAAGGACATACGAGGCTTCAGAATTGAACGCAAACTCTTCTGGGAGTACGAGTGAGTGGTACACGCTCTCGAACTTGGTCTGTGTAAGCTTCGAACCACATCCGACTGCCCCGACCTTTCTGGGTCCCGATTTTCCCTCACATTCTGGACTGTAGCTTGGTGTTCTCGTGCAACCTTTCCACCACTGTTCGTATCTCCAACTTTGTGTCAAAACCCCGGAAGAAGCGGTCATTAATCCACATAGCGAAGGGAAGTATCACAACTCTATCGCATCAAATTGTGGCGCCGCTGCTCGAAACAGGCCCGGGGTCGTCCCGCGACGACGAAATGAAACAAATAAGTGGTAGTGCCCCTTGAATTTCATCTTTTCTATGGGTAAGATGTATCTATTACACTTTTCAAGGTTGTATTTGTGCATATCACGATCTGATCAGAGAGATTTCCCTTGTCAATATACCAGGTCTATTACCTGGCCTTCCCAAGTGACAAGCCGCCGAGGGCCCAACACCTCATATCAGACAGCCGATAATGATTATACTACAATGGCCGACGTTGGATTAAGTTGATGGGATGGCTCTCGCTCGTTGAGATTGTCAAAAGTTTCTCATCCGACGCCGAATTCAAAGCCCAAATTTCTTGGCTTTTCTGTTTGGTAGTATCATCCGAGGATAGCCTTCGGACCTCGGTCCGCCATCTGTTTTCAGGTGGGTTTGTTCGACGTAAAATTATCTCCGAGTACGAGACCAGTATACCCCCGCCCAGGATTCATGTCTTGCTAGGCTTGAAATAGTTCTCGCCGGAGACTGATTTAACGGTGTCTTGAACAAGTCTATAACTGGCATTACTGGTGTTCTGCTGAAAGTTAAAGTGCAATATTTTCTTGCCGGCACTCAAGCTCAAGCTCAAGGCTCTTGAATAATACCATCGATACTTCTACCATTTCAGGATTGAAGTGGCGAGCTCAACGAATCCCCTGGTCTTACTTTGCTAGCCTTTGTTCATATAGGATACTGCCCTCCATATCAAATCAGATAACGAGCATAGCAGTAATAGATAGTAAGATAGAATTTATGTACATTGTGTCGACGAGATTCCTCCAATGAATACCCCAAGAATTAAGTTACCACAAGATCGATTGTTTCCACCGGGTGCCATACGTGTTTCCTACCCCGATCACACTTGCGCGCCACCTGTACATCACACAACCTCAACACGAATCATGGGTACGTTTCGGGAATCACCCAACCGTCCAACAACATTTCTCAAGATTCTTTTGAAATGTGCAACAACATGCTGTCATTTTTCGACCTCTCAGTACCGAAGACCAGGAAAAAGAAACAACAAAACTAACCATGACAGAATTCCATATGTGTCGGGTGTTGTTGCGTAGTGGAACCCATACAGCAACAAGGCAGGTGATAGACTTTTTCATCATCGGTCTGGCGCGTTTTTTGAGATTCTCGTACAGGCGGCGCAGCTACGTAAACACCAAAAAGTGAAAAATCATGATGGGTAAGCTCGGCCATGAGGGGGAAGAGTGCCAGTTGAGAAAACATACCTTCTGAGTCCAGCCTTCTCGTTCAACACCAGTACGCCTTCCATCCAAAACCACAAATTTCGACAAGAACTGCCCAAAGACGGTGTCAGCCAACATCAGCAAAGAGTAAAAAAGACTTACCACTACATCAGGGGTCGGGAATGAAAGTGTAGATGAAAACGCGGGTGACATTTCAGTCCGCAAAACGTTGTCTACATGCTGAAGCTTCGCTTGCGTTGCCCAATCGCCAACGCAAAATGCTGGTTTCGGGCGACGAGGCTCGTATCTTTGAGCCGAAAAAGTCATGGTACTTGGTCGAGATAGCCCAACACTGGGGAGTCGATAGGCCGCAGGGTCGATTTCACCACAGTCAGATGAAGTCATGAGGACAGAAAACCTCAGAAAACCAAACTGGAAGAGTAATGGGAGGAGAAAAGGCAGGCAAGAAAAAAGAGAGTGATGGAGTGTTCAAGAGAACGTGGAATAAGAGAGAAGGGGGGCGGAGAGGCCAAAAAAGAACCGAATCCAATTAAGAGACCGGTTGAAGGTACGGTGTTATCCTTTTTGGAACTGGTATATCTACGCAATGCCGCCGACCCTCGCAACGTCCTGAAGGCACGACACCCTCAAATCTACTAACCGTAGATCATTGTCGTTCGTCAAGCACAGTCTCACATCAAATAGACTATCCATCCAGGTCGGCCTCTCGCGACGGCCAGCGTCGGTGATCCTAAATTTGGGAGGGAAAAAATCCAACCGAGACTTGATTTGTGACATAGCACCCGTCGCGGCGGCAATCTGTCACTCTTCAAAGTTGGAGGGTCCGAAACCTTGCTCGTGCTTTGGCTCTTGGTGTAGACATTCCTCATATTCCAGAGAACGACGAGAAGGACTATTCTTAGTGCCCTGCGAACGAATCCCCCCTCCATCCTCACGGTCCATCACCCCATCATATGATGGGTGATGATCTGCCCTGTCTTTTCTCAACGTGCGTAGGATCGAAGAACAAGAACGAAGATGACGATGGAAGGAAGGGGTGGATATTCTAGGTGATACATCTGCCAAACATGGCGAGATTATAGGGAGGAGCTGAATGGTGCGACAGACTTCTGGGACGGGCTCGGGCAGCACTGGGAGTGTCAACGATGGGCCTTGTTGACCAAGTCGAAGGTTATAACATGCCTAAGAAGGTTGGCATCATCCTCCCGATTGGTTCCTTCCTAAGACCGCTTTCTTCCATGGACGACCTCCTGGATGTATCCCCCAATGTTGGGAGAAAACGTTGGATGCTCCAAGTAGTATCTTGTCCTCTGCTATGGCTCCCGCTCTCCTTCCTCTCGCCAACCTCAAAGCTCCTGTGAGGGATAACCCTCTGAACGCTCCCAACCCAGTCGTACGCGGAATAGTCTGTGGTCGCCACCCAAAACCCCAATTCAGGCAGCCTCCTAGCCTTTGGCGCCCCAAAAGGCCGAGATGACTTCGGTAACCTTTCCCCTCATTCTCCATGCACACATACAACACAACCTTTGCAATGCTACTCATCGCTGGACAGCTGCTGGCTTGCCTGGCCTCTTTTCGGTGATCTCTCTAGCAGAGAAGCGCCCGATGAGTCAACACAACCAACCTAGCCAGACGAAGGATCTTCCGCCAGTAGCGTGCTCCAGAGCATGAACCAGTGTCTGTCCTGGCAGAAAGACGAAGGATAACGTGTACCGCTCTCGATATCGCCATGGCCGCCCATAACCGATCCCCCGAGTCATGCAATGCGTGGAGGATGCCCCACTCGACTATTACTCCCACATATCCCGTTACCCCGAGCTCCAGCACGCCCTCGCGCACCCAGGTCGAGTCAGAATGCTGCTTTCGCGACAATCAGGACACCTTGTGACCGTGGAACATGTTGCATACCCGGATCGGATATAAGGTGCCCGAATGATGTGAGTCACCCCAACCCTCCAAGTTGTCAACCACCACTAAAGAATCAGGCTGACCGTTGTATGAGATAGTTCCGTGGAGATTGTCTGCTTCAAGATGAAGGATCCAAGAGTCGGCCTCAAGAATTTAGTCCAGCAATCAAGTCCACCCGGATCAAAATGTCCAGCAGTTGAGATAGATCTCCGCTAGCGAAGTGACCTGGCGACGGGAGTGGCCCAGTAACTCCGGAACTGGATCCAATGCGCAAGATCTGAGTGCTGCCTGTGTGTGGTTGGCTTCAAGACAAGCGCCAAGTTCGATACCGACCCTGACCCGAAGCCACCGCAAGCGTTCCTCTGTGCACGAAGTCAAAACTACGGGTCGTATGCCAATGGGGAATGAAAATGGTGAATAGCGAAGGAAGTGGGTGCACCGATGGCCAAATCGAAGCACCCGAAGACCTGGACTGCTGGACGTCAAAGCACTAAGACTCGAGAAGAGCCATTAGACAGCTGTTCGTCTGGGGTCTATATAGCGCGTACGAAAATGCGTAGCGGATTGAATGGATTGGGTTTCTGCCGCTTGTTGTCTGAGCAAAAGTGACTGGCGGGTCATCAAACAGGGGTGATTGATTTCAAGAGCAAAAACCGCCAGCAACGAAACGCAGAAATACTTGGTATTGTCCCCAAATTCTGCAATTATGGAGGGCAGTGGGCGTCCTGTTGCCGGCTCATTAGTAGAAAGACAAGTATGAGTTGCACACCAATCCTTGAGTCAACCAAAAACCGGACTTTTTCAGCGATCCCAAGAAATACCCCATGTCTCTCTCTCCCTCTCTTCTCTTCCGGCTATATCAAATACATTGGCGGGACAGTCGCTCGTGAAAGCGTGGGGTGTGGGGTGCAATGAAACGAGCGAAGAGTGATAGGTGGTTCTCGGCCACCACCCGTAGGGCCATTGTGTTGGCGTTGGATGTCTTCAGAAAATTGGTCAGTGCGTATTTTACAACGGCGCGCGAGCAGTTCGAAGGAGTAAAAAAGCTGGACCGACCGCAGTGGATGAGGGCACGACGTGAAAGCTCTGCGCCGTCCCGAAATGGTCACGCTCACAAGCTGCAATTTCAAATTCATCTTCCGTTCAAATATTTTCTTCGCTTGCTATTGATGAACTTGGCCACAGTCCCGATAAATTCGCCGCAGATACATTTCGTGGAATGGATTCCTCCAGACCTCCGTACCTGACTGGATTTCTTCATGCGGGTGAGGCCAAGCTCTTAAAAGCTTAAACTCTCGCGGTTAGTTCGCTTCACTCAATGCTTAGGCTCAAACTATCCTGATGATCTGGTTATTCTCTTTATCCCGTGCAACAATGACGGCGCACACCCGACCCACCAGTGGCAGACGACTCGACCATCCCTATACCCCTGGTCAGAACCAGTCCGAACTCAACAGCTCGCCGAACACATCAAGTTGCCAACGTATGGTACTCTAGGGTTGGAAGCCATGTTTTCCTACCCGGCATCGATTAGACTTAAGCCGTAGTGACAAGCAACCTGCATTTACTGATATACCGAACACGCCAATTTACCAGCCAGATGGCCAGCCTCGTGTTCGTCGGATTCAAGTTCCGCTATCTGGTATATTTTCCCCGTCGCCTCAGCTCCGTAGGCTAGTGAATGATTTCGCATCGCATAACGAGAAGTGAGACAAGATTGTTGACTGCGCGACGAGTAAATAAATTTCCGTATTCACTCTCAGTCAACAGCCGGGCACTGGGCAATGGACCCACCATCTTGACGGCCTGGTCCGGTGCTTTCTCTCGGGCCTCCAGCCGCAGTCCAACTACCGCTATTCAAGATTCACACTTGGAGGAGATATCTTGGGACGATAGCCCAACCGAATGGTCGTCAGTCATCAAGGCCTCTGGGTCCTGAGCTACGGACTACGTGTACGAGTTTCAGGACACCGGGCCCAAATCCTAGCAACCCCGTTGGCGACCCTTCAATCCCGTGGTCGGTCGCTACTATCGACTAATGCAATACCAATATTCGCCCTGACTCAAACGTCTAAGTCCAAGGTCAGCTCATATATTTCAAACACTTTGATGAGACCTCCCATGACGAGTGTATCATTTTTAGCATACCAAGCCACGCAATATTACCTATCTGGCAGAAGGTGCACTGTACGAAATTGCCAAAGGTCCCTTCTGGGAAGGTGATTGTTGAAAACGTTGAAAGCCAGGGCCCGGACACAGTGACGAATCTTACCTGCCCACTTCATTAATATATGCAGACAATTCGGGTTCTAAAATCAATGATGGCCACTCTGGTCTGAGGTATACCAGCCTTCCTTCCGGTCCACCATGATCCTCGAGTGGTCCTCACATTTCGTACCTTCTCAATTAACGTCCAACGAGAGCGGTCAAGAGGGCCCTTATTTTTGAGCATGGAACAGCCAGAAACTTACCTGATTCATGGTAGCCTCCTTCCTCATACTTGGCCCGATGCTGCCGTTGACCCGAGTGCCCGCTACCCACCCCCTCTATGTCACCCTGGAACTCGCCAGCGAATTGGATCTTTGCTCAGGAAGTGGCTCGGCAATCCACAACGCCAGTGGAAGATGATATGGCTCAGCGGCTTCGCTGGTACGGGAAAGTCAGCCATAGCCCAAATATTCGCCGAGCTGTGTCAAGAAATGCCTTCTCGGCGCGTCCTACTTCTCTCGTCCGAACAATCGGAACGACCCGAGCACGGTTGTGCCAACTATCGCATATCAACTAGCTGTTTATCTTCCTGACTATCGACCCCTCCTCGCAAACCGCATTGCCAGCGATCCCGCAATTCTCGACAAGACGCCATCCGCACACATGACGAGCTTCATTGCCGAGCCTCTCCATCTTACAAACACGCGGCTATCGAATATCCCATTCGCCGCTCTAGTATATCTCTTCGAGATCGGATTTCTCTATTGACTGTGGTCGAGAAATTGACGCGGAAACACGGGACGGCGTTGAGCACTATTTAGGTAATTCCCCCACCGACCTGGCTCGGTTCCCATACGCTACGGATGCATCTTAGCCTTCCGGAGCGCAACTCCGAAACGTTATGGACTTCTCGTCCGGCCTCGCGTCTACGATCGTGAGGGACTCGAGGCAGTATCACAATTCTTTTACGATACCATCCCATCAAAGTGTGGCGTCACTGCTCGAATCAGACCCAGGGTCGTCCTCCAACGAATCCCTACAATAAATCAAACAACTACCAATGTTTCCCGGATCCCATCTTTTCTGTACAGTATATGGATCTGCGGGAGGGTGAGTTTGTGCGCAGCCCACGTCGATTGGGATGAGCTTCCCTTGTCAACTTGACCAGTTTGAAACGTTTGAGAGCCATCGCAGGCAGCCGACAATAGCTGCATTACAATTATCTATCTTAGTCCTCTTTTTGACAATCCGGGGATTGGCTTTGGACTTGGATTCGCCATCAGTTTTCAGGCGGGTTTGTCCGGTGTGTTCGATTTGGTAAATTCCCGTTCAAGACTTGTAACTCTGCGCTTAATGTTTCCGTTCCAGCTTGAGCGCCCGGAACCGGTTTGGGATTTTCCGAACTATCAAGTATCTAACTAGCGCTACTAATGTCCGTTGGAAGTTAAAGTCTAAGCCTTGTCCGAACTCAAACCTTTCGACAACACCGTCGATACTTCTGCCACCTCCCGTTTTGAAGTGACACAAGTTCAACAAGCCTCCCCATTCTACATTATTGGCTTTTTGCTCACCTGATCATAGTATTCTCTAGATACCATCATGCGCACCAAACCCAATAGCGACGAATAACGAGCGTAGTAGTCAATAGTAAGATAGGACCTTATATACATTACGTCGACAAGAACAAGATTCCTCCAATGAAAACCCCAAGAACTGTGTTACGAAAAAATCTACCATTTCTACCAGAGCTTATACGTGCTTTCCTGCACTCACACCATCCGCACATCACGCAACTTCAACACGAATCATGGGCACTCTTCCAGCACCAACTAACTGCCCAACAGCATTTCTCAGAAACCTTTTGAAAAGTCCCACAAGGCGCTATCATTTTTCAATCTCAGCGTTGAAAACCAAGGACAAGGAAATGACGAAACCCACTATGGCAGAATTCCATATGTGTCGGGTACCATTGCGGAGTGGAACCCATACAGTAACAAGGCCGGCAATGGACTTTTTCATCATCATTCCAGCGCGTTTTTCGAGACTCTCGTACGGGCGGCGCAGCTATGCGAGCATCACAGTGGAAAAAGACAGTGATAATGAGCGAGTATTAACTATGAGAGTGAAGAGCACCAGTTGAGAGAAAACGCATACCTTCTGAGTCAATACTTCCCTTTCAACACCAGTACCCCTTCTATCCAAACGCACAAATTGCGTCAGGAACTGTCCAAGAGTGGTGTCAGCCAACCTCACTGAGAACGAAGAGTAAAAAAAACCTACCACCGCATCAGGAGGAGGAAATGCGAGCGTAGGAGACAACACGCGCAGCATTTCTGTCCGCAGAGCTTCATCTACGTCTTGAAGGATCAGCTGCGTTGGTCGGCCGCCAGCGCGATATGCTGGTGTCGGGCGACGAGGCTCGTATCTTTGAGCCGAAAAAGTCATGGTACATGGGCGGGACGGCCCAACACCAGGAAGCGGATATGCCATAGGGTCAATATCAGGGGAAGGCATGAGAAACGAAAACCGTCAGAAAACGAGAAATGAGAGGGTCAAAGCAATAGCAAGACGAAAGCCAAGCAAAAAAAAAGGGAGCGGAGAGTGTGAAAAGAGTGTGGAATAAGAGAGAAGGGGGGGTGGGGAGGCCAAAAGAGAAGTGAATCCAATTAAGAGACCAGTGCGTGTACGTTGAAGGTACGGCGTTATACCTTTTTGAGCTGGTATATCTGCGCAATCCCGCCGACCCTCGCAACGTCTTGAGGTCACCACACCCCCGAATTCGCCAGCTGTAGACCGTTGTCGATCGTCTAACACGATATCACACCAAGTTGGCCATACAACAAAGCCGACTCCTCACAGTGGCTAGCCACGATTATTGGATGTAAAAAAGGTCCAAGGCGGACTTGATTTGTGACATGGGGACTCTCGCGGGGGCAATTTGTCACTCTTCCAAGTTTGGGGGTGCAAAAGCTTGCCCTTTGGTTCTTCGCGTATACGCCGTTCATAGCCCAGAGAATGACGAGAAGGACTATTCTTAGTGCCCTGCGAACGATCCCTCATCCATCCTCTCGGTTCATCATTCCATCATATGAGGGATGATGATCCACGCTCCATCTATTCTCAATGCGCGTGGGATCGAAGAACAAGGATGAAGGACGAGGAGGTGGAGAGATGGGACTTTTTGGTAAGAAGTCTGTTAAAAATCCAAGGAGGAGCTGAATTGTACGATAGCCTTCGAGCGCGTAGACGAAGGGCGAAACGAGGGCGAGATTGAGCGGCGGTCAACCTTGACGAAATGGAAGGCTGCGACATTCCTAGCAACTTCGAAGGCGGGCAACATCCTCCTGGCCGGCTGCTTCCCCAAGCTTCTGCCATAGACAATCTCTCGGATATATCTTCCAACATGGGTAGAAACGCTGAGTGTCTCCAGCAACTACTCTCTTGCCCTTCAGATAGCTCCGGTCCTCCTCCTACTCGTCCACCTCAAGGCTCCCACAGAGGACGTGCTTCTGGGCGACACTCAATCCATCAATGCGCATTGCGCAGTCACCATCCCACCTCAAACCATGACTTCGGCAGCCCGCTAGACCTTGGCTATTCGTGAAGTCGGAATCGCCTCAGCAATCTCTCCCTCTGTTCCATACACGCGTATATCAGGGATTTTCAACCATGCTCCTTGCCCCACTGCTGTTGTCTTTTCTGATTCCCCTTTGACGGCTCTTCTTGCAGAGAAACAGCCGACGAGTCGATAAGCCTCGCTGGTCAGGCCGAAGGACTGATCAAACACAGGCTCGAGAGCACAAAAGCAGCATACATTTAGAGGACGAAGGATAACATGTATCACCCTCGATACCACTGAAACGCGCCATGACGCCTGTACCCGACGCTCCGAGTCACACAACGCTCGGGGCGAGCCCGCCATCACCGCTCCCACATGTCCCATCACCGGCGAGCCCCACCCAGCACACACGCTCGCGGCAGGTCGAGTCAGAATGCCACTTTCGCGACACCAGGACATCTTGTGACCGTGGAACATGGTGCATAGCCGAGTCGGATATAAGACGCCCGAGTGATGTAAGTCAGCCCAACCTCCAAACTATCAACCACCACCAAGGGATCAGACTGATTGTTGTATGAGATAGCTCCGTGGAGAGAAACAAGATTGTCTGCTTCAAGGCGAAGAATTCAGGAGCGGCCGCAAGGAAATAGTCCAGCAATCAAGTCTACCAGCATCAAAGCACCAAGTTTTGAGATAGAATTCCTCCAACTGAGTGACCTGGCGAGGGGAATAGCCCAGAGACTCCGGAACTGGATCCAACATGCGCGAAGCCTGGGTGTTACCTGTGCGTGGTTGGCTCCAAGACGGGCGCCAAGTTCGGGGACCCTGATAAGGTCACTGGAAGCCTCCCGCTATGCACAAAGCCAACGACGCGGATTGTCGATCAGTGGGGGAAATGAAAATCGTGAATAACGGATGTGCAGGTGGCTGAATCGAAGTGCCACAGGACACGGACAGACTGCTGGACGTCAAGGTACTAAGACTCGAGGGAGCCTTTAGACAGGCCTATCGTCTAGAGTCCATACTGCAAGTACGGAGATGCGTAGCGGATTGAATGGATTCGATTTCTGCACCTTGACTGTCCCTCCATGCGAAGTGCGGTGGCACGGCGTCATCAGAGCGGGATGATGATCAACTTCAAGGCTAGTCACAAAGCGAGGATATTCTTGGCGTTGTCTACAAATCTGTCAGTCGGGAAAGAAAATAAAGTCCCGTTTGCCAGTTTGTTAGAAGAAAGACAAGCGAGCCGGGTGTGAGTTCCGTACCAATCACCGAGCCACCACCCATGAACTGAACATTTCCTGCAACCCCAAGAAAATAGCCCCTGCCTCTGCCTCTTCCTACGGCTGTATGCACATCAAATGCTCCGGCGGGGTGGTGGTTAGTGAAGGGGATTTGCGAGCTGAGTGTGGAGCGCGATGAACGAGCAATGGGTGCCTTTCGCCTATCATGTGTAGGGCGATTATATCTGCTTTGGATATTAGTCTATGCGTGTTTTCCAACGGTGCGCGCGGCTGCAGAGAGCAAGGAAGTGGACAGAAGGCGGTGGACGAGAGAGAGCAGGTCGTGTTTGTCCCGAACTTGTCACGCTCCCATCCTTACTCAATTTATATCATCTATGGACGGGCCTCCATGCCGATAACTTCGCCGCGGTCTTCCAGCTCTGTAATACACCTGAACAGACTTCCTCATGTCCATGATGCAAAAACCCCAAGCTTTTATGGTCAGTCCGCTTCCCCTGAACGCTTACGCCCAACCTCACATCGCACCATTTTTTTCAGTCTCTACATCCTGTACCATGGCGACGGCGCAAAGACCATCCACATAGATCCCGGTCTACCAATCCAACAGCGGCCGACGACTCGACCGCCTGCCACATCGACAAACATCCCGAACTCGTCCCTTCCCCGAACACAACACTTTTCCAACTGTTATGGAACTCGAGAGTCGAAAGCCCACTCCTCCCCAGCCCCCGCCCACAACTACAAGGGCTTGTCTTCCTTGGCGTCACGGCCAATGTGAGTTGTCTTCCACACAGGTGACACGAAAGTGGCCCGTATTCCAGTTTCCCATTCCTGTGACCGCAACCACAATTTTCGATCGTCCGTTAAGCCCAATTTTTCATCCGTTCCCATACCCAGCCGGGTTCGCCCTCGTCAACAAACCCCACTGGCCAAATTTTACATTACGGATAGTGTATATGGACCATGTCTCTTGTGGCTCGACTGGGACCGGGAAAACAAGCAATGGGCCAGCGTCGGACTCCTCTGATATATATTCAATACCGCCAACTTCAGATTCAATTTGATTTTCACTTTGGTGATATGTCGTCAGCTAGCGCGAACTGTGCCAGACCTTGATGTCTAGCATATTGTGGCTTGTGACCAAGTTCATCGATATTCACCAATTCCTATACACACAGTGGTTTCGGCCTCGGTTTATGCTTATCACGGATGGATCCTGGTCCTCCGAAGTGTAATTTGATGGATAAATCACCTGCATTTGAAGCCCCTTTGGACAAGTTTTTTTCTCATGTTCAACCGTACACCAGGCTCCTTCAACCCGTCTCGCTGCGCTTAGCCAGTTCCTACCTAAGCTCCCCTATATATTACAAAGGGTTATCATATTCAGAACCTTTCCGTGGGTCTATGGTGGACTAATGTGAATTGTCAATTACATGAGAATGGACGAAATCCCTTGTCCCCGTGACTGCGACCGCTATCTCGACAAGGTGCAAGATTTTTACCCGCCCTAGGCTGAAAGGTAGCTCGCAATTAGTCAAACAGATCCGCTTGTAGGACTTTGCGTCGCAGGTGGGTGATTTAGCGCTGGTAGTTAAGTGCGGCCACAGTGGGGGGGTTGGATCGCCTGCTGGATGCCGCCTGCTTCAGATTCAGACTTGGTTTTCCTTTGGCGAGTACTGGCTCATGTCGTGGACTACCGCGAACTTGCCCAGATCCTGATGCTGAGCATACATGGACTCGATTAGTTCAAAAGAAGTGCCTGTGAGTAAACGAAACGATGTCCCAGACCACTCTCCTCAATATCGTCTCTCCCGTTGCTGAGAGGCGTCTGGGCTGTCATCGGTCGGGTACTTGTGTCCCTATTCGCGATCTCCGCTAAATGAGTCGCGGTCACGTGCCGTGATTTACATTATGAGCCCCTGCATCTGGTCAATGCGTTCGACCATCCCTCTAAACACGGCGACGGCGCAGTATGGAAGCTCGCACAGGATATGCGGTGGTGCTTGACCAGGCTTGGCATCCACCACACACTCATGAATGGAAGGAAGCTTTATTGACAAAAAGAAAGGCAGACAGGGAAGTGGCGAATGAGAGGAGGAAAGTACAGGCCGAAAATCTGAAAAACGAGGTCCTTATTAAAGTGTATCACTTTCGCGAGTACTGACTTACTCGTATGTTTAGGGAAACGACAACTTCAAAGAAGGTCGTTACGTTGAGGCTATTGCAAAGTATATTGAGGCCGCACGAGTGCATGGACTTCGACCAGTCGTTATGTCCAACCTAGCAGCAGCATATCTCAAGCTCGAGCAGTGCGTAGACTCCCTTTTTCCGCGTGGATAGTCGGTTTTGAAAAGCTGATTCACAAAGGTATGAGCTTGCAGAATGGGCTGCCGGTTGTGCCCTATTCCATTCACCGTCCATGGCTAAAGCACGTTTTCGAAGAGCCATGGCCCGTAAAGGCTTAGGCATGTTTAAGGCAGCTGAACTAGGTACGTAAACAGTAAACTGGCTTGCCCACATCCTCGACTGATTCTCGGTCAGATCTCGCAGTTGTTATCAAGCACCACCCCGATATCACAGAAGCTCACGTTGAATTAGCCAAAGTACGACAAGAGAGGAAAAGGCTTGGAGACGGTCCGAGGGATGACCAGGATTATGATGAGGAATTTCCACCTTTTGACGGGGAGGAGTGGGATCCTCCATTGGATTCCGACTCCGAGGACGTATATCACCAAGCGAATGGCAGGGCCTGTAAATTCTACAACCATGGCGGTTGTGCAAAAGGTGCCTTCTGCGACTACAGTCACGCGCTCGATGATAACAGCGTTCGCGACGAGCTGTGCGTTGCATTCTCTTTCTTCGTCCCATTCTTCATTTCATGAATCGTGAATTTGCAGTGGCCAGAACGTATGCGTGGATTTCCTCCTAGGAAATTGCAAACACGGGACGAAATGTATATATTCACATGCGAAGGAAAATCTTCCCCAAGGCTGGTGGAGCACGCAGGAACAAATCCAGGAAGCGAGGAAATTCCGCGCCGCCCTCGGTTGTCTTAATCCAGATCATCACCTCATCAGGACTCTCGAAAACACGACCACCTATGGTCGGCTCCAGAAGGTGCAAAGCTACAGGTTGAGCCTCGAGCTCTGCAATCTCTGTAATCCTGACTCGAAGGTTGAAGAGGAGGTACTAGAGAGAGCCAGCACGTTGAACGAACCCACGTCGCAAGATCAAGGTCGATCCGTTCTCATCATATGCCTCACGGATCCGGGGATGTTTGATAGCGGGAACAGTCATCTACTAAAAGCACTGAGAAATAAAGTCAATCTTGTACGCGCGAAAAACGCCACACAGGCCTCGACCTACCTCAGTGCACCAGAGTTAATAGGCGTCATCGTCGGAGATGCAGGCATTATCAACCGTTCCAACTCTGGAGTCGCATCCCAGTTGGTTGACTACGTCAAACGTGGTGGATCGGTTGTCTTTGGCGGATTATTCCCCTCTTTCATCTCTGGCGATTCCTTCAGCCGCTTCTTCAGTCAAAACTTTGGCTTGAATTGGGCACGTGGTTCCTACTTCCGTACAATATTCCATACGAACTCCAGAAACGATATCGTGAAGAAGAATCCGTCACTCGTCGAGTCGTATAGCATGAAGCCATTACATGTCCAGGGTATCAGTCGCGAATCTGCCGTTTACACGGCCAACGAGTCGTCTCGCACGCAGTCCCTCGTATTCAATTCCGTTCCTGTTACGGACTTTGATGAGTCTCCCGCTGTGACTGTGCACATCGGGTCTGGAACGGTTAGCTATTTGGGCGACGTCAATGGGGAAGACGAGTCAACCAAGACCATCTTGGCCATGCTCGGCCTTTTGGATACGCCACCGCCACCGCTACTAGCACCGGTCACCCCGAAGGACGAGGGGTTCCCTCAGCTTCAGCCTACTGCAGGAAAGACGACTGGGAAGAAGAAGAAGAAGGGGAAGAAGAAGAATGGGGGTGCTGTTGCATCGCCTTCAGTGTCTGTGCCGGAAGTCTGTTCTTTTCCTTTTCAACACAGTGCGGGGGTGTCTATATCAACATACTACGAACCGTTCATCATGCAGCTAGCCCTGAATGACGATGAAGCCATGGCCTGGTCTTACAAACACTCAATTGCAGCTCTCGAAACAAAGGTTGAGGTCAAGAAGGCATGTACGGAAGATGAAGCTTGGGCTCTCTCATCTTCTCCCTCCCTTCGTGGTATCTTCGCCACAGATTGTGGATTGACTGACCCGAAGTACAAACTCCTCTTGGAAGAGCTCGTGTCATATGTGGATGACGGAGGTGACTTGGTCTTTGGCGGGTCGTTCGGCGCATTCGTAAAATATCACGAGGTTGAACCCCTTTTCGCGAATTTTCGGCTAGGTTGGAAGGCCGGAGATTACACGAGTGATCCCTTTAGGTTATCTGGTGACTGGGATAACGACGAGGACAAGTACCCGTTCCTCCCCAAGGATATCCATATCAAAGCACTTCTCCTATCTGGAGTTCAGCCAGGAGATGAGGTTTACCGTCCAGCGATTAATGCAACCACGCCTGCGTCCCAGACACCCATTGCCTTGTCCTATAATGATAGGGGGGGATTTGTAGGTTATATTGGCGACGTCAACGCAAGACCTTGTACGACACCCTGTGTCCTCGCGATGTTCGACCTCCTCAAGACTCCACGGTCCGTCAAAAAGCCCTCTCAAGATAGATTTATCATTGTCATTTGCCACGGTGCTACCATTGGGGAATATGCAGGAACACCATTGTTCAGTCAATCAAAGGAAAAGGGTATAGAGATCATCACCGACGAAGGACTATCCGACCCCAGACTGGTAGATCTTCTCTCATCTCCGGATCTTTACGGCGTTCTTGTTTTGGATGATACGATGTCAATGCCAGAACGTGAATGGCTGGAACGCAAAGTCGTTGGATACGCTTGGTCGGGTGGTACAGTTATCTTCGGTGGTGACTTTGGCTTCATGATGGCTCCTGATGAATTCGAGAAGTTTCTTACGGATAATTTCTGTCTCCCGTGGAAGATATCATGCGCGACCGAGTTGACTGTAAAGTTGAACCAGGAGCATGAGTTTTTCAGGAGATCGCCGTATGCTGCGCAACGCGCGACTGCGTTGCATTCTGGAGGGTCGTTTTTGTATGATGTTAGCCCCGATGCGATTGTGTATGGGAGTAAGCCGGGACTTGGACCGGAGAGGGCCACGCATGTACCTGTGGCGTATGCAGCCGTTGGGAACGGTCACGTTGCGTATTTTGGACATGAAGAAATCGGAGAACAAGATGCCGAGCTCATGTTGGAAATGCTGAAGCTTTGACCGCTTTGACTCGTCAATTGTCGAAACACCCCATTAGCTATAGTTGCCAGATAATCAAAGAGTACACTGTGTTTATACACACAAGATAATGCCAAGAATGTCCTTCGCTACAAGGTATCGGTTGATCGGGTATAGAAGGATGAGGGATATAGGTCGTAAGGTTCCACATGGGGGTTATCATCATATTTCGGTCTTCCTTCGTTTGGGAATTGAAAAGAGCGCGGTCAAGGGTTTATTAGAGCTGCCTGACTCAGACTTATGAGACCCTTTAGGAGGGCCAGTGTTCTCAATGTCCTGGAAGGTACATATAGGGCCATTGTTCCACAAAATAAAGAGTATGCCACATACTAAAAGTGGTTGCTCGACAATGAGCGAGTCATCAGGATTCTGTACCGTTGTTTTGGTAGCTTTCGTAATTTTAGTTAATGCTCGAAGTTTGGTTTTCACGAGACCCAGCTGTGGAAAACGGGTAAATCCATGGATCAAGGCCACAGAAAGATTCCACGAACCCGTTTATCGCGCTCCTGTATCTCGGATCTGAGTTCTCCGATCTCCTTTTCCTTCGTCTTGATTTCTTCTTGTTTCTTGCGGAGCGAACGCATAAGACGGCGATTAGTTTCTTGCTCAGTGTTCCTCTTTTGTTTTTCTTGCGTGAGCTCGTTCTGGGTTAAGAGAATGCTGACGTCGCGTTCCCTTATAGTGTGGCTCAATTGGCCAATTTCTGTGGTCAGGGCATCTTTTGATTTAAGCTCTAAGTGGACAGATTCAAGTTGCTGGCGCAACGTTGCATTTTCCTCCCGTGCACGCTCCAAATCGGACATTAAGGGTGAAACACGTTCCTCAAGTCGACACGCCGCGCCTAGAAGCGCTGCCTGTGTGGATGCAACGAATGATTGGACCCAAATCAGTTGTGGTCTTAGTCACGTTGGATGAACAAAAGTAAGAATACACACTATTTTGTCATCACTGGGAGCTGCACTGGAATCATTTACCAGCTCCCTCATTATCCCCCCAGCTTTCTTCGCAAAGATAGATGGTGTGTCTTTTCCAATGCTTTCAAGATGGTCATAGAGTCGATTGGCCCTGTCGCCATCAGCAAAGTTCAAATAAATCCTGAACGGGGATCTCGATTCCCATTCAGCTCTACATGTCGGACATTTCGGCACTTTTGTTATTTTGTCACTGCTTATCTGGGATATGCAGTCCTCGCAGAAGACGTGGCCTAATTCCGTTATGGGTGTGAGCAACACGAACGCACAGCATGGCACGCACCGCAGTGTTGGGATAGGAATCTATCACAAGTGTCGATTCTGTCGCAGATGATACAAAGCAGTTGGGACATGTTATCGCGTGCAGTTGGCTGAAGTGTTGCAAAGATCGGAGGACCGAGGTTCGCGTCACGGAACCCAGTATAGCACGCCAAGTCACATGACCACAATTCTGTACATTAATTGACAGGGTCGCATATGTCAGTGCGGCGACAACGGGCGAAACAATCGCGCCCCCGCCATCACAACTCAATGACAGCCCATTCTAACCAATTCCGTCCCCACATACCCAGCTAATTGGCGCGCTTCTCCTCGCCACTCCCGCAAAATCTCGATCAATGAGTCAGGCCATCCAAGTCCAAGCGCAAGATCCTGAAAACAACCCTGATTATTGAAGCTAGAGCGTTTCCAAGCTGCAAGTTTCTGAAAGAGGATATGTGCTCTCTTCGTCATGTTCCACCCTCGTGGACATAATGTTCTATTCAATGTAGTCATATATAACACCGCTCCTGGTCCCGAACTCTTCGAAATATTTCTTTCTCTCTGGCTTCAAATTCCCTTTCGTGCCTACCTCCCCGTAAAATGCCTAGGGCGCCCTCCTCTCGTAGAAACAAAATCCTCAGCACCCCATCGACTGACGATGATGTGCCGATATTATTCCTTTGTCGCCTATGCTTCCAAAAATTTCCTAGGATTAGACTTTTGACCAAACATCATTACCAGTCCCACGAGCAGCATCCTTTCCCAAAGTATGCGGCTACCCACCTCTTGGGATTCCGTCTTGACTTACCGACGCTTCAACAGATTACTATGCCCGTGGGCTGATAAAGGAGATTGCAGATACGAAACTAGTCATTCTCACAATATGTTGACGCACACTCGCATCCAGTGTGTAATGGCTTCCATGTCTGGACCGCATACTCCCTGACATGTTCGAATAGTACCGGAAAGAAACCATTCGAGTGTCCGGTCTGCGCTAAGGCATTCGCAGATTCTTCATCACGCAACCGACACAAGAACATTCACACAGTAAGTAATCGATTCTCGTACTGTACCACAAAAATTGAGCACATTGCAGAAACCAAAAACTTCCCGGAGACGTCGTAGTCGACCGTCCCCTCCTCCCAACACGACCCCTATCATATCAAGTTTACCTCCTTACTACGGACCTCAAGGGGGACACTCTGAGATCACCGTCGGAGGAATTGGGTATGACACAAGCTTTGGAGAGCTCGATGCTCTTCTAGGTCTCTCTTCGTCGACGGTAATGGATTTCCTACCTCATCCCTACATCCCATCCGCTTTCGATTTTCCCAGTTCCAGCACATATCCGTACGAACCATTGATGGAACCGGTTCCCAATGACCTTTGTTATGAGCTGCTGTTATTGGCCCCTGGTGCTAATCTCGATGTTTGGTCCCATGGTAGCTTGCTATAGTTTGTAGTTCACTGTGTCCGCAAATTCAAAGACCTTTGAAATTGGAGAGCAACCCGCTCTTAAACATATTTCGGCCTTCTCGACCAGAAGCGCAAGCTCGAGGACACTATCCGACCTTGCCTAGCCTTGGACTCGTTCTCGTTCCAGTGTTTAATTACATATTGGGAAGGAATACGAAGTAAAATTCAGGGGTTTAACGAGCAGTTGAACGGAGGTCTGATGCCAAGATCCGCCCAAAACCAGAGACGAAGAGAGTATACACGACCTATAGGTGTTGGACATTTCAATCAGATAACACCGTCAGAGAGGGGACATCGTGCAACTCAGTCGACATCTACGGGATCGTGGACGATAGGATTGCGAGAAGCGAAGTCGGGAAGGTGAACAGCTAATGGATATACAATGTTGGTATGATTGTAATTGGGTCTCTCAGGTCGTCAGTCCCGAGAGAAAAAGGAGGTCGTGGCGAAATAGTGTCTTTTGACATACTCCCACCATATATCTATCCCGGCGGACAGCCCTCAACGCCCCATCAGCTTCCGCAGAGCCAGACCCCGAACAATCACACCCCGGCGGCAATGCTTTGGGATGTGCACCGCTCACGAATCTACCAGTTGCTGTCGGTCCACAGACATCAAGATACCAATTGTCCGGATTCAACGTTGGAGCTCCGAATTCTGACGGAGAGGTAAGTATTTTGTGCTCCCCACTAGCTTGTACGCCCAGACTTCGTACTGAAAGAAACTCAAACTGTTTCATTTCCGAGCCCTCGTGCACCAAAGACGCTCTTCCCGATTCATCCGGACGTTCATCCGTTCGTCATTCATCCGATTTCCATGAGCACATAGGCGAAATCATTGATATAAATCCCATATCGTCCCACCACTTTGGTCCCAACTTCTGAATAACACAGTCTCCAACCGTATAGTTTTGTCCAGGTAGCGCCGGAGTTCTCAACCAACACCTCCCCTTCGTGCGCCGAGCAATAAACCAGAATAAACAGGTCCGTACACCATGACCGATGATCAGATACCCGGAAGGCAGAACCTTGGATATAATGAGAATGGCAGCCGAGTGATTGGTCAACAACACACCTTGGAGAAGTTTATAGGTTTTAAACACTGCGCTAGCTCCAAATTAACTTTTTCCAACAATATCTCGTCCAGGTGGTTGTTTGGCGTGGTGCGCAAAAGAGTGTTCAGGGAACCCTAAGTGACCAGAGCAGTATCTCAGTAGCATATCAATAGAAAATCGTTGCACTCACTGAGTTGTACAACCATTTAGTAAATCTATAGAAGTGCTGACTGCCACCAGGCATCATATACCTGAAATCACAGTCTTCAATCTGGGTCAGAAGATCTCGTACATTTCCGTGAGTCAGGACAGAATAGCGCATCCCCCATTGGTTGTGGGAAAAAAACTTGATTGCCCAGAAGATTTCAGGATCGGCTTGGGACGAAGACCACTTCAAACCTGGGAAGATGGTAGTGGTGCTAGTAGACTTCGCGCCTGCATAAGAACATGAGTCTCGAGTGAGGGAAAAGTCGTAAACGCTATTGTTGACACACCATCAGAAACATCAAGAATTGTTGTGTACCAGAAGAGAGCCATTTTGCTGGATTCGACGTAAATATCTCGTTCGTTTATGAAGAATCTCCCAGAGCGGACGGAGGAACGGAGATAATCTTCGAATGATGCATGATAGACGCGCAGGTGAACATCGGTGGCCTTCTCAGGGGAGGGTACGTCAACCAATGAGTGGACTTTGGCCAAGGCATTGTAGAACTCGTGTCTGGTCAGGCATAAGAAATTGCATAGCGTCTGCACAGAGCCGATGCCGGCATGGATAAGCTCGAAATAGATGCCAAGACCTAATATTAATTTCGTCGTCGGGAGGATATCGTCTGGTATATCGTCGAGTATCCGAGAATAAAGTAGGTCGAGTGTTTCGAGGGGATTGCCCGTGACAACCCTGTCTGCGTTCCCCATAAACGCCAGAGAGTCCACGAGGCGTCCCATTGGATTAGCATGGCTCGAGTCGCCTATATATCTGATGATTGTGGATGCAAGCACGAACAAGCCGGACGAGGTATCTATGACCTCTTGTAATTGCGGTCCGGAAGGCCATGATGCATCCGTGACGTATGGGAATCGAGCCCGGATATCACTAAAGGAATCACGCAAATAGCGCTCAACGTCGCCCCGTGTTTCCGCGTCAATCACAAGCATCTCTCGGCCACAGCCAATAGAGAAATCTGCCCTCGAGAAAATATACTTGAGATGCGGCTCGGGGCGACTGGAGATTAACCAGATGAGGGGAAGATCGGCCTTCAACCGGACCACTTCACCGATCATCTCGATGATGTCACACTGTGCATCGACTCCGCAAAGCACATCGATTCCCCTGCATTCGTCTAGTCCATCCAGGACGACGACGAGTGGCGAATGGGCTATTCGATGGCTACGCATTTGTAGGATGGAGAGAGGTTCGACAATGAGGCTCGCCATTTGTGCGCGTGGCGTCTTATCGAGAATCGCAGGATCATTTGCAATGCAATTTGCGAGAAGGGGTCGGTAGTCAGGAATATAAACAGCTAGTTGATATGCGATGGTCGGTACAACCGTCCTTGGGTCGTTCCGATTGTTCGGGCGAGAGAAGAAGTAGGATGCGCCAAGACGACATTTCTTGGCACAGAGCTCGGCGAATGTTTGGGCTACTGCTGACTTTCCTGTACCAGCGAAGCCGCTGAGCCATGTCACCTTCCATAGGCGATGTGGATTGTTGAGCCACTTCTCGAGTACAGATCCGATGCGCTGGCGGGTTCCGGGATGACACTGAGGAGGAGGGTGTCGGGCACTTGAATCGACTGCAGCACCTGGGCAGGTGTGAGGAAGAAGGCGTTCGAGAGCTACCAAGAGTCAGCTGAGTCTCTGGGTACGATAGAGTGCTATACCTGTTGTCCCATTCATGATGGTATTGTAAGTCATCTGGTAGAATTGCGGGTTCTGCATGTCGAACATCATGGGTTGGTGAAAGTTGGATCCTGTGGCGTTGGCGAAGAATCCACCATGCGGACTGTTGGTGTGGACTCCTAGAATCACAATGAATTTAAGCACATCTAATGGGCCATCACAGCGATCCGACAACCTTCATGCCCATGAACCCCCTCTGGCAGAGCTTGCTCTTGACCGTCTTCATTTGTGGTCGATCCAGAAGGTATAAAACGTAGGAACCACTCGAGTATCATAGTGGAAGGGAAATCAAAGCTGTTATGCCTCATGAGCGCATGGCAGGCTATTTTTAGCCATCATCGCAAGGGGCGGGTCACTTCGTATGCTGTATGAGCAGCAATCCACCTAGCTACGTGCTCAGGGAAAGGGAGTCATGATCTCAGCGAGGATTTCTAAGGCAAGGATAGCAAAGCGAGCTGAAGGTCTGAAGCAACACCTACTGACCTTCAGAACATAACAAGCGTACACAGTGCGTTTCTTAATATATGTTACAACCGATCGCGGTCATCATGGCCAGCAGCTCCAGGATAACCAGGACAACAACACGCTCTCTAAGCTTCAAGGCTCGCCCGAGCACGTTCAACGCCAACGTAGCAATCTACGACCCCGACAACATATCGTCTGGAACACCAGAGCCTTCACCAGAAAATTCACAACGGACCAAACGGATCAAGAGAGAACATGAGGGATCTACCTCCTCCATATCTCTTCCTACACCAAGGAAGCGCCAAAAGGCCGACGCCTCGTCCCCGAGAAAAGTTGCCAGAGCACCTTCGCCGAAGAAACCCAAACTCATACCTCAAACTTTGGCTATACCTCACCCAGCACCACAGAACTGGAGGGAGGTCTACGACACCATCAAGGAGATGCGGTCGCGTGTTACAGCACCTGTAGACACGATGGGATGCGACCAGGCACAACATAAAGAGAGTGATCCAAAGGTGCGTCCTTGTTTTGTTCAGCCAAGAGAGTCGCAGCTCATTTGACAAAGAACAGAAGATTCGCGACGCTTATATCTCTTATGCTCTCGTCGCAAACTAAAGATGAGGTTACCGATGCCGCCGTTAGCAAGCTCAGAGCTGCTGTTGGTGGAACTCTGTCTGTAGACGCGGTCATTGCGACAGATGAGTCCGCTATTTCGGAAGCTATAAACAAAGTTGGATTCTGGAGGCGAAAGACGGGGTGAGTACCATGCTCTCTGCCGAAGGTTTCTTGCTTACACGCACATCAAGATATATCAAGCAAGCGGCCCAGAAGCTCCACGATGACTTTGACTCTGACGTCCCAAAAACCGTCGATGAGCTTTGCTCTTTACCAGGAGTAGGACCTAAGATGGCATTTTTAGCGCTTCAAGTTGCCTGGGACTTGTAAATACACCTTTCATGTCCTATGACGCGTGTCTTGACCCCTTTTCTCCAGAAATCACGGTATCGGAGTTGATGTCCATGTCCATCGGATAACGAACCGCCTTGGTTGGCATAAGAAACCAACAAAGAACCCTGAAGAGACCAGGTTCGTACCTCTTCATCTCTTCCTCGCCATCAAATTCTGATTGTTTCCAGGCTGAATCTACAATCTTGGCTTCCAACCGAGTTCCATCGAGAAATCAATCACATGCTCGTGGGTTTCGGACAGGCAAGCATAGTCGCAGCTCTCAATTACCATCCCTCGCTAACCCTGCTTCTTCAGGTAATTTGCCTTCCCGTCGGTCCCCGCTGTGACATATGCGAGCTCTCAACAAAAGGGCTCTGTCCAAGTGCTCAAAAAGCTGTCAAATCCAACAAACGCAAGGCTGTGGTTCTCGATTCACCGGCCAAGGTGAAAGTAGAGCTAGAAACGGAGGAAGAAATCAAATTCCCGAACCCACCTATTGACCAGGAATCCATGGCACAACTAGAAATCATGCCCAAGGAGGAAGACGGGAATCTCCCAATACCCAAATCCGAGGCACCATAACACGACAGACCTACGTATATACAGGAATCAGAACTCAAATTACCTTATATCACACATCTAATCAATACATAACCCACACCTTCGGAGGCTCACTCCACACCACCTACGCATGCGCCATTGCCGAATCCCAGAATCCCGTTTCCAACAACGTACACCTCTCCCACACTGTTTTCCACTCGTTCAACCTAGCAGCGGACGGCGGGTCACTCAAAGCTCGCGCTTCAATCACGTCTACAATGTAAATATCATTGGCTTCAACGTCATACCTCGATTATGCACCCGACGTACCTAGCCCCAACCTCACCGCCTGTTGGTAATCTGGCCCTGAATAATCATCCATCCACTGCTTGTATGGGTTGTTCTCGTACACGACCCAAGATCCTTCCTTCGCCGCTTCCTTCTTCAACCATAGTCCAACTTCTCCATAACCCAATAGGCAAGCGAGGAGCGCCATCAACAATTTTGTGCTGTCACCTGTACAACACGATATTCCCGTCAACGCTTGTTCTAGGTATTCCTTAGGGGGTACGTGCCTTGGAATCCAGTGTCGATGATATATGCCCCATATGCCGTCGTCGCTGTTGATTCCGGTGCCGACTGGAGCTCTTCTTGGGTGACGCCCAATGAATGGCAGAACGCCTTGTGGGTGTTGATTTCATGAAGGATATTGAGGACGGTTTGAGTTGCAAAGTCGATCTGGACAAATGTTGATGATTTGGCCGCTACGAACCTATTGTAAATAGTAGAGGTACATCTGGACAAGAAGTTAAGGGATGTACATACCCATATGCGCGTGCATAATATTTCAAATAATGATAATCTTGACTAAAAGCTCGGATTGTGAGTTGAGCGGATGTGCAGATCATCTAAAGTCTTACATAATAAAGTGCAGGAAAGCTGAACGAGGTAAGGTGCCCTTTCCCAGTAACTTGACAAAGTCATGTTGAACATAGGCCTTCCAAGTCGACGCTGTGCTGTTGATGAGATATTTCGTGAACGGATACGGGTTGTGTGAGGTTGGTCTATAAAGATGCGTGAGATTGAAACGATACGGCGACTTTATCAGGATACCTTGGTATGAGCATCCTACTTGTCGAGTGGAGATGATTGAGTGGGCCGTGGCCCTTACCGATAGCCTCAGCTGTTTCTATACCCAAATGCGTATACAATGTCGCACTGTCAACAGCGTCGACCACTAGATAACGTCTCGTTCAGTCAGAACACTGGCAACAAGGCCAGAAGATAAACGCACGCGATTTGCCTTGAGCGAGTGTACAAGCGATAGCAGCACTAAGTGTGCACCCAGTCCCGTGTGTACTCTTGGATTCCACTCTCGGTCTCACGAATAAGGTCGTCTCGCCTCCCCTCTCCTGTAAAACATCCACCACCAAACTTGGGTCAAGGTCGACATCATTCCTTCCCTCCATCCCCGCCAACAGAATTTCCATATTCTCCTGCAACAATCCGTGTCGGACCACACGAAGCTCAGGATTCGCTTCCGCCAACCTGTTGACATCCTGAACACTAGCAGTTATATGTCCACCTTTGACTAAAACCGCATGAGATGCAAAGATAAATATCATACGAGTCGCAGCAGAGATCATGTCTTCCAAAGTGGTAATCGTGATAGAAAACCCGCGTTGGGAGAGGAGGAGTTCTGCTTCGGATTTGTTTGGGGTTATGAGGGTTGCAAGGGGGAAAAAGTCATTGATGAAGACTTCCAGGGCATCGGAATGTAATAGAGTATGTCCTGATGTCGAGACACATACTGGATCACAAACAATTGGTGGTTTCGAAGTCGGAGAAGAAGAAGAATAGTGGTTTTTGATACTGCGTACGACGGCTCGTGTGTTTTCAGCATCGAAGAGCATGCCCGTTTTAATGGCTTTGATATCTATGTCTGACAATACCATTTGGACCTATCAGGTATACTCAGTTCGCAGTTCCTGCGTATAAGCTAAGAAATGAGTACACCTGTTTCTCGATGAATAAGGGTGGAGTTGGGTGAACATCCTCGACCCCAGTGGTGTTTTGCGCTGTGAGTGCTGTGATAACGCTTGTGCCGTAACAGCCATAGGCGCAGAAGGTTTTGAGATCAGCCTGGAGAAACTCGACTTGTTAAATCTTGGCTGCATTTCGAGGCGTAGTAGTTTACCTGGATTCCTGCGCCTCCACTAGAGTCAGAGCCGGCAATGGTAAGAACGGAGGGAGAATGTCTTGTCGCTGCCATGGAAGTATACAAGAAACCGACGTCATATCGGGTACAAATCTTGGCCTCGCTTATCTTATCGGCAAGTTCCTGATCTGACTCGGTCCGCGCTCTTACATGCTAGGAATCGCAACAATTATCCTCGTAAGGTACACAGGTTCAAGGTCATAAATTAGGAGACAGAAGAGAATGGAGATATACGAGCGACGATGATCTTGCACAGAAGCCCAAGCCTCGGTGTGCCGCTCTTATGATGGTAAAAAATGTCAGAGGCTAGCCCTCGGAAGACGAAGAAACTGGCTTGCATACCTCTGCGATGAGCAAAAGTCATCCTTTCGGGTTCGGCCAGTTTGACGAATTCAATAAAGCAAGAGTAGCCCGAGTTGGGTCGTTGGTTAACGACGACGTCAGCAAACAACGAATCCGTCATTCAATTCCACGGGAATAGTATCAGGGGAAGGGGTTGCTTCAGGCCCATTTGGGAAAGGGGGGCAGAATGATGTCTTTGTGGGGGAAGGGCCTAGGAGCAGCCTATATGTATAGTCTGCCAATAATTCAAGCTTTCACGCTTCAACAATTCTGCGTAATCCTCGGTCCGGTATACAGAGGCCTCCTCGATGGAATGGAGGACCGTTCGGTGGGGTATGGGGCGAAGGGAGCGGTGGTTTAACCGAGTCGAGATTCCGAGTGAAAGCACCGGATAGCTGTTTCGGTCAAAACGGGAGGTGACGGCTCTATATCCCAGGGGGCCGAATGAATGAGTAATTACTCGCTGCGCGGTCGGCGATTTTATGGTGCTTCTCGCGATGTGATGTGAGATCGACGATCAAGGAATGGATAGCGGCGCTTGGGCCGACAGTACAGGGAACACGAGGCCTCCCATATGTTGGAAGGTTGGCGTGTTCGATGAGTCGGTGGATTCACGCTGCTTGGTCGATGGTCGGGTCGTCTGCCGCACCCAGGATTGAAAGGTTGAAGGGTCGGAACCTGTGTCGAAGTGCGCCTCTTTGCACCGTCAGCTTTTCGCAGAGCAACAAGACTCTGAGAAGTGCGGAAAAAATGAGGTTGGGCGACCTCTCCGCGTCCCGCCAGGAGCTTTGCAAGCGTAGAATAATATGATTCCGCGACTTTTATCCTGGAGTAGTTACGGCGAATTTATTGGCATGGTAGCTGAATCGACGAGTAGCAGGCGCAGTGGATGAAAAGTTGAACGAGGATGAGTTTGAAATTGCGGTGCGTGACCATCTTGGCACAAACACGACCTCTCTTTCATCCACCGTACTCCCGCCACTTTCTTGCTCTTTGCAACCGCTCGCATGGCGTCGGAAAAGGCGCACAGACCAACTTTCAGAAATTATGCAGAGCGGGCATAATCGCCCAACGAGTGATGGCCGAAACCCCACCCCTTTCATGGCGCTCTACAATCCGCTTGTGAAATCCACGCTTTAGCGAGCTACCGCCCCTCCAGAGCACTTGATATACACGTAGCTGGTAGAGAGAAAGGGAGAAATATAGCGTGCTTTCTTTGAAAAGGTTCAGTCTTGGGTTGACCGCGATCGGTGCGTTACTCATGTCCTTGACTCGCCTGGCTTTCTTCTAATGAGCCAGTAAACAGGGCATGGCTTTATTTCCTGATTGTAGATTTCAACGAACAACAACAAGCATTTCCTCGTTTTCCTGCTGGGCGTCTTGCCCTTGAAGTTGATCATCACCCCTTTTTGATGAACCGGGTCGCTTTTGCTCGCTCAGAGGGACAAAGAAATCGATTCCATTCAATCCGTTACGCATCCCCGTACGCGCTCTATAGACCTGGAACAGCTGTCTAACAACTTTTCTCGAGTCTGAGCACTTTGGCGTCGGGTAGTCGATCCAAGTCCTGGGCACTCCGGTTTGGCCATACACACACCCACTTCCTCTACTCACTGGCATACAGTCCGCGTCTTTAACTTTGTGTAGAGCAGGACAACCTTCGGTGGCTGCGTGTCAGGGTCGTTTCCCAACTTGGCGCTCGTCGTGGACTCAACCACAGGCAGCGCCTAGGTCTTGCACTCGTTGAATCTATCCTCGAAAACTTTGTGTCAACCTTGTCGCCGGGTCACTCTGTTGGAGGAGATCTATCTCAGATCTTGATGCTTTGGTCTGGGTAGACTTGATTGCTGGACCATTTCTCGAGGCCGGCTCTTGAATCCTTCGTCTTGAAGCAGACAACCTTGCTTCTCTCCACGGAGCTATCCCATACAACAATCAGTCTGATTCCTTGGTGGTGGTTGTCAATTTGGGGGGGTTGGGTTGACTCACATCACTCGGGCTCCTTATATCCGATCCGGCTATGCAACGTGTTCCACGGTCACAAGATGGGTTGATTGTCGCGAAAGCGGCATTCTGACTCGGCCTGGGGGCGTGTGGTTGGGGTCGGGAGTGGCGGGATATGTGGGAGCGGCGAAGGCAGGGCTGGCCCCGAGCATGGTGGGCCTCGGGGTGTCGGTTATGGGCGGCCATAGCGTGTTTCAGTGGTTTCGAGGGCGGTACGTGTTGCCCTTCATCCTCCTGCGAGTGTGCGTCCATGCGCTTTTTGTGCTCTCGAACACCTGCGTATTGGAGGTTCATTCTGCCTGGCGAGCCCAAGCTTATTGACTCGCTGGGCGCTTCTCTATCAAAGGTGCAAAGTGGCAAAGCAGGATGGTGGTGAGGCGGGGATGCATGTGGAGAGAGTACGATGCGCAACAAGAACGTCCGAAGGGGGACCAGAATAGCTAGCGGCCGTCCAGCAAGGAGTATCGTTGAGCACGCGTGATATACACGCGTCTGGAGCAGGGGGGGGGGTTGCTGATGTGATCTCAACTTCACGAGGAACCAAGGACCAGAAGACTGTCCGGGTCATGGTTTGGGATGGTGACTGTACATTGTTATGTGCGCGAGTGGGTCGGGAGTGGTCCAGAAGGTCATCCTCTGCAGGAGACTTCAGGTGGACGAGAGGAAGGAGGGCGAGTGGGACCGCAGGAGAGGGGCAAGAGAACGGTTGGGGGTGCCCAGTATTTCGATCGACGTTGGGGGGTGCATCCGGGGAGACGTCCATGGGAGAGGCCTTGAGAGGGAGTCAGTCAGGAAGATACTGTCAACCATGCCAGACATATTGTGGTCTTCGACTCCGTCATAACTATCGCTCGGTGTAGCTCTCGTTCGGTGCTTCGACCACACATTCGAAGACTGTCGTACGGGTCAGATCCTTTCCGTTATTCCCCCGTGTTTAATGGTGTTCTTAGCCAGGACACCCCCCCTCCTCCCATCGTCGTCAGTTTCCGTTCTGTTCTTCGGTTCCACGCGCGTCGAGAAAAAGCACAGGGTGGATCGTCCATCATATGATGGGGATGATGAACCGTGAGGATAGGCCGGGGTTTTGTTCTCAGGGCATTAAGAATAGTCGTCGACCTCTGGACTACGAACAGCGTTTACACCAGGAGCCAAAGCATGAGCAAAGTTTCGCACCCCAAACTTGGAAGAGTGACAAATTGCCTGCCGCGAGAGAGGCTATGTCACAAATTAAGTTCCCCTTGGATTTTTTCTCCTCCAATTTTTCGGATCGCTGTGGCTGGCCATCATGAGGGGTTTACCTGGGCGCATAATCAACTGGATGTAATATCGTGCTTGAGTATCGACAACAATCTGCGGTTAGCAAGTTCGGGGTGTCGTGACCTCAGGACGTCGCGGGGGTCGGCGGCATTGCACAAATATACCAACTCAAAAAAGGATAACACCCCCGGTCTCTTAATTGGATTTACTTCCTTTTTGCCTCCCCACCCCCCTTCTCTCTTATTCCACACCTCTTGACACTCTTTTGCCCCCCCGTTTTTGCTTACCTTTCCACCTACCAATACCTCAGTCCTTCGTTTTCTGAGGATTTTTGGCTTCATGCCCTCAGTTGATTGTGGTGCAATCGGCTCTGGAGCCCACCAACTCCCCGGTGTTGGACCATCTCGACCTTACACTATGACTTTTTCGACCCAGAGATACGAGCCCCGTCGCCCTCCACTAGCAATACGCGCTGGTGACCGAACAACGCGGTTGATCCTTCAGGATGTAGACGAACCTCTACGGACTGAAATGTTGCCCGTGTTGTCTTCTGCACTTGCATTCCCGTCTCCCGATGCAGTCGTGAGTTTCTTTTCCTCTTTGCTCTCTCGATGATGTTGGCTGACACCACCCCTGAGCAGTTCCTGTCGAAACTCGCGCGCTCGAATGGAAAGGGTACGGCTGTCGAACGAGAAGGGTGGACCCAGAAGGTATGTGTTTGTTCGTCCGGTACTCTTCACTCTCATGTTAATACTCGCTCATTACCACTGTCTTTCATTGACGTGCTACTTCTGCAGTTGCACCGCCTGTATGAGAATCTCTCAAAACGCGCCAGACCGATGATGAAAAACTCGATCGTCCGCCTTGTTGCTGTATGGGTTCCACTCCGCAGGGGTGCCCGATACATGTGGAATTCCGCCATAGTGGGTTTTGTTGTTTTCCTTGTTAGTTCAACGCTGACAACCATCGTAGCATGTCGTTGCGCTTTTCAAGAGAACTGTGAGAGGTTTTGGGCAATTGGTTGGTCCAGGAAGAGTGCCCATGATCCGTATTCAGGTTACGTGAATTGCGGATGGTGCGCGAGTTTGATCTAGCAGCAGAAGACACGTATAACTCCCGGAAAAATTGGTGGTAACATAATTCATGGGTTTTTCATTGGAGGAATCTCGTTCTCGTCGACATATGTGTACATAAATCCTATCTTACCATCTACTAATCCAATCCTCGTTACTGGGTTTAGTGCGCATGACGGTATCCGGGGAATCCTGTATGGTCAGGAGAGCAAAGGCCAGCAATACAGTTGCTCTAGATCGCGAGGCGGAAGTACCGAGTGGGTCACCGAATGTCTTGAGTCTGGACAAGGAGGTCTTGCATGTTAATCCTCGGCATAGGCATAGCATCAGTGGCGTGGTTTGAGATTTGCTTGACTATTCGAGGAGACCTAAGTCGGCCTCAAGTTGGCAGTACCTCGAGTTTTCCAATGCAGGAACATCGGGCGTAACTATACCGATCCTGTAACGGAAGGTATGTGTCTTTCTGAATTCACCATGAACCACCCACCTGGGGAACGGCGGCGAATCTACGTTCCGGGACAATAATATCAAGAGGAAGAACCTGATACTTTGGTCTTGAATTCGGCGTCAGGTAGGAAGGTTTTGGTACTCTCAACGAACCCTTCAACTTAGTCCAACTTAGACCATGCAGCGCGACTACTGTCGTCCGCCTGACACTGGGCGCTGGGACCTCGAACGTTTCGACCACCGTGACCAACTCGCCCTGACAAGTTGGAACCTGAGGGGGGTCTGTTTGATTGACCGCAAGAGTTTTGTTGACGCAGGACGACCCTAGGCCTGATTCGGGTAGCGGCGCCACGATAATGATACTGCTCCCTGATATGACCAAGTGGGTGACCCAATTCCCGTGCCTTTATTCGATATTCAACGTCCAACGTTATACATCCCAATCAACATTGTCCTCCGCGGGGTACCAACCCAAAGTCGAAAGAGTAGGGGGGAAACGGGATTCAGACTCGGAATCTTGACTTGGGTTGAGTGTGGTTCGAAGCTTGCACGGGTCAAGCTCGATAGAGCGTACTTACAGTGGTGAGAATGGGATCGTTGGCAATGCAGCTTGCGAGAAGGGGTCGGTAATCAAGAAGATGCACAGCCAGTTGATATGTGGTGGTTGGCACAACCGTGCTCGGTCATTCCGATTGTTCTGATGAGAGGAGACCTAGGACGCGTCGAGACGGCATGTCTTGACACAGAGCTTGGTGTATGTTCGCGCTACGAAAAATTTGCCCGCACCAGCGAGGCCACTGCACCATATCATATTCCACTGGCGCTGTCGATTGTCGAGTCACTTCTCGATAACAGATCCGATGCGTTGGCGAGCTGCTGAGTAACCGAAGGGGTGGGTGGCGGGCAATCGAGTCAACCGCAGCGTCTTGTCATGTGTGAGGAAGGAGGCGTTCCTCGGCTACCAACAGCCAGGTAAGTCTCTGGGTACGAATTTGCCACACCTGTTGTCCTCTTGACAATGGTGCTTTGGATCGTTTAGTAGAATTGCGGGTTATCGAACATGATAGGTTGATTGACGATGAAACCGGTTGGGTCTTCCACGCTCACGAGCCCCAGTTGATCTTGACCATTTTCGTTGGACGTTGATTGAGAAGGCATGAAACGCGAGAGCCCCTCGAGGATGGTGGAATGGGGGGACGTTCTGGTGTCTCAGAGATCTGAGTGATTACCACTATTTTTAGAACCCGAGCTATATGTCCCACCAACACGGCAGCCGCGACTTTATCGCTGTGTCCAAACATGGACGGTGGGGGTGAGGGAGGAATCCGTTGTTAGTAGAGCAATATCCATGGAAAGACTTCCCACTTCCGCATGACAGCATCAGTAAATGTTGTCGTTGTAACGTCCAGGCTTGCACTCACCAGACAGAGGCGATTGTATTCGTGTGTCCACGATAATGCGAATACTGGGTGGCTTAGAAATGATACAGTGTGGTGTGTGGGGGGCCTCATCAGAGTGGTTGTTGAAACAAATGAACTGACATCCATCAGAGCAAATATTGGACCAGGAGTCTTAAAAGTCTAGGGGAGTTAGTATACGCAGCGAATAAACCAGTATCCAGTTCGTTGGCGGCTGGAAGGGTCGTTCAGTCGTGATACAGGCCCAAGATTGAGCCCTGGGTTCCCCTATCCCACCCGTCTCAGTTGAAGGGCCGAGAGAAAACACTGGCTGGCAGCGGGATGTGGGTCCATGATCCAGGCGGGTCGTTGGCTAAGGATAAATACATGAATCTAGCTGCTTGTTCCGTGGAATTTATCGCACTTCTCTCATTATGTGATGTTGAATCCACCACCAGCGGTGCAGCTTGCAGACTCAAGGGAATGAGCGAAATGCCCTGGATAACGGAACTTGGGTCTGACCGATTGACCGAGAAGTACGAGACTTATCATCCTGTATAACGGGTGTTTGAGTCGTCCGTTGTGGTTGGACGCATGTTGGACGTTAGTGGGTCGGGACCTGTGCCGAGGCGCACCATTTCTGTGCTACCATCGTTGAGACGTTGAAGACGCGGAGGCTCTAAGCATAGGAGCGGGTTGGCCGTGAAAATTGAAAGCGTCAGCCACCGCCGTAGATGGCTACAGGCTTGGAAGAGTACGATTCAACGGCTTGTATTTGTCCAGCCCTGGTGCAGCTGCGTCCAATTTTGTTGGCATGGAAGAATATTTGCAATTGCGAACGTGACCAAACAGAGCCTTCACTCCGCCTCCCATCCACCGCACTCTGTCTACTTTCTTACTCTCTGTGCCCGTTCGCACGTCGTTGGAAAAGACACACGGACCAGCTTCCTGAAGATATTCAAGGCAGACCCGGTCACAATACAATCGGTGGCAGAAAACTGGCCATTCGCTCGCGCTCTACACTCGGCTCGCAAGTCCACACTTTAACAAGCTCTCACACCACCGGAGCATTCAGTCCACAAATGACTGGCAGGGAGAGACAAACGCAGTCCATTTTTTCCGGGGTTGCGGGCGAAGTTCAGCTTTTGTTTGACTCAGCGAGGTGCGCAACTCATCCTCGGGCTCGCTTGTCTTTCTTCTAATGAGCCGACAAACAGGGTTTTATTTTCTTTCCTGGTTGGGGGATTTGAAGGACAAAACCAAGAACGCCCCATTGCTGGTGGTCTTACCCCAAGTCGATCTTGCTTTTGAAATCGATCATCACTGCATTTCGATGACCCCGGGTCACTTTTGCTTGCTCAGAGAGACAGTCAGGATGCAGAAACCGAATCCATTTAATCCGCTACGCATTCCCACACGCGCTGTATAGAACCTGGACGATAGAGCTGTCTGAAGGGTTTTCTCGGGTCTTGGAGCTTAGACGTCGGGCAGTTTGTCCATGGCCTGAGGAACTTCGATTCGGCCATCCGCATACCCACATATTCGTTGTTCACCATTTTTAATTCCCACTGGCGTACGATCCCCGTCGTTGGCTTTGTGGATGGTGGGACGGCCTTCGGTGGCTTCGTGTCAGGGTCGTTTTCGAACTTGGCGCTCGTCCTGAGGCCAACCGCGGGCAGTACTCAGGTCTTGCCCTTGTTGGATCCGCGAATTTTTGAATCATTCTTGTCGTCAGGTCACTCAGTCGGAGGAGATCTATCTCAAAATCTTGATGCTTTGATCCGAATGGACTTGACTACTGAACTCTTGTCTTGAGGCCGTCTCTTGAATTCCCCGTCTTGAAGCAGACAACCTTGTTTCTCTCCACGGAGCTATCTCATGCAACAATCAGTCTGATTCCTTGGTGGTGGTTGATAGTATGGAGGTTAGGCTGACTCACATCACTCGGGCTCCTTATATCCGATCCGGCTATGCAACGTGTTCCACGGTCACAAGATGTCCTGATTGTCGCGAAAGCGGTATTCTGACTCGGCTTGAGGCGGGATGGCGTGCTAGGGCTCGGGTGTGGCGGGATATGTGGGAGTGGTGGGAGTGGTGGTGGAGTAGGGCGGGTCCCGAGCATTGTGTGATTCGGACGTCGGTAGGCAGCCATCGACACTTCATTGACATCAAGGGCGGTACACGGCGGTACAGGTTGTTTTCGTTATCTGCGAGCACATGAGCCTTTGTGTGCGCCTGAGCATGCTGCTGCCGGCCGATCTCGCATCCTGGCCACCCTAGTCCTATCGACTCGTCGCGCGTTTCTCTGCTAAGGAGACCCATGAAAAGAGACCGAAAAGGTAGCAGAAGCAAGGGAAAGCCGTGATATAGGCAGTGGAGAGAAGGCTGCTGGAGCAATCCCGACCTCAAGGGCAGGACAGGGTCATGGTCTAGGTGACGGGTGACGGCTGCGCACGGGTACACGCACGAGTGAGTTGGTTGTGGTTCAGGTCATCCGCCGCAGAGGTGGGGGAGAGGGAGAGGGACTGGAGCCATCGTGAAAGGCAAGGGGGTAGAGAGGCACTTGGTGTCTCTACCCGGTTTGGAAGATACATCGAGGAGACTGTCCACGGAAGGGGGCTTGGGAGGGAGCCAGTCAGGAAGGTGTTGCCTGCCAGGGATGTTGCAGCCTTCAAGTTCTTCAACGTTGATCATCGCTTGGGCTTGCCCACGTTCACGCCTTCGACTACGCGCCTAGAGACAGCCATACCATGCCCCACCCCAGCCAGTCATGTTTGTCGACATCTTACCCAAGAGACCCATCTCTTCTTCCCATCGTCGTTCTTCATTGTTGTTCTTCAATTCTACGAAAGGATGGCGAAGCTCATCACCCATCATATGGTGGGATGATGAACCGTGAGGGTATTTGTTCGCAGGGACCTAAGAATAGTCCTCAACATCCTCCGAGCTATGAGCGGCATTTACACCAGGAGTCAAAGTGCGGGGAAGTTTCGCACCCCCAAACTTGGAAGAGTGACAAATTGCCCCCGTGAAGCGCGCTGTGTCACCGATCCAAGCCCTTTTTGATTTTTTCCAGCCCAAAACCTTAGTATCGCTGACGCTAGTCATCGCGAGAGGCCGACCTGGGTGTATAGTCAAGTTGATGTGATATCTTGCTAGATGATCGACAACGATCTACGGCTAGCAAATTCGGGGGTGTCGTGACTCAGGACGTTGCGAGGGTCGGCGGCATTGCGCATATATACCAGCTCAAAAAAGGACAACAACGTGCCTTCACGTACATGCACCGAACTTTTAATTGGATTCGCTTCCTTTTTGGCCTCTCCGCCCTCTCCCTTTGGTTCCACACTCTCTTCACATTCCTTTATTCCCCGCTTTTGCCTACCTCTCTATCGTTGCTCTAACTCTTTCAATTTTCGTTCATGTCTTCGATTGATTGTGGTGAAATCGACTCTCTAGCCTATCAACTACCTGGCGTTGGACCATCTCGGCCTTACACTATGACATTTTCCGCCCAGAGATATGAGCCTTGTCGTCCTCCACCAGCCTTACGCGCTGGCGATCAGACAACACACCATCGAGGCGGAGCTCTACGGGCTGAAATGTTACCCGTTACACTTGTATTCCCCCCTCCTGATGCAGTAGTGAGTCTTTTTTCCTCTTCGTTCTCCCGGTAAGGTTAGCTGACACGACCTCTTGACAGTTCTCGTCGAGATTTGGGCGTTTTGGAGATGCTGGTATTGAACGAGAAATTTGGGTTCAGATGGTACGTGTTGTCATGACTGGTAGTCTTCACTCCAATGACTAAAGCTTTCATCACTCTTACACCGTTTTGGTGCTTGTGCAGCTGCCTCGCCTATGTGAAAGTCTCACAACATGCGCTAGTTCAATGGAGAGAAATGCTACCGACGCCCACATCGCTGTATGGGTTCCGCTCTGTAGCGGCGCCCGATATATATGGGATTCTGTCATAGTGAGCATTACCACTTCCTTCTCCTTACCTAGGCTTGGTACTGACAGATAAAACGATAGCATGTTGTGACGGTTTTCAAAAGAATCGCAAGAAACGTTGTTAGGCGATTGGTTGATTCCGAAAGAGTACCGAGACTCGCTCGTGTCGAAGTTGTGTGATATCGGGATGGTGGAGTGAGAGAGCTATTTGCGTAGGAAAAAACGTATAACGCTAGGCGTAGGTAATTTTGGGGATTTTCATTGGAGGAATCTTGTTCTCGTCGTCACAATGTATATAAGTTCTATTTTACTATCTACTAGTCCAATCCTATCCCTTGACTCTGTGCGTAACAGCACGCAGAGAAAATCCTGTGCGTCCAGGAAAGCTAGGACAACCGATGTAGGAAAAGGGGTTCATTGAAGGCGTTGCTGCAATCGCGAGATGGTAGTAACACCGAATGTAATGTCAGATGTCTTTAGTCGGGCAAGAACTTGCATGTTTTCTGGGATCAAAATTTAGCAGAGGACTCGTAATACTCGCTCAGCTGTTCGAGAACCTCAGGCGAACAGAAACATTTAGCTGCGCAGCTGTAGCGATCTCGTGGCGGGAGTTGTCTGTATTGCCGAGTTGAACACAACGAGCCAAACCGCCTAGGAACTGGCGGCGAATTTAGGTATGAAGACAGTCCTCGGATGACCTGATGAGGGAACTAGATTACTTGGTCTTTGAACTCGACTTGAGATAGAACCTCGTTCATAACATGGCAAATATCATAGTCCGGTCATTTGAGAAGACTATCCGCATCGCGATGAGTTGAATACTAGCACTTTCACGATACCAGTCAATAGGGTTATCGCTAAGCCTATAGCAATACGAGGACCAAGCTGGCAGTTGGCGAAATTAAAGTCATTTCGCCATCAGATCCTGGTGATTTCCGGTATGACCCTGGAGCCTGATCTTGAATGTAACGCGCGCTCTGTAATCCATTGCGACGCTGTGGCAAAAACAAGGTATCACGCCTGCAGACAGAAAGATCGTGTCCATATGGGAAAGCTTGGGGATTGGGGTTCCAAAAAAGATGCAGGTCGTTGTCAGACGGTGGCTGAAGATACACCGTGAACACAATCCAAGCGTTCGCAAGCTCCAGAGAAATGCTTTTTTCGCTGTTTGGTAAAAAGGCGACTGCTAAGCGCTAAAACGCTGGCACGGGAGCTCTGAAAGAGAATGGGCTTACTCACCACCGAAACCCAGGTTATAAGAGGACTCGAAGCGCCTGTTTGGTAGAAAAGGTCTGGCTGTGTCAGACGCCTTTATACGCCTTCCCGTAGTTATAAGAAGGCTGTTGGGTACTGGAAGACGCTAATCGAGTGGGCGAATAGTGTAGAAATTTATTGTTCGTGTTTGGGGATTCCGTCGTATTTGCATTGCCATTGGTGTTTTCAAAAGGTCTCGTGGCGGCACGGCCAATAGATGTGCTCAAATGCTGGAAAGCTTGTGTTAGGAACGGAGAAGAAGAGAGCAAGAATTTTGTGAGAGTAAATTTGAAATTGAGAGGATGTGACTGTTTCGGGGTGAACCGATTTCGTCCCTCTCTTCCTCAGCCACGACTTTCTTTCGACATATACTTGGAGACAAACATCCGACCAGGCGCGAGCTCAATAAATTCCATATATCTGACGTATTTCAAGGGCTTCATCTTGCCTCCGGACGACCATCCATCGATATCACTCAACGGATTTACTCCAATTAAAGCCAACCACTGGCACTCGCTTCGTTCGCCCAAGCGCATGGCGAAAACAGGGTAGTTGAAGGATATAAGCATTCACGGGCAGAGAGAGGACGATTAATTCTTCTCCAGAGGAGGTCAAAGACGCTTAAAATCGGTACGCAAAGAAAGTCTTTGTACGCTCTCTGTCCTCTGATGGAAAAATAGGCAGGGCTTCGATATGCAGCCGGAAACTGGTATTCGGAGACCTTGAAGAGCTACTTTATTGTCGCGTTGTCGGTCTTGGGGAACTCAACCTCAGAAACCTGAACCCAAGACTCAAAATCTTCGCTGCCCACTTGTCTGGCCGTTGGGCTCCATTGCTATCAAGCGATGAGGTTTTGAAGTGGAAAGGTTCAATTATGTGTAATTCTGCCAAGGTCTGGATCATACTGGTCTCTAGAGCCCCTCCTAATGTTGACACGCTTTTTGTTCTAGGGTGGAGCATCCACACTCTGGCTAGTCGCACACGCCTTTGCTCTTCGGCCTATTCGAACTTTATTCGCCACTACACGGAGCCTAAAATCCATTCGAGAATACGAGGCACGGAGGCTATCCCTTTTCCCCAGTCCGAGTTTAGGTCTCCGTCTTGAAGCTAGGCGTTGGATGTTCCGTCTTGGGGCAGACCTAATTCCTTAAGGCTTGCGTTCCCGAGTCAATCCTGGACATCTCTGCCGCACGTTGCGGCATTTCTTCGTCTTATAACCTTCAAGTCATCTTGAACGTCGCCTTGTGTACCGGACCTTGAGGCAGACAGCTTCACTCCACGCCAGCGGCTCAAAGAGTAACCAGTTTCATTCTATGGTGGTGTTGAAGAGGGGAAGTCATTTCTGACTCACGCCGCCACAACCACCTTATATCCGAAGTGACGTACTTCAGCCGCCGTAGTCACAGCAAGTCGTGATGTCGCAAAAATGGCATTGTGACTCGGCTGAAAGCGGCGCAAAGGCGCATCAAGGCGCAGGAGTCGAGGTGTGTGGGAGAGAGTAGTAGGGGCCGAGCGTTATCGTGACCTGCTGGGCAGGCGCAGGGAGGACCGAACAACAGTTTGCATCTTCACCTGGACCTGCTTAAGTCGTCAAAATCTTCCGCTGCCCCGGCGGCAACCCTGCGCATCGCATACTGCAATAGGAGGGAACCAGTCAAGCCATGGCCAGCAATCGCCTTGCGAAGCCAGCCCCGGCCCGGGTGGGAACGATGAAGTAGACCGGAACCTGGGTAAGGGGACCATTTTGGATAGAAGTCGCCACAGACACCTTGGTTGGACCAGAAGCTGGAACATCGAGTAGGCGTCGGGGCGCACGAATTTTCCATGGTTGAAGGGGAAGGATTTATCGTGCGGCAGCGAGAAGTACAGACAGTTGATTTAAACAAAGAGTTGGGGGGAAGTATCCAGAACAAACGGCCTACGCGCGCTGTGGGTTCAGCTCCGGCGGAGGGTGACCTTCGTGGTGTCCGAGCACCATTGGGAGGCGCTGAGAGTTTGTTTTCTGGGCCATCATTTTTGGGTCTTCGCACACCTTGTCATTCTTGACAAATCCTCTACCATGGCGACTTTTGTCGACTCTCTCCGCTCGCTTTCGCTTCGTCCATGTTACCTTCCTGCCAAGCATGTGCGTGCGCAGCACGGACTGGATTGTGTTACAGTCTATCAGGAAGTGGTATGACCGACCAGCAGATGGTCAAATTCTCGTCCGTCAAGCGCTAAGAATAGCCGCACATCACCGCACCCCAACCAGACTCCAACCTCTACCACGACCTCGTGCGCTCAATAAACGCACTGATATGCAGGAAAGAGACCGATCAGTGAGAAATTACTATCATTCAGACGTACGCTGTTACAAGATAGCCAGAATATATCACCAATCAACGTCTCAGACTAGACCCGAAGGTAGTGAGCAGCAGGAATGTCCTGGCGGAGGACGGGCCGACAATCTGAAGCCGAGGATACAGCGACCAGATGAGGCGGAGAATGTTTGACGGAGCTGGTTACCCAAGGACAATATATATGCGCCGCAAAGTACCCCTGGACTCTTAACCGCTAGCTGGTCCCCCACCCTCCTTCATTCAGACTCCACCCTCACCTTACCTTTCTCTCTCTCTTTTTTTTCATACTATCTATCGTCTTTCCCTTTCCTCGCTCTTTCAGACCGGACGCAAAGCCATCATTCTCTATGTCTCCTCATCTTGAACCTTCTAATGAAGTTCGGCTCCCTGGAGTTGACCCGCTACGGCCGTGCTCTGCGACCTTTTCTACTCAACGATACGAGCCTCGACTCCGACCGCCTCCCCTCGTACATGTCAACACTCGGTCACGTCGTATCGCACATGAAGCTCAGGGTCTGCATGTACCAGCTTTGCACGGGAGTTTTGATGCAGTGGTCCGCATCTTTTCTCAGACTCGCTCGCTTTCGTACTGATACAGCCTTCTTGTTAGCATTCCTCAAGCTTCGCGGGTACTAGCAGGGTTGGGGATGCTGCCTTTGAACAGAATGGGTGGATTCAGAAAGTATGTGGACCTGAGCATGCGTTTCCCCCGTTTCTGACCTTCAAATTTCCCCATTCCATGTATAGTTTCGTCGTCTATACGAAAACCTCGCCAACTACAGTGTTACGACCAGAAGGAGGATTGTAAATGGTTTCACATCTGTGTGGATGTGCATCCGCTGCGGTTTCGGGTCTCTACGGGACAGTAAAATGGTAATGCATACGTTCTTTTTACGTTTGATGTTCTGACTGACTTGACCGCAGTCCATGACGGGGAGCAGGACAAAGGAACTCGTCACTGACGCCGACATACCTAAGGCGCGTGTCGAGATCAATAATGGACGGTGACGCATTGGAAGAAGGTTCGACGCGAGATTTGGTTACCCTGACTCGCAAAACTTATAATGAGAGCGTCATACACTACTTTCTTACTGGTTCATCACACTCACTGGGGACGGATATGCCGTACACTAATTAATGTCACACTCATTCAACATGTCTCAAAAGCTTTGACGTCAATAGTGGTGTTCAAGTGGCCTAGGAAAAGCTCTTTTTCAGTCGACAACAACGACTGGGGTACCCACCATACATATCCCGGTTGATGGTCGTTCTCGGCTCTCAGATCTCAGGAATCGCATCTTAACAGAGATGGTTTCGAGATGTTTACCGCTCATGAATCTATCAGCCTGTCTGCCCCAAGGCCCGAAGTCGTATAAATTTGTCCAGATAGCTCCGTACACCTCAGCAACGCTTGTCGCACAAGTCGGGACTCGGGACAACGAGCTTCATGATTTGCGTCCCACTACCATTTAGCCAAAAATATGGGCTAAAGACGCCCACCAGCCGGGACCGGGGATGTAGTGCGCACAGGGCCTAGAAGCTGATTACAAATTGCTACCTAACAAATCGAGGAATGATCAAAAAATAACTCGGGGCTCATGTCTCCACTTTGATATTCTTTACGTTGTAGCACTCAATTGCCCGAGTGTGCACTATCAAGACATTCCTTGCGACACCTCTGTCTCTTGTCGCACATACCGAGTCATACATGTCGTTATTTCCCATGCGTACGACATCACCGTGGAGCACAAACTTATTTAATCAGTCTCTCCTTATTTCTCGACAATAACCTCTTTGTCTCCTCGCATCTACCACTATGTCCACAGAAAAATCTTTCAAGATTGCTATCCCAAATCAGGACATTGATCTTTTGAAGACAAAACTCGAGTTGACAAGGTTCCCTGATGAGCTGGAGAACGTTGGACGTGATTATGGTGCACCGTTAGCGGATATTCAACGTCTTGTCGCGTATTGGAAGGGTGGTTATGATTGGAGGAAACATGAAGTTCAACTAAACGAGGAGATGCCGCAATTTACGCGCAATATCGAAGTTGAGGGGTTTGGGACTTTGAATATACACTATGTGCACAGGAAGAGCTCGGTGGAATCTGCGATTCCTCTTCTCTTCCTTCATGGATGTGCGTCGACGTGATTTACTTCTGGTAAAACACAGTTTACCGACTAGTTGTCGATAGGGCCCGGGAGCTTTTTCGAAGTTCAAAAAATTCTACCGTTATTGGTCCAGGTTTCACCAGACCACCCTAGCTTCCATGTCGTTGCCCCTAGTTTACCAGGTTTTGGCTTTTCAGAGGCACCGAAGAAGAGAGGGTTCGCGCTGGACCAGTATGCAGAGGTTGGTCATAAGCTCATGCTTGCGCTCGGGTATAATGAGTATGGTAATGTATATCCAGATGTTATTCATAGACTGATGCTAACGGGTGTTCCGAGTGCAGTAACTCAAGGAGGTGATTGGGGAGCTTCTGTATGTCCGATTTATTCATCTCAAGTTCATACTGACTCCATCCAGACCAACGCGCGCATCGCTGGTACTTACGGTGGTAAACACAACAAAGCCTGGCACTCAAATTTCCCTTTGTAGGCGTTCATTATTTGTCAAAGGATACTCGTCACTAATAATTATCTCAAAGTGCCTCAACTCCACACTTATGGAACCGTCCGACCGCATTCTTCCAGTCTTTCATCGCACGACCTTCGTCTTGGGAGAAAACGGGCTCGGAGCGGACGAAATGGTTCAAGACTGAGGGTCAAGGGTATTCTGTGGAACAGTCTACCCAACCTCAAACGCTTGGATACAGTCTTGCAGATTCTCCTGTTGGATTGCTTGGGTGGATCTACGAGAAACTTTTAAACTGGACTGATGATTATCATTGGACTGATGATGAAGGTTTGTTCGTCTAACTACGTGGTCCTTATTGCTAAAAATCATCGTGCTAGTTCTCACTTGGATCTCAATTTATTGGTTCTCTCGAGCTGGACCAGCGGCCTCTGTTAGGATTTACTACGAGCATGCCAAGTCTGGTGGGGACTTTTCAAGCCCGAAGAATATTAACATTCCTATTGGATATTCGTACTTCCCCAAGGAACTTGTGGTTTTTCCGCGACGGTACGTCGACATTCTCACTTTTTTTTGCACTTTGCTAACAGAGTGGGTCTACCCTAGTTGGCTTAAACATCGCCAGCTTGTTTTTGAATCTCAACACGAGAAGGGTGGACATTTTGCTGCGTATGAATGTCCAGAAGCTTTGGTAGGTGATTTAAGAAATATGTTTGGGAAAGGTGGACCTGCTTTCGGGGTCGTTTCTTCGCATAATGGATTCGAGTCGTAGGTCATTCGTGTATTGTCCTGTGTATATGTATTGCAATTCTGTCTCTGGGCATGATGACCGATGAAATAGCATGGTCGTGGATGGCATAAATGCAGCAATATTCCGAGAAGGTGAGTTGCGGCTAGTTGGCGACAACTCCACCATCATCATGTGCTAGCGGTACGTTCCAAGTCGAAATGACATCTTCCCTTCTTTGCGACATATAAACCGGGATCGCATACTTACCATCGAGGGCGAGTGGGAGCACACTAACTCTGCAGAGCTTCGCTGTGTGACACAAGCGCCGAATGTCCACAGATCACGTTAATCAGCGGCTCTGATCCCGGCTTACTGAACATTGCAGTGTAGGGAACCGTCATTACCTGATCTCAAGTGATGTTACTGAAGCTTGCAGATGAAATCCTTATAGAGATCTTCTGGTATCTCCCACCATCCGATTTAGTCCGTTCTTGCAGACCGGTAAGTCCCTCTGTTTCGTTTCATCCTTGATGACTGGATGGCCCTTAGGTGTGTCAACGGCTCTCGCGAATTTCCAAGGAATCTACGCTCTGGTCTAGAATTTCTGCCAACTGCGATTATGTCCTTCCTGCTCTCGAGCATACAATGACGACGAACAAACTTGAACAACTCCTGCTGCGTGCAGAATTTGTGAAGGATGTTTGGACAGGATGCCGCCCGGGGATTCCTCATACCGTCCGCGAATACAACATTGAACGCTCCTCAAAATTTATGGCGGTTATAGATGAGTACTATGTGATCCAAAATAAACGGGAGTTACCCCAGTGGACGTGGTACAGTTGGGACCTCTTCCAGCCGGTTTTCACCTACACCCCCACCTCGGAATCACCTTCCCAGCGCATTCATCCATGGAGTGCTTCTATGAAGGGCGAATTCAATGCTCTGTACGTTTTATACACTCAAACCGATCTGTTGGCAGACGGAGGGGAAAGTAATTATCTGTGGGTGAAAAAATCACAAACAGTAGTTGTCTGTGGTTCACGAACATGTCCAGAAAACTTGCCTATGTCAAGCTGTCAAGCCTGCGGACCTTTCAAATCAAGATAGAATTGCCTTACCATATCGAGGACAAATCTCTATTCGAAGGCATACGTATACTTCGAGAGTATACGTTCGACGGGAGCTTGGAGCATGAGGTTAACTCCACTATTGGCCTTCGTCACATTGCCGTTTACCCTCGCCGAAAGTCTCCAGACATACTCATCTGTTCGATATCTCAACGGGCAAAATGTTCTGCTGTCCATGGCACCAGAAGGTACGCTTGCGGACAACGCTAGTTTGAAGAGCGTGCTCAAATGTTTTCGACAGTGTCCTCACGACGACTGTGCTGAGGTACTCCGGTCTTTCGAAGCCAAAATTACTCCTTGGCATTTCATTCAAATTTACGATGGGAAGTACTCGGAATTCTATAGGTTGCCAACGACCCATAGGAACTCCTGCAGGCGGACGCACCACTGCTGGCTACCAAGACCCACACAATCGTCCTTCCCACAGAATCTGTCAAAACTGAAGTATTGCCCCAGTCGCCAACCACGTATATGGCATTAGCCCACGATAGATCCGACAAAAAGCTCAAACTCTTCAATATTGACATCACGCTTCGTGGAGATGGGTCAATTACACTTGACTCTGAATATAATGTTGGCGCTGGGACCAACGCAATTCAACCAGCTGGCTACGGCATGCCTATCTTTGTTGAATTTGCTTCCGCTTCTCCTTCCAGCAGATCACACTTGGCAGCTACACTCAACTTTCGCGTTCCCGCCTCACGATCCGTTCGCCAACAAATCAAACCCTGCATAATGGCCTTGAGGGTTAACCTCGGCCACCACCCAGGCGAGGATGGAGCCAGGGACATTAACATCACGCAGCTTGTCCTTCCTGGTGACCCATCCAATTATGTGATGCTAGGTACAGCTTACATCGCATATTTCGACCCCTTCTTGGGCCGGATCGCCTTACACCTTTCCGAACGCCCATCATGCCATCCCTCTAATCACACGTTGGATGCTGCAAGAAGGGTCATTTTAGTCATTGATTACGTTCCTCGGTACTTTGAATCCCAGAAAGCGGCCTTGGTGCAAACATACACCAAACCTCATCCTTATCGTCAGACTGACGGAGAAGTTTTAGTCCTCTGACTATGTGCTTCCAATAGTTTCCCTTGTAATTCGATCTACCGCTTCTCTCTACCTAGACCAGCGATCTCTACGATTATTTGCTGCGGGCGTATCAAGTCTGGTCGACGCACGAGGAGTATTAACATTCCTACTAGATACTCGTACTTCCCCAAGGAATTGATTGGTTTTCCATGACTGTATGACTAAATTGTTATGTTTTTTCCACTCTGTGTTAGTTGGGTGAACCTACCACTGCTGGCTTAAGACACAGCAACTTGATGAGTATCAGGTGGGCATTTGCTGCTCCTGAATTCCAGGAAGCTTTATGGGGGTGGGCAAGGTGGTCAACGAAATAGCATAGTCATGTTCGGTGATAAATGTAGGGTCCTGGTAAACAAGCTAATCAAAAACATGATGAACACTAGGTAGTTCACTCGAGAATAAGGCACGAGGAAAATAAAGGCATGTCAACGACAACCTTTGTGGTCCTGCTAGTGAGGATAAAAAGGTCAAGCGCCGAATATCCAATTTAGGTGACATAAATCAGTGGCGCTGATCCACTTACCGCAGCGCAGTGTAGGAGGCCAATACGACTTGATCCTGAACGATGATACCGGAATTCGCAGACGAGATCTTTGTAGGGATATTCTCGTATCTCGCACCATCCGACTTGGTCTGTTCTTGCAGACTGGTAAGCTCCTCTATTTCACATCATCTAATTACTGAACAGCTTTCAGGTGTGTCGGCGATTCTCGCGAATTTCCAAGGAATTTACCGTCTGGTTGGAAGTATTTGCCAACTGCGATTATGTGCTTCCGATTCTCGAGGATGGAATAACAACGAACAAACTCGAGCAGATCCTGCTGCGTGCAGAATATGTGAAGGATGTTTGGACAGGACGTCGCCCAGGAATTCCTCGCACTGTCCGCAAATACAACACCGACGCATATTTTTTGGCAGTCATGGATGAATATTTTGTAGTCCTCGAAAACGCATGGTTACCCGAGTTGAGGTGGTATAGTTTGGAGGACTCCTCCCAGCCAGTTTTCACCTACAAGGCTGGCATGGATTCACCTTCTCGACGCATTCATTCGTGGAGTGCTTCCGTCAAGGGAGAAATCAATGCCATGTATATATTATATACTCAAACCGATCCCTTAGCAGATGGAGTGGAAAGCAATTATTTGTGGGTGAACAAAATCACAAACGGTAGCTTCCAGTTATTCATGAGCTTGCCCAGAAAACTTTCCAGTATCAAGTTATCAGGCTCGCAGGGTTTTCAAACCAGGGTGGAGTTGTCCTACAAGTTTGATGATAAATCTCTATTTGAAAGCATACGCATCCTTCGGGACTCCGTTTTCTTCGATGGCAGCGTGGACCCTGAAGTCGATGCTACAGTTGGCCTTCATCATATTGCTGTTTACCCCCGCCGCAAGTCTTCCGACACACTTATCCATCTGTTTGATATCTTTACGGGAAAAATGTTCCATTGTCGCTGGCATCAGAAGGTTTGCTTGTGGGAAATACCAGTTCGACAGATGTTCTCATATGTTTTCAATAGTGTCCTTACCATGACGACTGGCCTCTGATACGCCCGTATTTCCAAGCTGAAATTACGCCTCGGCATTTCGTCCAAATCCTCTATGGGGATTTGGAATTCTATAGTTTACCAACAGCTGAGGAGCTCCTACAGGCGGACGCACCACTTCTGGCTACCAGGACGCATACAGTCGTCCTCCCATCACAATTTATCCATATTGATATATTATCCCAATCACCAACCACTTACATGGCATTAGCCTATGTCCTATTCGAGCAAACGCTGGAACTCTACGATATTGATATTACGCATCCTGGGGGTGGGGAAGTTACATTCGACGTTGAATATACCCTTTGCGCTGGGACCAACCCGACCGACTTTAATATGCCTATCTCTCCGGGTTTTCCTTCCGCTTCCGCTTTCAGCAGATCACACCTGGCGGCTAGACTCAACTTCAGCAATCGAGCCGCACTGTATCCTGAGCAACCTGGCATATTGGCCTTGTGGGCCTGCAGCCATCTCACTCCAGGGGAGGATGGACCCGGGGCAATTAGCCTTCCACAACTTGCCCTTCCTGGGGACCCATCCTATTATATGACGTTGCACGATCCTCGCGTCGTGTGTGTCGACCCCTTCTTGGGCCGGGTTACCCTAAGCCTTTTCGAGGATCCGTCTCATCCCTCTGATCCAACATTGGATCCTGATAATCCAGTCATTTTGGTCATCGATTACGTCCCACCAGTACCACTAACCCCGGAGAGCCCCCTTGTTACAGACGCACGCCACAGTGGGAGTAACACGGAGGACTCGGGGTGATCAAGTGAAGAAGGAAACATAGTTCACAGTTCCTTGATACATAAAATAATTACGCACTGGCCCTTTTCCTAAACATCACTTTCGCCTTTGTATTAGGCACAATAGCAACCTCAAACGTCAAGTTCCGAGGTCTCTCCAATGAACCACCCTCAAATTGAACGTCGTAGTTCAATATACAGTATGCGAACATAGCTTTCAGTTCGTTAACAGCGAAGAACCGTCCAGGACTGATTAGTGAAGCAACTTGTCAGGAAAAGGATTTTGTCTCGTAATTGGGGGGACTGACCAAGCATGTCGACCGTGTCCAAAAACAATCGTATCGAGGGTAAGAGCGACCATTTGATGTTTAATGCTATCCAGTTCCCCATCCCCATCTCGCATATCAGAGAATCTAAAGCCTCTGAAAGTAGCAGCGTCAGGGAATGATGTCTACTCGTCGATCAGTTTTTGGGTGCTCATCGTAGAGAGATCGAGGAGATAAACAAACCTCTTCCCTATTCATGGCATCACTAGCCATACCGACATATGAACCAGTGGGAATAACTATTCCATTGGAAAGTGTCCAGTCTTTGAGAGTTTTACGAAGCATTTGAACTAGGAAGAAATCGATTCAATTAACCTTGCAATCAGCCAAAACGATCGAAAAGGAACACACCGCTCCCTGCGCTGTTCAATCTCTGCGACTCTTTTAAAAAACTATCAATCTTTCGCATCTGTTGCATTGCCGCTTTTGTCCATCCGTGTTCTGCTATTACGGCCTCGGCTTCTTTACGCATTTCTTCAACGTACTCTGGGTGGGATGCCAGATCATATAGCGATTGCGTAAAGGACTAGCATTGGTTTATCATTAGCTTCATGTGAGCCCAAAATAATTCAAGCAACGGGGTTAGTTACCATGGTGCTTGTATGGATAGCGGCAAAGTTGATTGCAAGGATACGAAGAACAATATCTGGGACTGTGCGTTGATAACCTTGTGCAGTTTCCAATAACCAACTGATGAGATCATTCTAACAAAGTGCTTTGTTAAAACAGGACTTGGTAATGTGAGAGAACTTACCGGCTTGTCTTGCCAATCGCCACCATGTTCTTCTTCCTGAGTCAATCTCTCCTCGATCGTGGGACCAAGGTACTCCACGGCCTTCTTCACACTCCCAGGTACGGTTGTCAAATACCTCCCGACCAGTCTATAAATACATTCGTTGTAGTGGGTTCTCTGCTGTTGATATGTGCACAACGTACGGTTTGAGAAATTTTGGGAAACAGTTGATGATTCGAGCGCCGATGATGACTTGAGTCGTGAATTTCTCTTGTAGAGAGATATATCCGGGATCGCGGCCTGATATATATATAAGCAAGGTCAAGAGGTATCAGCAAGTATAAGGGAAGTCTTACATAGAGGTAACCCGGTAAAGTACCGGTTACTTGTCCTGCAGACGATATGCATAACTGTATCATACGCCGGAACAGTAACCCATTCTAAACATAATGGGATTAACATAAACACGCAAAAAGAGCTAATTAGGAGGTTACCTGTACTAGGCGGAACACATGTTGCCCAAGCTTCCGCTATCTCATCTTTGATATCGTCAAATCTAATGGCAAGGTTCCGCGTAACTGGAGAACGGACGGTGGTCGTGTGGTATTGATCATTTGCAATAGCAGAGCCTAGGGTATATTTGATTTGCGTCGTCTACATCCCATCGAGGAGAATGAACGGAGAATGAACATCAATAATTTGTCTAGATAGATAAACAAACATACCTCGTTAACGGCTTCTTCGAAGGATAAGACATCATCTGGTGCTTTACGAAGTTCGTCGAGGAATTGTCGACCGGTGCCGACAACAACCCATTTAGACATGGTTGCGATTTTGAATATGCCGTTAGGATACTTTTTGAATTGATAACGTGAATTTTAGACTTAATAGCCAGTCTGGTACGATGCGGACTCACTCGGTCATAACCTTCTTGAACTAGTTCCCCACCGTGGGTTATCCATTTGAAAGCGGTCAAATAGGAGGATAAAATGCCCGAGTGACCAATTGTGGGAATGGTGTTGAGCTACAGGAATGATGAGAGGAACCTCTTTAGCAGGTTAAGTAGAGAGTAGTCGAGACGTACCGGTGATCTCTTTGCTTCGAGGTATTTGAAAACAGCATAGGTCAACACGAAAATGCCAGTAAACCGTGTTCCAAGAAAATTCCAATCCAAATCCTGAATATGGTCCAACAATGATGTTACCAGAGACATTGTCGACCACGATTCAAAGCAGTAGTAATGGTCCAAGAACGGGTTCTGGTATCCCTGCGAGAAACATCATATATATATATCAAAACCTAACGGGCCGAATGACAAAATCCAAAATGGATAATAGCTTGACGGATGGACACCGATTCGGGTTTAGTGATCTATGGACAGAAACGACAGGTGAGGTTCTAAAGACGCGGATGGTGGGCATGAGAGAGTTCAGGTCATGTTTAAAATAGAAACAAGAAGTGAAGGTTTGAAGGTGGTGCGATTCAGACTCCACGATTTTTTTGAGGCCCGGATGAGTCAATCGGATTATGAGAACATTCGTGAGGGTCACCCGGGGACCATAGGTGGTTCTGATTTATTGAACGTGTGATCGTTCGACTGTGGGTGTCCCATGGTCTGGTAGTGTGTAGGTGAACTGTTGAGAATCGGGATTCAAGGTGGCGTGCATCCTCTGTGTTACAAGTGTCAATATATAACCAGTCTATTAATCCGATATGGTGTAACGGCTAACATTACCGCCTTTCACGCGGTAGCTCGGGGTTCGATTCCCCGTATCGGAAGTTTTTTTTTGTTTTCTTAACTAAACCTAACCAGCGCGGGTCTGGACCGCATTTAAACAATATTCCGTATATGAATAAGACTACGTTGTACAATAGACATGAAAGGATTAGGATTGTATCCATTGGATTTTGACGTCGAACGAGTGTTTAGTTTTTGTCTTCTCCGGGTGTGGATTTGACGATGTCGCTGAAGGAGAGTGAACCACGGGAAAGGGCGTCGCGCAAGGGGTGTGTATGCATATGGCCTGAAAAGCGGGGATATCGGCCATGGGGCACAGTTGCTGATAACGGGTGGTCGGTCTGGTCCTGGTCTCCGTTACGCGGTAGGCTGTAGCGATAGGCTTCCCGTGGATGCAAGGAGGGAGGAGTATAGATGCGGTGCCCAAGAAGGGTAGATGGTGATGATGAACGACCAGCGTTGATAGGCCTAGCGGATATTGCAGAGAAGGCGGTAAACGAGACGACGAGAGTGGCGATCCAGAGTTTGGCGAGTGAAAGCATGACGAGGCCGAGTGCTGGTGCTGCGCAGAACCGGATAGTGAGAGGTTGTAAAGCGAGAGCTCAGAGTAAGACAAATCCGGCCAGGTCCCGGCAGCCCCGACGGAATGACTTCCGGAAAAGGAAATAGCAGAGAAGTGGTACGACTCGAAATCCAATTTAAATATTTAGCGCCGGTGGCGGTGACCTACTCCGCCTGCTCACCTGTTGGGCACCAGCCTGCCACCTCCCCCAATGTCCTCCCCACCACACCCAGACTTGCTCAGAACAACCCAGTTCGCCTTCGTCGACGCACACGGCCGCAAGATCCATCTCAGAGGCGTAAACCTCTCAGGCTCAAGCAAAACACCCATCAACCGGCCCTCTCATCTCCTTGAGGACTTTTGGGAAACCGCGGAGGCTGGGGGAGAATCCTTTATTGGCCAGCCCCTCAACCTCGAAGATGGTTCTGGTGATGAGCATCTTGCGCGATTGCGGGGTTGGGGTTTCAATCTTTTGCGGTTCCCGGTGACATGGGAGGCTCTAGAACACGCCGGGCCGTGAGTCTCCTTTTCGTCAACTGATACCTAACTGCATCTCAAGTGTCATCCAGGAAAAAATATGATTATGAATTCATGGATTATATTGTTCGTGTGCTGCTCAAGTGCAAGCAATACGGCTTCCGTGTGTACGTGGATCCACATCAAGATACCGTACGTATTGCACAGTAAACCACCCCCACCCCGTTCCTAAACATTGTCTTATTTCAAAGTGGTCTCGATTCTCCGGTGGTTCGGGGGCACCTTTCTGGACATTACCAGCCTGCGGCATCAATCCCTACCATATCTCCGCAACCCAAGCCGCACTCATCCACTCCGAATGGCCGCTCCCTCACAGCTCTGATCCATCGACCTTTCCCGCCATGATCTGGGGAACGAACTATGGTCGTCTCTTCTCTCTCACCCTCTTCACCCTCTTCTTTGCCGGTCGCGCGTTCGCACCCAACTGCATCATTGATAGCATGAATATCCAGGACTACCTTCAATCACACTATATTTCTGCCTTTGGCAAACTGGGTGATAGAATCCGGAGAGCAGACGAAGAAGAGGGTGCTGGTCTACGAGATGCATGTATCATTGGCTGGGACAGTCTCAACGAACCCGCCGAAGGTCTCGTCTCATGGGACGACCTCAATAAAAATCCCACCCAACAAGGCACCACTCTCAAGAAAGGCACTACACCAACCCCCGCTCAATCCCTCCGCCTAGGCATGGGCAAATCCCAAACCGTCGACTGTTGGGATTTTGGTACTTTTGGACCCAAACGCACTGGTACTGTCACTATCGATCCCAAGGGCCGGAAAGTTTGGGCCGAACCAGATCTCACTGGTACAGAGGGCGGTGAATTACCTGATGGGACCCATCCACGTTGGGGCTGGAAACGTGATGTAACCAAGTGGCCTTTGGGCACGTGCATATGGGCATTGCATGGCGTTTGGGATGTGGAATCTGGATACGTGCTTCGACCCGATTATTTCAAGTATCATCCTGCAACGGGTATCGAAGTGGAGTTTCTACCCGATTTTTGGTTACCCCATTTTAGAGCCTACGGTGAACGAGTACGTTCATCACATCCAGACGCAATCTTATTCATCCAACCCCCGGTATTCGCAATGCCTCCAAGTGTGGATGAGGAGACTTTGAAAGGGCGGTGTGCGTATACGGGGCATTATTATGATGGCCTAACGCTTATTACGAAACACTGGAATTGGTTCAATGCGGATTCGTTGGGTGTGTTGAGAGGGAAGTATCGGTCCCCCTTGCAAGCTGTCAAGATTGGTGAAAGAGCAATTCGGAACAGTATCATGGAACAAATTGGTGTACTCAAATCAGACGCGAAACTCATCACTGCACCTCCACCATCACAATCACGCTCTGGCTCTGCGCCTTCGACCAGACCTTCATCCCCTCCACTACCACCATCCCTTCCGGCCAAACCAAATGAGTATCCTACCGTCATAGGAGAAATCGGCACTCCATTCGACATGGACAAAAAGTACTCCTATTATACCTCAAAAGGCGATTACGCGAATCAGCAGAAAGCGCTTGATGCGAGTTTGAATGCGTGTGACGGGTACAATAACGTATCGTACACGGTGTGGACGTACCTCGCTCGTGGGCATACACATCAATGGGGAGATGGTTGGAATGGCGAGGATTTGAGTTTATGGAGTCCGGATGACCTACGGAGTACATACACCGATGCTACTGAGAGCGAAGGTGAATGTTGTAGTGTTGGTGGATTGACGAAAAGAAGAAGGGGAAGTAGTAACGAACCTGCACCGCTGAAAAGTGAAAGTCAGGCTAGGTTACTTGGCGGTGGTGGGAGGAGCACGGGGGTATTGGGGAGCAAGAATGTATCGACGTTGAGCTTGAATACGATCTCGACGAGAGCGAATCCACCTGTTGGTGGTGAAGGAGGTGGAGAATCACCGGTATTGCTCACACCTTCGGCATCGACACCTACGTTAGCATTGTTGTCGAAGAAACCCTCGGTTACGTTTAGCTCCAAGACGATCGTGGATGATATACAAACTGTACCATCGCTACCTTTGGCTCTGGAGAATCCTGGCACAGTTGTTGGACCACCAAAAATGCAGAAGACGTCCTCGTCCTCGTCGACGCTTACATCTGGGAGGGATGTTGATCCTGATGCAGACCCATATGATTTCTTGACGGATGGTGCAAGAGCCGTGAGAGCTTTCTGTCGTCCTCGTCCAGTCAAAGTCTTGGGCAAGATCTTGGATACGAAGTTTGAGATTTCGAAAGCGGAGTTCAAATGCGTTATCCAGGCTCCTGCTCCTGTTGCACCTGTGGGAGGAGAAGGAGAAGGAGAAGAGGTCGCAACAGAGATTTATCTCCCTCTGGTACATTTTGCGAGCAGGGATTTGTTGGAATCCTCAAAGGCGCGATGGGATCCCGAAGGGAAGAGGAGCGAAAGAATGGAGATGGAAAGTCCGAAGGGGTATGGATGGAAGAATCATCTGGTTATGTCTGACAGGCAAGAAGATGAGAGAAGGGTGTTGGAGGGTCTCGAGGGGCGTGAAGACTTGTTAGATGTGGAAGTGAAAGCGTCTTGCGGAAGGTGGAGGATTAAAGGTCAGACGTTGTTTTGGTGGTATAACACTACAACCACCGAAGGGACACAATGTGTGATTGAAGTGAAGAGGAGAGGAGGGGCGATTAAACTTAGGAAGGGAGGTTGGGTTGAGGTTAAGAGCTGGCAAGGACCGCAGTCGTTGAGGAAAGGTGATGGTAGTAGGACTGCGGAGGAGAAGAGTTGGTGTGAGAGGTTATGTGATTGTGAAGGCTGTATTATCATGTAGGCGAGGTTTTTTCTGGTCTTTCCGATACGCTGTTGGTGACTGCGGTTTTTCTCGCGTCTTCCCTGCTCGGGCTATCTATCCCGTGTCGTCGTCGGCGTCATCATAATTATTTTTGTGGGTTTGAAGGTTGGTTACTGGTGGTGCATTGGGATTGGGATTTGCGGTTACTGCATGGAAGTGGACTTGATATGTATAATTCATCAGCATCGTGGAGTTTTCCTTTTCTCCGGGTTCAACGTTCAATTGCTATGGTTCCGTTAGAGGCTTTTTTAAATCTTCATTGCTTTGTTTTCTTATCGCAATGCTGTGTATATATGTTGTTGGTTTTCAATTTTATGTATAATGACCTTATATTTTTTATTTATTTATTTGGAACGCTTGTCGATAGGATTGGTTATGTGCCTCTAGTGAGTATCTCGGAAATTGGAATGACGTCTTTGGGATTCCAGAATTCCAACTTTGGCTCATTGGGCTTCCTCGTGTTGCTGGGGCTAGCAAAGCCTGCTCCATCTGACGTGTATAACTTGTAATCATCACTGGGATACATCATGTCAGGCTCCTCAGACCTTTCACTTTGATCGGGGAAGGGAACCATGTACATCAGCACTTTGGATACTTAAGGCTCGTTCGAGATTATTTTTTATATTTTTTCCATCTCCCCCCCTCCTTTACTATTATCATGTCGATTGAGAACGGGATCTATGAAATCAAGAGTATCCTGACTGGTGATACTATCGGTCGACATATTGTTGAGGATTTCTCAAAGAGTCCAAAGAATATCACAGTCCAAAGTGGACCTGGTTTTCAACCTGGATCGACCCATTGGATTGTTGAGAGTAAGGGAGGCGGTTATATTCTCAGAGCTGGAGGAGTGGGTACTGGTGTTCGGGATGAGAATTCGGATGAGGTTGTTGCGATTCCCACAGAAGGATTTGGTGGACAATCTCGGCAATGGATTTTACGACCTGTTGGTTATGAAGATACGTACCAGTGAGTATTAGTATTTATTAATCACTTTATGATCATTGTGTTTTTCATTGACGCATGTCATGTTTTGTGGCGGCGATAGCATTTGTAATCCGAATGGTGAAAATAGTATCGTTTGGACTGTTTCTGATACCAGAAATGCACCACTCGAGGGTGGGGTGAGTTGGTCTGTGCTTTTGCACACTATTCCCTATGCTAAAGTGGCTGCGTGTTAGAAAATCATAATTTTAGCAGAGCTTGAACCGTCTAGCAACAAACAAGTTTTTGCTTTCACTAAAGTAGCTAACTGAAGTGGCCTGTACATAGATGTCCAAAATGAAGTTTGCATTATTATCATCATGTGGATTGTTCCCTTTTTTTGAGCCATTGAATAATCGGGGCAATGCTCCATCCTCTGCTAAGGCGTGAAGCGTTCGTGATGCATTACATCAATAATAGCGGGCTAACGACCAAATCTCGCACAGTCTTGTATCTAGGCTCTAAAAATAATGATCACCATCCTGATCTCTGTGAGGCAGCTTCCCTCTCTTCCACCATGATTCTCGAGTGGTTCTCACGTTTCATACCTCCTCAATCGACGTCTAATGAAAACGGACAGGGTGAATCCTTGCCGGGGGGGATCGATGAGCGTGGAACGGCTACTGGTATGGGGATAGCGTCAAATTGTCCATTAATCCTAGGCGCTAACTCAAATTACTCCCACAGCTTCAAGAGCAGGCGTCGGGAATTCTTCTGGTGGTTTCTTCGCCAATTCCACTGGTTTTGTCATTAATCAGCCTGTCATGTTCGACATGCAAAACCCGCAATTCTACCAGATGACTTACAATACCATCATGACTGGGACAACAGGTATGTATAGCATTGAATGATGCATGGAGACTTATATGACTGTTGATAGCTGTAGAACGCCTCCTTCCTCATACCTGCCAAGACGCTGCGGTTGACTCGAGCGCCCGTCACCCACCCCCTCTATGTCACCCTGGAACCCGCCAGCGAATCGGTTCTGTGCTCGAGAAGTGGCTGGACAGTCCACAACGCCAGTGGAAGATGATATGGCTCAGCGGCTTCGCTGGTACAGGAAAATCAGCCGTAGCCCAAACATTCGCCGAGCTCTGTGTTAAGAAATGCCGTCTCGGCGCATCCTACTTCTTCTCTCGCCCGAATAATCGGAACGACCCGAGCACGGTTGTGCCGACCATCGCATATCAACTGGCTGTTTATCTTCCTGACTACAGACCCCTTCTCGCAAATTGCATTGCAAATGATCCTGCGATTCTCAAGAAGACGCCACGCGCACAAATGACCAGCCTCATCGTCGAACCTCTCTCCATCTTACAAATGCGCGGCCATCGAATATCCCATTCGCCACTCGTCGTTGTCTTGGATGGACTAGACGAATGCAGGGGAATCGATGTGTCCTGCGGTGTCGATTCACAGTGTGACATCATCGTGAAGTGGTCCGGTTGAAGGCAGATCTTCCCTTGCTCTGGTTAATCTCCAGTCGCCCCGAGCCGCACCTCAAGTATATCTTCTCGAGGGCGGATTTCTCTATTGGCTGTGGTCGTGAGATGCTTGTGATTGATGCAGAAACAAGAGACGACGTCGAGCGTTATTTACGTGATTCGTTCAGCGGCATCCGGGCTCGGTTTCCATATGTTACGGATGCGCTTTGGCCTTCCGAAACGCAACTTCAAAGCGTTATTGACACCTCCTCCGGCCTGTTCGTGCTTGCATCTACGATCGTGAGATATATCGGTGACTCGAGTTATGGAAACCCAATGGGGCGCCTTGTAGGCTTTCTGGCGTTTATCCGGAACGCAGACGGAATTGTCGCGGCCAATCCTCTAGAAACACTTGATTTACTTTATTCTCAGATACTTGCCGACATACCAGATGTCGTCTTCTCGACAAAAAGACGAATACTGGGTCTTGGAACCTATGCCTATCTTACCTACATCGGCATCGACTCCGCGCAGACACTTTGCAATTTCCTGCGCCTGACTACACACGAGTTCTACAATGCCTTGGCTAAGGTCCACTCGCTGCTCGACGTACCCTCGCCCGAGAAATCCGCTGAGGTTCCATTGCAGGTTGTTCATGCATCATTCGAAGATTATCTCCGCTCCTCCGTCCGCTCTGGAAGATTCTCCATCAGTCGACAGGAAGGTTATGTTGAATTCAGCAAAATGTCTCTCTTCTGGTGCAAGCCTATAGATACTCTTGATGTCTCTGATGGTACGTCAGCAGTAGCATCCGTGGTGTCGCTCTCATTTGCGGCCCTCAGGTTCTTCTGAAAGCGCAGAGCCAACTATCACCAATACCATCTCGTCGGCTTTGAGGTGGTCCTCCCCCGAAACTGGCCCGAAAATATTCCAAAAAATCAAACAAGTTTCCCGAGATAGTTGGGATGCGTATTATACGATCATGACCCACGAGGGTGTGCGCGACCTTCTTGCCCAGATTGAGGACTTTGATTTCAGACGTATAGTGACGGATTACAGCCGGCAGTTCTACGACTTTGCGAGATGGTTGTACGCGGCGGTGAGTTTAACAACCTTCTGTTGCTATGCTTCTGAGCTGTTCCTCTGGCCATAGGGTTCTCTGAATACGGTTTTGCGGACCACGCCGAGCAACAAACTAGACGAGATATTGTTGGACCGAGTTACCTCGGAGGTGGGACAGCCTATGGAGCCTCTACCTTTCTACGAGGTGAGCTGCCAACCAGCTACTTTGTTAGTGTTCTAATTGCATCCAAGATTCCGTGTCCCGGGTATCTGTTGATCGGTCATGGCGTGCGGACCTGTTTGTTCTGGTTTGATGACGGGTTGCATGTAATTGGGAGGTGTCGGCTGAGGTACACGGTGCTACCTAAACAAGATTATAGGACTTCGGACTGTGTTATTCAAAAGGAAAAGCTATCTATGTATTAGCCTATTGGTTCGTGGAATTGGGATGGGGGACGGAAACTCTTCTGAGAGTACGATCGAGGGGAGAGGGCGATTGCAAGTAGTTAAATAAGTCTCGAATCACACCAAATCCGCGTCAAGATCTCTCTTGGTCTTTTCCTTTCTGAGTCCTCCCGTCTGTGGGTTGACAATTCAGCATTGTGTGTTCTCGAAGCACCTCTGCGTCAGAATTCGGATCTCCGACGTTGAATCAAGGCAACTGGTCGCCTTCCTGCCTTGGGCCCGACAGCCCGTTGATGGCGGTGAACACATCCTAAAAGCGCCTCTACCGAAATGCGATTGCTCGGCTGTTTGTCCCTGCAGCAGTTGATGGGGCGCTGAGCGACGATCGTTAGCCTGGATATATACGGTGGGTATCCAAGCTGTTGCTACAAAATGAAAAGAGGTTCTGACCGGTGTTTGAGTTACCTGGGCCACCTGCACCTTTACAGTTGCGTTGGTGCTCTTCACAAGCTATCAAGGCGAATGACATCAGCTGTTGTCTTTGTGACAGAGGATCGAATGGGATCATCGGTCATCGATCATCGATCATCATTCAAGAGGTAATTTCCGATCTGTTTGACATTCAACCCTCCCAGTTTATTGTCAGGATGCTCGTTCGGGTCAAGGAAATCATTTCGCCTCCAAGAAACCACCGGAAGTAAAGAACGCCGGGTTCGTTCCGGCATAGGTCCTGAGGAGGATTGCAGTGATACAAGATTCGTTGGGTACTGTGTCAGCTGTTGGTTTACATCACGAAGGTGCCTCTTTGACATACTCGTTAGTCATGAATCAAGCTAGTCAAGAACCTGTGCAATACCTGTGCGCAGTTGAATAATGAATTCCCCCTGGCCAAGCATTCCGTCCTCCTGGTTTTTTGCATATACCGGCTTCTGAATAATGACTACCCTTACAAAGCCCGGCACTGGAGCTGCAGAAGAGGTTCAAAATTCAAACGACCATCTCGGTAGGTATCATGCATCGGTGATGTCCCTGAGTCCAAAATTGGACCCCCCTTGTATGAGGGTGCGAGAAACTGCCATAATTACATACACCTTCACACACTCACCCACCTAATCTCCTTCCCTTCCTTCCCCTTCCCCTTCATCCCATTTTCGTTTCTCTTCTCCGTAAAACCTGATTCCAGCTGTAGTTTGGATGCGGTGAGGCTTTGCTGGTGGTTTCTCGACTCAACAACTCCAAAAGGCACCAAAAACAGCTGGTTGACAGGGTGATGGATTACCGTCGCGATTTTTGTGTGGAGACGACGTTGGATGTCAGATTGTCGAAGAGGTTGAAGACAGTTCCCTGGATTGGACTGAAAGAGTATGCGGTGGGCAAAAGGTGTGTATGAAATACCAATTCCACCCCTATCTGGTGGCATATACCCCGAGCGTCTATGACTGATGTGTTTTCCTTGGTCTTCGTAGTCTTGTCGGGAGTCGGAATGTGAATAATACAAGATCACCATTCGATTCTATTCCCCTGGAGGTCCTTGGAAACATTTTCTTGGAGTACTACTACGACGAGGAGGTCCAACAAAATAGCGGATATTTTATCGGCGCAAACTGGGAGCGGTGGATCCGATCTGGGGCTGCGCCTTCTGTAGCCAACCTTACCGGTCCCTGCGACGGCGGGGAAACAAAGTCAGATGCTGAGCAGAAGCTCGGACATCCCGGAGCAACTCTCGGGCTCGTCTGTCATTCTTGGAGGAAGGTCTTTCTCAACACACCCCAGCTCTGGTCTTCCATTCGCATTTGGCTCAACCTTCCTTATTCCTTCTACCGCGCTCATGGTCTCCCCGAAACCCGATGGTACCGGAGGGAAAGGGACATAGGCACTGTTGCTCGCCAAATTGAGCTTCATCTCCGCCGTTCGCGAGCAGTCCCTTTGTCCGTCGAGATCCAGACCAACTGTCTGAACTCTGGTGCTATTAGTGGGGCCAGTGCGGCAGGTGAGGTGCTATGTCGGGTGTTAGATGTTTTTGGAGAGGATACGTGGAGAGTTCGGGATCTTGTAGTGAAGAGGACAGATCACGCCAGAGCGCAGCTTCCTTTTCATAGATTGCCATCACCTATTTCACCAGGTGCAACCGGCCTCGCCACTCCGCCATACTCTGCAAGCCCCCGTAGCCCGTGTCGTACGTTCTCTAGTCCCATCATCGCTGACGATGGTGCTTTAAGCGCTCTAGAGGGTTTCATTACAAAGCTTGATCGAATGCAGAGCTTGACGCTGGGTAATTGGGCTCAAGATGCGGTGTTGAACATCGCAAATCTAGACAGTGGTACTACACTGCCCGCTCTGAGTAATCTCACATTACTCTCATGCTCGCCATCATTCTGCTGCAACGGCATTCCGTGGTCCCAGATCAGCAAATTCACATCTTCCAACTGCAAATACAACTTCGGCCAACTCCTTGATCTGCTTGGAGCTATGCCGATGTTGACCCACCTTGATGCGAAGATGTCGTACAACGAGCCCGGAGTGTCCCCTTCGCCCTATCCGTCACCCCATTCCTCGCCTCTTCCGAGCCCAAATCCAACCCATAGTCGCCACTATGGAGGGTTTTTCGCTGGTGCCATCGACAGGGAGGGTTCAGCGTCACCTAGGCGCCGGGCGCACGTCCACCTTCCGTTCCTGACCCATTTGAGTCTTCAGGGTCTTCCAAAATCTATTCAGCTCTTCCTGGGTTCGTTGAAGGCCAGACAACTCACAACTCTCAGACTCAACTCGTTTGAGGCTGGTATCGGCATTCCACAGGTTCTGTCCGACCAATCTGCTTGTGAATCTCTCTTCAGATTCCTCAGACGCTCTCAATGTAACCTGGACCTGCTGAGAGCCGATGCAATGTTCCTTGTCCCTCCTCAACCTTCGAGCCACGGCAATCATGACCCAAGGTATATCTACAGCTACATCCTCAAACCTGATTTTGCACCTCTCCAAAACCTCAAAACGTTGATCTTAGGTCGAGGTCATCCGGAACTTGTGGAGAAACTCCTGCTCACACTGGCGTGGAAGGGAGATCCTGATGCTTCGGATCTGTTCCCGGGGTTAGAGACCTTTGGATGTGAGATGAAGCTGGGCCATGCTGAGGCGAATGCCTTGGCGGGTTTGGTGATGTCGAGGATTCCTTCGGGAGTGGTGTTCATTCACCAACCCCTGGTTAAGGATGGTCAGCGGGCTCTCGACGCGGTTAACGCTCGACTCTGGCCTATCTCTCCGCAGACCTCCTCTGGTCCACTATATCGTGTATTCCACCAACAGCTGAAGAAATATCCTACTCGACTTCGCGTTCTCCACGCTCCCAGTGCCAAGACCAACATCAACCTCACTTTGCGACAACACTTCCGTTCATGGTTCCCTGATTTCCCTCATGACCCAGAGCCATTCTTTCCCCAGACTGTCTGCTGAACCAACCTCTTATTTCTGAATGACTAATATGCACCTTCACTCGTTTGTTGATTGAATGGATACCTACTCCCTTCTGCACTTTTGTTTTCGTATTTCGGCTCCGATCTGCTTTTTTTGCTTTTTGTTATGTTCTTGCCGCGCCCTCCTCCCTCCCCCTGTGGACATTCCTCTCCCTATTACCAACTACACAAACACTCTTTTCATCGCTCTGATCTGGTAGATATATAAAGTAAATATTTTGTTTGGAATTCGTGGAGCTAATGCGGTATAATAATCATGAAAACAAATTGATGTCTTTTTGCTTCGTAGCTGTTGCTCTAATCTTGATTATATATAGTTTGTCCCACTGAGGCGTTCGAGACGTTTGATACTTGGCCAGAGTGGAATCGGACTGATGGCCCCGAGGGCCGCAAAGCTAAACGCTTGATTAATGCCTAACGATTGGTGGCACGTAAAGCCACTGTTTTCTCTCCCTCCCATACCAATACTCTCTAGGTGACCCCACAATTCTGGAATCATATCTTGCCGGATATCTCCTGGCGTTGGTTATAATTGCCCTGGGAACTCACTCTCTGCAGGCACCCAACGTTTCCCTACGTTCACACCCCCATGTCCTCGTGGAAGTCCTCGTGAACAGATCTTGACTAGTAGCAAGATATCCCACGTAGATGCATCCATATCGGTGTAGGTCCAAAGATGATCGTGGCACCCGCCGCTGTGCATGATAGTTCCGACGAGTATCAGCTGGCCTACTCAAGTAAATATGGGAAACGAAGGTCTATAACATTCCCTAGCTCCATGTGTTACTCCCGCCCCCTTTCGTCACTCGGCCCGTACACTGGGTTAAATGCAGGTCGGCACTATCTCATTTACCTCCCAGCCCATCGACCATCCCCATAGTCAACTCTCCTGATCCCAAGCGTCATGTTGGAGATACCTCTGTTATCTCCGGACTCTTCTATATATTTTACCCTTCCTCGTCTGTTGGGTATCTGTGTCGTGACTTATGGGGCGTGGAAATACATCGAGGCGAAGAGATCACCGGTAGGTGAATGCCCTCCTTAGCACTCCTGGTTTGCTAAATTCGCTTTTCATAGCTAAATGCAATTCCTGTTGTCGGTTATTCTGGAGTTTTGACCTCTTATGTCACGGCTTTTAAAATGTTTCAACATGGTGGAGAGGTCCTACAAGAAGGATATGACAAGGTGTGCGAATACCGTCCGTCATGGGTCTTTCACTCAGGCTTTTGGTATTAGTATCCAGGTCAACCATTCAGGGTGCCGACGATTTCTGGATGGGTCGTTGTACTTGCTGGGGCGCAGCACATTGATGAACTACGTAAAGCTCCTGATGACGTCTTGTCCTTCCGTCGAGCTGTTGCAGAGGTATGCCGGCATTTCAGATGAATTCACGCTCTGGCTAATATTATCGATGCAAGAGGATGCAAACACGACACACGCTTGGGCGTAAATTTGACGATGACCCATACCATGTAGCGGCTGTCCGGTCTCCGCTGACTCGTAGCTTGGCCGGCAGATTTGCCGATGTCAGAGATGAGATTGTAGAGTCCTTCAAGTATTATATACCTCTCAATGAAGGTGAGTCCTATTTTGTGATAAAAAAAGTAGCTTCACTTAGTTATCCTGCTGGTCAATAGACTGGACTACTGTCCCTGCATATGAAACTCTTATGCATATTGTATGTCGCACCAGTAATAGATATTTTGTCGGCCTTCCACTGTGTATGTCCACCTTTATTTCATTCTAGTGCATGTATCTTGACGTCCGCATCGAATGTTCTCAGGCAGAGAACCTGGTTACCGTTCGCTCAACGAAACATTCACGTTTGACGTTACTCGCAGCGCGAACATTATCAATTGCTTCCCGAATTTCCTCAAACCGTGAGTATTTGCCACCTGGTCCGACAACGGACGTAACAATTTTCCATATCATAGTTTGGTTGGTCGTTGTCTGACTACGGTACCGAAGAGCGTGAAGCGAGCCCTTGAATTTCTCGGGCCAACTCTGGAAGAAAGACTCGCCCAGGAGAAGCAACACGGAGCCATGTGGGCCGAAAGACCTGTGCGTATCTGTGACATGGATTTTCGTATCATTGGCCTAACGGGTCAAGCAGAACGATCTCATCACTTGGTTGCTCGAAAACGCAACACAAGACTACCATCGCACTGTTCGCGATTTGGTTCTCCGGATCTTGACAGTCAATTTTGCTGCCATTCATACGAGCACAATGGTCTATCTACTCTTTTAATCTATTTGCCACTGCTCATAACGGCGTATTACTGCAGACCCTCACTCAGTCTCTTTACGATTTAGCTATTCATCCTGAATATGTCGATGCAATGCGCGAAGAAGCCGAGTCCATAATTGCCGAAGATGGATGGACCAAAGCTGCGATGCAGCGAATGCGCAAGGTTGACAGCTTTTTAAAGGAATCTCAGCGATTAAATAGTGCTAGCAGCAGTGCGTTCACCTTCCACTTACCAAGCTGATATCGGCTCAGTTTCTCCTGCAGTGATCATGACACGGAAAATTCTCCGGGACTGGACCCTCTCAGATGGCACACTCCTTCCAGCTGGTACAACCCTGGGTGTGGCAAGTGAAGCAATGAACAAGGATGAGGTGAGCATTACCTTCTTTCGTGTTTCAGGCAACTTAGGTGAGGGCCCGATAGCATTCGTTCCCGGATGCACACGCGTTCAGGGGTTTCAGGTTTGTTGAAATGCGTGATGGCGATGGCGAACTTGACAGTATCAAGCATCAAATGGTCTCTTTGAACCCAGACCACATTGTCTTTGGTTATGGACGCCATGCATGGTGAGCATTGATTGTTACGTTATTCCCTACCACCGAACAGATCACTGAATTTTTTGTCAAGCCCTGGACGATTCTTCGCAGTCAACGAGATCAAAGCCATGTTTGCCCATATACTCCTAAACTATGACGTCCAATTGGTGAATGGATCCATGGAGCGCCCAGTGAACTTCCGCATGGCGACGAACATAATGCCTAACATGAGGACAAGGGTTATGTTCCGGAAGAGGATGGTTTGATTGCTGTTGCCCCACATGTTGGTGAAAGGACCATTGTACCCCTAGGTTTGCACAACATAATGAAGTTGTATTCAGCGTTCGCACCCTCCGATTCTCCTCCCGCCCAGTAAATCAGGGTCGGGTGGCTCATGCGTGGAGCTAATAAATAGACATCATCTCATGTTCATGGACCGTCAGCACAATTCGACTCATATCATATCAAACCTAACAACGAAATGATCGGAATTATAGACTCTACTCTTCACTGAATGATCGCCTGGAAACCACGACAAATAAGGCATTGGTCTGCCGTTAGTGAAGTTTAAGTCATCCCATCTGTCGCTCCGCCCGTGTGCTAAGGGAGGTGCCTTTTTGTTTGGAATCGCTGTAACTTCGCTTTGTCCATAACGAATCGTGATCCCTAGTAACTTTTCATTATGGGAGGCTTGCCAATCTTTCGCCACTTGGATGTCTCCTCTGGTGTATACGAGGTATTGGGAATCCTTGCTTGCACCTACGCTGGTTTCAGGTATTTTCAGGCGAGAAACTCACCGGCGCGTGCTTCCCCATCTTTGAACAAGCTACTCGATGCTAACGTTCGCCTTCCCATAGCTGAATGCCATCCCTACCGTCGGTTACCCGGGCATATTGACGTCTTACATCACAGCGATAAAATGGATGTTCAAAGGTGAAGAATTGCTCCAAGAAGGATATAGCAAAGTGAGCCTAGCCTCGAGTAGCTTTATTGCTTACGGATTAATATCCACGAACTAGTATCCTTCGAGACCTTTCAAGGTCGCGACGGTGTCAAGATGGGTAGTGGTCCTCAGTGGAGAGAGACACGTCGACGATATACGTAAGGCGTCAAGCGAGGTGCTATCCTTTTACGATGCAGTCGCTGAGGTGCGTCTTTTCGCCTTCGGGATATGGGCTACCGGCTCAATATGATACAGACAACACAGGCGGATTACACTTTCGGGCCCGGACTTGGAGCCCACCCCTATCATATAAATACAATCCGGTCTCTGCTTACCCGCAACATCGGCAACCAGTTTTACGCTTTGAGAGATGAGATTGTTCAGTCATTCGATCATTACATTCCCCCGTCAGAAGGTAGCGATTGCAGACACGGTTTTCCCTCGCTAAGCTAACAACCCATAGATTGGGTGGCAATTCCTGCTTTTGAAACATTATTACATATCGTCTGCCGGGTTACCAACAGATACCTTGTTGGATTGCCTCTTTGTAAGTAACACCATTCCTGATACTTCCTGATCGTGATTAACTTTTACAGGTCGTGATCCAGGATATCGCACTCTCAATGAACAGCTTACAATCGACGTGGTTCTTGGCGCAAGGCTCATCAATTGTTTTCCGGACTTTTTGAAACCGTAAATCGTCATCGTTTCCCCTTTTTATGTCGTTGTATTTTGCTGATCCGGCGACTATAGCATTGTGGGCAAATACTTAACCACTGTTCCGGGGAGAATCAAGGAAGCTATACAATATCTTGGACCAATAATCGAGGAGAGACTCACTTTACAAAGAGAAGTTAGCCCTGATTATATTGATCAACCAGTGAGTGGGTATAATCCTACCTTGGCACACTTATTAAAAGCTGCAGAACGACCTCATTACGTGGTTACTCGAAACCACCACCCATGACTATCATCGCACGGTCCGGGATTTGGTTATGCGAATTCTCATCGTGAACTTTGCCGCTGTCCACACAAGCTCGATGGTTCGTTTAAATTTGTCAATGCCACTGGCCTCCGCGTTGATTGAACACACAGTCTATCGCTCAAGGATTATATGATCTTGCTGTCCATCCAGAATATGTTGATGAACTACGCGAAGAGGTAGAGGCCGTCGTTACCGAACACGGCTGGACGAAAGACGCGGTGCAGAAAATGCACAAAGTCGATAGCTTTTTAAAGGAGTCCCAGCGGTTGAATGGTTCTGCAAAGAGTAGGTTGACAACAGCTCGGTGTTTGCCAAGTGTACCAAATGTCCAACAACAGTGGCCTTGGTTCGGAAAACGCTTGTCGACTGGACACTCTCTGATGGCACATTGATTCCCGCTGGTACTTTCATCGGCATAGCTGCCGATGCTATGAGTAAGGATGAGGTTCGTTTCGGTTGCCTATTCTGTTTTGTTGGGCCAATACAACGTGACTGTCCATAGGGAGTTTTCCAGGACGCACGAATGTTCAAGGGCTTCAGATTCGTGGATATGTCCCGTACAGATGCCCAGCTCGATCCCACCAAACACCAGATGGTGTGCCTGAATAATGATCAGATTATCTTCGGTCTTGGTCGACACGCCTGGTGCGCTCTATCTATCTCTGCCCCAACACATCTCACATTCCTCTTTGTTAAGTCCTGGGCGGTTCCTCGCTGTTAATGAAATCAAGACCATGTTGGCCCATATCGTCATGAATTATGATATTCAGCTGGAGAATGGGTCGCTGGAGCGCCCCCCGAACTTGAATTTCGAAACATCAGCAGTCCCGAATTCAAAGGCGAAAGTACTGTTCAGAAGAAGACTTTCCAAAGGTCCTGGGAGTGACGGCACCACAGTTGGCTGAATTCTTGTCTTCGCCTTACACAGACAATGTCATGCGTCCGGGAATGCCTCCACATTATATTGTCTCGAACCGCCGTCTGATTACCATGAGTATTTTCGCTCCCAAAGGTGTCAACTGTTCTTCTAGAAGGAGGGTAAGGCCTAGTACCAAGGCCCAGCTTAAACAAACTAAGCAGTTACCCCGAACATCCCTGTCCCACTCCACAACTTAACTAGACCAAGGTTGTAGAGCCTTGAGGCCTGATGTGGCTGTGTCACGAACTAGCACTATTCAGTCGCGTCAATCTTGGACACAAATCCAACACGGATGCTGTTCCCACCAACTCGTCGAGCCGGGGAGTCGTGCCCAGCTGAAAAACGCATGCGCGCCTATGCATGCACTCACCTGGTTTTGATATTAATGAATGTTTGCCGGCATCCCGAAGCCGGCCTTTTGTGGACTTTCTTCCGACACCTGGATGGAGATGGGGACCAAGACCCAGGATCCGCAAGCCAAAGGATATGCCGTCATGCTCTTTGTGGATGGTATTACCTCCGTCATATCGGCCTAGATAAGGGTATCTATTCCCTTTTAATGTGGACACCACAGCAACTCTGCCCTACAATCGAGGCATTATTCTCGATGAAATCCCTACTGCTGTACGATCTGGGCTTTTCCGTGGAAGCTTCACTGGGTGTTTTCCATCTCTTGTGGTGTGCAATCATTGTTTATATTGCGTCCAAATACCTAAGGGCAAGGAATTCTCCTGTATGCATGACCTCCGAGCCCTGCTCGAGACCGTTTATCTGACTATTGATTTAACATACACGGTTGCAGTTGAACTCTATACCTACGGTTGGACATTCCGGTGTTCTAACATCCTACATCACCGCAATGGAATGGACATCCCGTGGAGGAGAACTCATTCAAGAAGGGTATGAGAAAGTAAGTCAGACTTTTGAGGTGTATGTACCGTTGGAAAGCCCATTAAATTCTCGATACCATCTACAGTTTCACGGAAGGCCTTTCAAAGTAGCGACAATGTCCCGATGGGTGGTTGTTCTTAGCGGAAAGAAATACGTCAGCGAACTATGCAAGGCTCCAGATGATATCCTGTCTTTTGATGAACCGGCCATCGAGGTAGGTCATTGTTCCTAGGATGGCTCAATGGCCCATCGGTTGTATCCCAATGTCTTAGGCAACACAAGCCGACTACACTCTGGGACCAGGTTTACACACCCATCCTCATCATATAGCGACTATTCGCTCTGCGGTTACTCGTAATTTGAATGTCAAGTTTGACGAGATCAAAGACGAAGTTACCGAATCGCTCAGGGACTACATTCCCCTCACTGATGAAGGTCTGCCCTGCACACTGAAAAAAACAGATCCGAGCACTGACGAAAGCAGGTTGGATCACGGTCCCTGCATATGATACACTTCTGCATATCATCTGCCGCACCACTAATAGGTATCTCATTGGACTTCCGTTGTGTAAGTGTCCCATTCAGGAAGTACCTCCACGTACCCGAAGTCTTAGGCACTGTCATCTCGTAGGCCGGGATCCCGCGTATCGCTTCATCAACGAGCAATTCACAATTGATACAGTCACAACAGCAAAGGTCATAAGTGCCTTTCCGAACTTTCTCAAACCGTGAGGATGGCTTTTTCTCATTCTTTGTTTTATTGAACGTGTTTATTATATGGGTCAGTCTGGTTGGAAAATATCTGACAACTGTGGCGAAGAGAATCCAAGAAATCCACAATCTACTCTCCCCTCTTATTGAAGAAAGGCTCGCACAAAAGAAACGGCTTGGGAGTGTCCACGAGTCACAACCCGTAGGTTCCAAACAACACAGCAGTAGATCTTTTGATGACGGGGTTGGATAGAATGACGTTATTACATGGCTAATGGAAACCGCCACACAGGACTATCATCTCACCGTCAGAGACATAGTCCTCCGGATTCTAATAATCAACTTCACAGCCATCCATACTAGCAGCATGGTACGTCGTTATCTTACCAGCCCTCTCCCCCAGCTTGAAGCTGAATGGCGTACAGGGACTTACCCAGGGGGTTTACGATCTGGCTACCCACCCCGAGTACGTCAAGGAGCTGCGGGAAGAAGTGGAAGCAACGATTGCCGAACACGGATGGTCAAGAGCAGCCTTGCAGAAGATGCATAAAGTTGATAGTTTTTTGAAGGAATCCTTTCGGCTTCATAATGCCGCACGCTGTGAGCTGACATCCTTTGATTATACCCTTCACGTCACCAATAGGATCGTAAGTTCTTATGCTCCGAAAGACACTCAAGGATTGGAAGCTCTCTGACGGCACCGTCATTCCACCCGATGTTTATGTTGGGGTCGCTACTGATGCAATGAACAAAGATGAGGTTCGCTCGCCTCCTTCTGCTTTGCGAGTAAGCCTAATCGGGGACTTTCCCCAGGATGTGTACCGAGAAGCGCGCACCTTCAGGGGATTCCGATTCGTAGATCCACACGAAAGTGGCGGAGAGCCGAAACCGGCCCCGCACCAACTCGTCTCTTTGAGTCCGGAGTACATCGTTTTTGGTCATGGTCGACATGCTTGGTACGTCCCTAAGCCCTTGGTACTATCCGTGTCAAGTCGGTTATTCATGAGACTTCAGCCCTGGAAGATTCCTTGCTACGAACACTGTTAAAACGGTGTTTACGCACATCGTCCTCAATTACGATGTTCAGCTCGAGAATGGATCCTTGGAGCGCCCGCCCAATATTTGTTTCGGGACTTCAGTCATCCCGAATAATGAAGCAAAGCTAATGTTTAGAAAGAGGAGCACTCCTCATCCTGCTTAGTTGCTGGGATATGTAGGCGGAGTTGCTTGTTTCTGGCGCAATGTGGCGTGATATTGTAGTTAGTACTGGCTCCAGAGCGGTGACCAAGCCGCAGAGTTTTGATGTATCGAACCTTGTCAGAATTGTTGGATCCCGCTCATGTCGAAGACTTGGTGCCCAAACGAACGAGAAATTGTGGCGTCGTCGCCCAACTCTTACGTCGTAGCCACATATGCATAGGTCTGGATGATGAGACGAGAAGTTCTCCATTTCGGTTGAAGCGGACTTGTGTGGATCGGGCCAGAGGCAGTGGTGGGTTATGGTCAGAAGGTAGCTTTGGGAAAGGTTGCGATCTGTCTAGGTGACGTGACGTAGGTGCCACGACCTACTGAGTCTCCTTTTGGTCTACTCCGTGCAGTTCTCCATAATGCACACCAATTTGTGACCAACCTCTCCAGTGTTGGTTGGCTGAGGATGATCCCATTCGTCGTTGGAAGCGGAAAACTATGCTCACTATGACTTTACACCAGGACGATACGCGCCCAACCACCATTGCACGTCGAACTTGCATTTTCCAGGATCACATTACTAGTTGGACTGCCAGTGATATGCATAAAGTTCATTGGAAAGCTAGTCGAATGCAGTTTAACATATTCGAGGGCACTACTCGCCCGCCGAGATGGTTGTTGTATAGTCACAATGTGCTTTCAGAGGTTTGCCTGAACGAGTATCGTTCTATTGACCGTCTGTCATCCCCGCTTGTTTTGAAGAGCCTTGGGGACTTTTAACGGCTTCCTTTGGGTAGCTGGGAAGCACCCTCTCCCATTCGCTTTGATGTCTTTAACGACTCTTACCTCCTGGCTTCCAATTCACAACCTTCGCTCAATCAAAGACTTTTACCCTGCCATTGTGCGGCTGGTTTTGTCTTTCGTCGTCACGTATGCCATCTTGAAGTATTTACAAGCGAAGAGATCCCCGGTACGTTTGTCCTCAGATTCATCAGAACCTTTATGAGAGCTGACGGTGCATTGATTACTTAGCTGAATGCCCTCCCAACTGTGGGCTATTCGGGAGTTCTCACCTCCTATATCACAGCATTACAGTGGATGACCCAAGGCCGAGAAATAATACGGGAAGGTTACGATAAAGTGAGTCTTATCGTTGTCTTGTTGAGTCGCTCACGAGCTTTTCTTCGTCGATAGTATCCCGGAAGGCCTTTCAAAGTTGCTACAATTTCCAGATGGGTTGTCGTCCTCAATGGACCACAGCTTGTCGATGAGGTTCGCAAGGCCCCGGACGATATTTTGTCTTTCGACCTCGCAATCCAAGAGGTACGTTTCCATCTCGCACCGAACCTGACAATTATTAAAGATGGCGACTAGACGACTCAAGCAGAGTTCACGTTCGGACCTGGACTGGACTCCCATCCTCACCATATAACGGCCATCAGCTCGCATATCAATCGTAATTTGGTTAGCAAGTATGACGATTTCAGAGATGAGGTGCTTGAAATATTCAAGGAGTATTTCTCGAACGCTGAAGGTTTGTAACGTTGAATTTACTGCAGCGGTTATTTATATCGATTAACCGTCAGACTGGGTTGGAGTTACTGCGTACCCGACTTTCTTACGCTTCATCTGCCGTACGGCCAATAGATACTTTGTTGGGGCTCCACTCTGTAGGTCTTGATCTCCGGTTCAGTTGGAGACGTCTGAGACCGTCTATAGGTCGTAATACGGACTATCTCTCTGCTATCGAAGGACTCACAATCGACGTCACTACCTCGGCCAAAATTATAAACCTCTTCCCGAATATCCTCAAGCCGTAAGTAATAGTTCTGTAAACTTGCCTTCTTCCTGCGATTTAGTCGAGCCGCAGTCTTGTAGGAAAGAGTTTGAAAACCGTAGCGAGAAGACTTGAAGCAGGTTTTCGCCATCTTGCCCCTCTAGTAGAGGAGAGGCTCACTCAATTCAAACTGGACCCTGATGCACCTCTACCTGTACGTGCAACGTCGACGAGAGCTTTCCCTCATTTTGATAATTCATATAGAATGACCTTGTCACCTGGCTGCTGGAAACCGCTACGCATGACTATCACTTTGCGGTGCGTGATTTGGTCATGCGTATTTTTGTGGTTAATTTCACGGCCATTCATACGAGTACAATGGTTTGATATCTTGCCGTTGAATGATGAATTTTTGAACCGACACCCTTTGTAGGCATTTACCCAAGGGATATATGACCTAGCCATTCATCCGGAATATGTGAAAGAGCTACGTGAAGAGGCAGAAAGCGTGATTGGGGAATACGGATGGAACAAAGTGGCTTTGCAAAAGTTGCGTAAGATTGATAGTTTCTTGAAGGAATCCCACCGTTTGAATGGTGGAACAAGCCGTGAGATATACCTCACTTATTTTACCCCCGATAAAACTAATTATAGCATCCAGTCGTCATGAGCCGTAAGACACTGAAAGATTGGACCCTTTCTGATGGTACAATGCTTCCGGCTGGCACTTTCATCGGAATTGCTTCTGAAGCAATGAGCACTTCGGAGGTTCATCCCCTCACGTATCTCTCCGTGGTACACCAAATTGATGTCTGTCTCTACGTAGCTTTTGTTCCAGGATGCGCAAACCTTCAAACCCTTCAGGTTCGCGGAGATGCGTGATGGTGATGGAGAGTTGGATTCCATCAAGCACCATTTGGTCTGCCTAAATACAGACCACATTATTTTCGGGCATGGCCGACGCGCATGGTGTGTGATGCAGCCACGAACCATGGGAGAGTACTTCTAACTTTCCTTAGTCCCGGACGATTTTTTGCCGCTAATGGGATGAAGACGATATTCACTCACATCCTGCTCAATTACGACGTTCAACTTGAAAACGGGTCTATGGAGCGACCGCCGAATATATATTTCGAAACATCAGCCGTTCCAAACCAACAAGCCAAGGTGATGTTCAGGAAGAGGAGAGCCTGACCACTAATACGAAGGACCCTGTAATAATAGGAAAATTCCATAACCAGAATTATGCATGCCGTGGGCCGTCCGAATATATGTACAGCGTTGATACTCACAACCATCAGCATTTCTTGTGTAACGGACGAATCGGATAAAGTCTTGGGTCGTGCCGAGGCCTGGGAGAACTTTGCCGCCCGCTCTCGGGCACGGCACAAATATCGTCCGTGGTCTAAGTTTAGGGAACCGGTGGTGATTGCCAGAACAACTGCCGTATTACTGTATTTTTCTTTGTCATTTCGGGCCGTCTTGAGCTCGAATATCATGACTTGATCAATTACACCAACACTGACTTCTGGCCGTCACCATGTCGTCCCTCTCTATCGACTTCATGGGTTCTTCCTTCAATATTTTTCAAGTCTTGGGTATTCTTGGTGCTACCTATGGAGCCGTGAAGTACATTGAGGCAAAGAGGTCACCAGTGCGTGATCTTAAACGTTTGAGTGTTGCCCCGACTGACTATGATAACCGGGTAGTTGAACGCTCTTCCAACTGTTGGCTATTCAGGCGTCTTGACTTCTTACATTACCGGGATTCAATGGTTGCTTAACGGCGGAGGCCTGATTCGTGAGGGGTACGATAAGGTGAGTTGTTGCGCTGCCTCAAACTCCACAACTCAAACCCCTCTCGACCTATAGTACCCCAATAGACCCTTCAAAGTTGCTGCCATATCCAAATGGGTGGTTGTCCTCAGTGGGAAACAACATATCGACGATATACGCCGGGAACCAGATGAAGTGTTATCCCTTGTCGAAGCTATTGCAGAGGTGAGATTGTTCCAAATGTGGGTCCTGCTCGGATTACGTACTTGATCTAACCTCTCGTAATCCTCAGACCTCACAAACTAAATATACTTTCGGGCCGGTGGATATACATCCCCACCACGAGATAACTATCCGTTCTGGTGTGACCCGAAACATCGTTGGCAAATTCGATGAAATTAGGGATGAAGTTGTCGAAGGGTTCAAGGATCACATCCCTCTTACCGAAGGTTGCTCTCAATATGAAACTTTGTCCCACTCACGAGCGCTGACATTATGGTAGACTGGCTGACAGTTCCCGCGTACACAACGCTCATGCACATCATTTGCCGTACCATTAACAGGTACTTTGTAGGGCTCCCGCTTTGTATGTGTCCTTCACGGCATTCGTTTATAACTTGAGCTGAGAGATCCTGTTCAGGTCGTGATCCTGGGTATCGTGAACTTCAAGAGCAATACACGTTGGATGTCGTCGTGAGCGGTAAGATCATCAACTGCTTCCCTGATTTTCTCAAACCGTCAGTATCGTCACCCAGTAAATTCATCTTCACTTCCAGCTGACATCATTTACTGGATAGCCTCGTTGGGAGGTACGTAACGCCTGTTCCGAAGAGAATGAGACAGGCCATGCGATATCTTGCACCCATCGTCGAGGAAAGAATTTCAAGATATGAGCAGTATGGACGTGATGACCCAGATCGGCCGGTGGGTATACACAATTTTTGTGCTACCGTTTCCGGCTCACAATACGCATAGAATGATTTGATTAGTTGGTTCCTGGATACTGCTACAGAAGACTACCACCGTACCCCTCATGACATAGTCAACCGAATCTTACTTCTCAATTTCGCAGCTATACACACCACCACAATGGCAAGTAAACATTTCGAGGCGGAGCCAGATCATGTCTGACCCCATTGTCTCCTCGATAGACACTTAGTCACTCAATGTATGACTTGGCGGTTCACCCAGAATACGCGGATGAAATGCGTGAAGAAGCTGAGGCCGCAGTTGCTGAGTATGGGTGGAGCAAAGCTGCCATGCAGAGGATGCGCAAGATTGATAGTTTCATGAAGGAATCCATGCGTCTTAATGGCACTGGAAGCCGTGAGTTTCTCCTGTCGTCACGGACCTTCAGTTCTGATTTCTTTGAATAGTTCTCATGACCCGAAAAGTGCTCAAAGACTGGACCATGTCGGATGGTACGTTCATTCCGGCTGGCTCTTTCATTGGAGTTGCTGCTGCTGCCATGGGCAGAGCGAAGGTCCGTTCCTGTTCTACTGTCAACACTGTAGAATGAACCTAACTCCGGTATCAGGATAGTTTCGAGGACGCCGACGAATTTCGAGGGTTCAGATTTGCAGAGATGCGAGAAAGAGATGGAGAATTGGATAGCATCAAGCATCAGATGGTTTCTCTAGAATTCGACCAGATAATTTTTGGCCACGGTCGACATGCCTGGTATGACGCTCATTTCCCTGTTTATTGTATGTCGCGATCTCATTGGTACCCGACTGATGTAGCCCTGGACGGTTCCTTGCTGTAAACGAGATCAAGACAATCTTCGCTCATATCCTCCTGAACTATGAGGTTCAACTGGAGAATGGATCCATGGAACGCCCACCGAATTTGTATATTGAATCGACTATCCTTCCTGATCAGAAGGCAAAGATGATGTTTAGGAAGAGGAGGGCAGATTGACGTGGTTGGCTGGACGAATGTGTCTTCTATTCTGGTATCGCGATCTAAGTATATCTTTATATCTACGACTGTTGTTGTTCTTGTCTTTCACAGAGCTACTCCTCGTTCGTGTGTGGTTGTGGATACCTATGGATAATTTCAGATGAAAACTCTTTCTTAGACGGAGAACCTGTGTCACTACTCGCACCACCCCTGCTCCCCAAGCTGATTGAACTGGTATCTCCTATATCTCGCTCCACAACAAATGATAGCGTTATGTTCAATCGCAGTCTGCGATTATATGGATAATTTCAAGTTTATACCGCACCAAGTCGACGTTCTTCGATGCAGAACTCTGGAAATGTCTGGGGAGAGTAGCAAAACCACTGATCCTTAGCCATCTTCCACGAGCGTTTAGGATCGTTAAGCCACTCCTTGTTGAAGAAAGTGACAACTTGGCCTGTCTCTTACAAACGGTGATAATATCCAGGAAGAGGACTATTGCGTTCCTAACGCTGTACACTTAAGGTACGGCAATAAGATGACGATGGCGTTTCTTGTTCAAAGCGCCAACGAACATATATATTAGATCAACCCTGGATTCAGGGACGTACCACAAGAACACACCTCATCATGCAAACAGGGGTCATTCATTCGATCTAGTAACATGCCCCAATCAACACTGTACAAGTTAACACCAAGAAACGACCAGCGATTCCAAATAAATTAATAGAGAACCATAGATACGAATAATAAAACGGATAAATGAAGAATAACGAAAAGAGACCTCATCGCAAGACAAAAAGTAAAATACCCGAAAACGAAAAAAAAATGAAGCAAAATAACGGCCAATTATAGAGGCCAACTATCTCTCATCCCCATTGAGTCTAGTTCTCCAATGTCGACCTTGATGATCATGACAATCAAAGGTTTCCAACTGCGGTAGCGTACTTTTCGGGAGAACTTTCAAACACGTTCTCATCAACACTCCCAGCTCCTCGACGCAAGCAACATTAGAAAGCTCCTTAGTAAAATTAAAGCCGAGTCGAAGTCTATCCTTTAGCTCTCTATCCAACGAGGGTTCATTTCGAGGTTTCGGTGCGATTTCCAAAGATGGTGGTGAACCACGAGAAGATTGGTTGATGCTGAGGGGCGCGAAACGTACGACGAGGTGTCGCCAGGACAAATCCGATATGGGAGTCCGGTCAAACGCCAATAACGTCGGAGGGATCTGTTTGAGGAGACCGAGGAACGTGAGCCAGATCTGGGGAGTTATGTTTGATAGTTCGAGATAGACGAGATGTCGTATCCTGCGGTGTGGCAAGAGGCGAGTAAGGGTATCGAACGAGGAGGGTTCGATGAGAAATGTTGAATTGGATGTGATAATTGCGTCCGGGAACACAATCGTAAATGCAGGAGTAGAGCTTAATGGGGAATCGACTATATTCGCAGCTGAATTTGTGATTATATGGTTCGGAATCATTGATAAATTGGGTTCATCATCTTCGTCCGGGGTTATAGCGGCGGTGATTAAAAGTGTACTGTCAATTTGGTTTGTCCAGTTATCCAGGTATATTTGAAGTAAGCGTTTGGACAGGCGCAGCAATTGACGTTGGACAGTTGGGAAAACAAGAATCCGAACATTTGTCAGATGTATGTTCGCCAAATACTTAAAATGGAGGATATTGAACCGAGGGAGTGCCTCGTTGTGTCCGCGATAGCTTCGCAGACGCCTTTCAGATACAGAGGGGGTAGGTTGGGATTGCGCCGGGGGATCCTGTATCAGGACTAGCCGGAGTGTGGTGATGGATTCCAGTTTTACAAGTGAAGCGCTCGGGGCCGAGAGGAAGTGATCAGAAACGGCATCCATATGCTCGTCCTTGGCCGCTGTGACACAGAGCTCGTAGGAAGACAAAGGAGGTGCAATGGTGCATGCCAAGAGGTCTTCTAGAGTCTTGTTGATGATATCCTCGGCGTTAGTAACATCCTTGAGTGACGAGAAGTCCAGACAAACGCGGTGGAAACGTCCGTCAGAGCGCCGAAGCACCTCTTGGACACAAGTCATAGCATCACGTGGATTAGGATGGAGAAAATTTGTGAATTCAATGTTTGACCAAAGAAGGGGTAGGGATGTGACGATACAACGCCATTCCCTGCAAACGCTGGAGAATTTGATGGCAACCCTGACCATTGAGTCGCATGTCTGATGTGAATGGGCTTGTCGATCATTATGGGCGCCTGCGGTGTGGCATGCGTCAAGAAGGATGAGAGAGAATACTTCGAGAGGGAAGTATTCGTGAATTGGTGTCACCATTGTGTGGCGACGGTGGTGGGGGGTGGGCAGGCTGTGAGCGCTGGTGCACTTTGATAGGCTGTTAAATATGATGGAGGGTGAGTCAGAGTACTACAATAGGCGGTCAACAGCAATCTGAAACACAGACCATCTCGTTTCCGTACTTGTATCCCTCTGGAGCGGATTTCCCATCCCTCTTCGCTTGTGGGGGACAGCTGGGCGCACCGTCGACCCCCGTAACAATCAGCAGACTTGAGTGATTTGGCGCTCAGAGTTGACGTCCAAGCTCTAGTCCATGGCGGTTATGAGGCAGCATTGGGAGTATGGGTTTTGAGCAGATGGCCGGTGATGAACTGATTGTTGCTCTGCCGTCGTCGCAGCTGGCGAGCCAAACTTGTTGATGCAATCTGAAAAATTATTTTGAGTTTGTTTGTGATCGTCCCTGGAACCAAACAAGCACACTGGCCTTGGAACAAGTTGCACCTTGGCCTGACTCGACACTCTACTGTTGATACTCTGTCACTCCTGGTCTCCTTCACTCATGGATGGACCCATTGACGACGAGAGCAAGCCCTTCGACGCCGAAACAGGCAACGACGACGACGCTCAACCAGACCCCGATGAACACCTCATGCTAGACCAAGGCAGCGGCCGCGTATGGCTTGTCAAGGTCTCTTTCACCCATTTTGACCAACAGACCCATGGTTTCATCCAACTGCACTCTCCTAGATCCCTAAATTCTTATTGGAGCGCTGGACAGCTGCGAACGCAGAAGACGTCCACCTCGCCACAATACGTGTTTACACACCACCAAACGGCGGTAAACCACGATTCGTATTGTTTCTTCCACCCAACCACGAACCCAACAACAGCCAAGACTCTCCAAATGATAATCCTGCACCTGCAACACCCCCTCCTCCCCAATTGCCTAATCGTCCGGCGTTCAATTTCACAACTTCTTACGCTACGACTGGTGCCGAACCGGACTGTTATGAACTGGACATGGTTAACGAAACCGTGGAGAACCAAGTCGTTGTTGCTGAGCGACCAAAGGACACATCTTTATCCGTCCACGGGGCTAACACACCATTTAACTCGAGGGCACGGACGACAATCCTCACGGGCCGAATTAAACATGAATGCAACCTCCGGCCTTCGTTCAACGAGAATTACAGGAAACAGATGCGCGAACGCCATCTGAAGTATAACACCAAACAACGACAGATCAGAATGATTGAGGAAGCTGGTGTCTCCGGTGGACGAGGTGGAATTAATAGGCTTAGCAGTGGTGTGGGCGTCGGTAGTGGTGGTGCATTCAGTGATCTTATCGTGCGTGTTCTCTTCTTCTACTATAGCTTAAAAATGACCCCCGTTTCAGAAAACAAGGCCAAAACCCCAGAAAGGCTTCGAGCGTATGGCCCGTATTCCACGAAACCAACTCCTCGATCAACTTTTCTCTCATTTCCGCGATGCACCACACTGGGGTCTACGGCCGTTGCGTGATAAGACACAACAGCCCGAAGCATATCTCAAGGAAGTGTTGTCTGAGATCGCATTCCTTCATCGGAGTGGAGAGCACAATGGTATGTGGGAGTTGAAAGAGAATTTCAAGGATGAGAATGTACGTCTTGTCCCTACTTGCGGTTCTTCACGAAAGGTTAAATTTGTGGCTGTAGATCAAGGCCGAGAACGTTCCGAGCGCGGGTACGCCAGGCGATTCGTCAGGACCCAAAATGGAGTTGGACGAAGACTATGATGATGATGATGATGACGAGGATATGGAGGAAGTCTCATAACTTATATATGCACCCTCTGGCTCATCTTATGCATGTATTATTCGGCACATTGTACCTTAGATCATTCTATTACTTAAACTCTTGACTCAGGACACGGTTCCGATGAAGACACGAATATCAGCCAATCGTATATACAACATTTCTGTGTCGCACGTGCAAGAGTATATAATTATTGCCAAGGTGTGTGACTTGGATTCACGCACTTGGCAATCCCCAACCATGGCCCCAAAGTCCTACGATCCAACATCAGAAAACGAACAAGCACCCCCTTTACCATCAGCCCCACCCCGTAAACTAGCATCTAACATTGTTCTTCAGCCACCCTTAACTCGTCGGGGATCCGGACCTGGGCTCGTTCTCTTCCTACCCGACACTTCGAAACTCAATCCAAGACCAGGTCCCAAACCCCTAGATCCAGAACCTACACAGAAATGGGCTGAAGAAGGATTCGCAGTCGTCGCTGTGACCATATCGAATCCTGAAGCCAGCTCAATGACTTTAGCTTTGAAACAAGCATTTGACGGTCTTCTTGCACTTGATCCGTCCGAGCTTGATGTAAGAGACAAATTCGGTATCATTGGTACGGATTTGAAATTCGCATCAAAAAATGTTTGATTTTGTGTGCTAATCATCTAGGACTTTTAGTATATGATGATATGCCAGAAATTTACAACGTTTTGTGCAGTTTGGAAGAAGATCTACCGATTGCGTGTTTTCTTTCTTATGGCACATCAATAAACCCCGACTCCGCCTCATCACCTCATATTCCAGCGCTTTTCCATCAAACGAGCAATATTAAATCACCAGCGGTGGAATTGATCAATATCCATACCTATCCTAACCAATCTCGTCATTTCGTTCTCCCACAAACGTCAGATTATGATCCGGGAAATGCAGCTCTGGCGCATAGTCGCTCTTTGGTATTCCTACGCAAGTGGCTTGGAGGCCCTTTTTTTGATTTGGAGGCGATATGGGATGAACATTGTTATTTTGAATTTGAAGTTCGGAGTGTTGCGAAAACAATGGCGACTATGGTGGTGCGTGTTGAGGTTTTTCATTGTGCGATACCGACATAACGTTTACCGCCGTTTTATAGCAAGAACCATATGTTAATCACGTTCCGACAGTAAGCATAGTAATGATGCCTCCTTGCTTGATACAAATATCTCTAGATGACTGGAGGAGTTGGCCGCGAAGCACTGTCAGCCTTCTACCGCGACCACTTTATATTTAGTAACCCCGACGATGCGAACCTTCAAGTCGTTTCACGAACCGTCGGGGCTGACCGTATCGTTGGTACATTTGCCCTACTATCCCACATTTAACCTCGTTTGACTTTACAATGTAGACGAATTGGTATATCATGGCACTCATGATAAAACCATCGATTACCTGTTACCGGGCGTCCCACCAACAGGAAAAAAACTTTCCCTTCCTTTGATAGCGGTTGTGAATATCCGTGGTGATCGTCTGTATAATGGTACGGTATCGTTTATACGTTGTTACCAGGACACTCAAAGTTGATTCGCCGCGATAGAACATATCTGGTGGGATCAAGCTACTGCGCTTCGACAGGCGGGCATTCTGCCAACTCATGTACCATATCCTGGACCCGAGGGATCTAATAGTACTTTGCGACTACCGGTAGCAGGTGTTGAATGTGCGCATATGTTATTGAACGAGATGGACGGAAAGAGTAATGAGATGATGGGGGCTGATTGGGGAGTTCAACGGTAGCGGGTATCTATGTTTGACTGAAGGGGACAGCTCAATTATTCGGATAGCTGATGAAGACAGGGATATCGTTCATTTTTCATTTAGTGTAACTAAGTACATTCACGGAGATAACAACGGCTAGACGAACAAGAAAAACAATTTAACGTGCATTGGTCAACCGTGTCAAAGGACACGATCTAAGCCCAGGGCCCACGTCAAGGGTGCACGAGGTATCGAAAACCTTCCCCGGGTCCGCCGCCAGAAAAAGACATTTCCTGTACCAGTTGTGTCCTCACGAAGCTATTAACCGAAGGACGACTGTCGTACATGTGGAAGAGTGGCAGGCGGAGCTCAAGCCGAAGTTCGTTCCCGTCCAAACACCAGATTATTCTCAACCGTTGAAGGAGAATGACTGTAATGACGCGATGGGAGAGGCGAGCTGCTAGATAAGGAGGTAAGGGGAGAGATAACCGAGTTCCGACTGCCAGGATTCCTTAACAAATTAATGCAAGAACTACTGGAGCGGTCGAAGAGAAGGCATCAGGTCACCAGGATTCCTCAACAAGTTCATGCGAGAACGACTGGAGCGACCGTGGAGCATCGGGAACGGGTGGAATATAACACCTGTAAGAATGAAGTCAGCAGTGGCAGTTGAGAGTGATGAAGGACATACCAAAGTCAAGTAGATAGGATTCACGTGCATTGGTCAATCGCGTCCGTAAATTCGGAACACGATCTAAGCCCGGGGCCCACGTCAAGGGTGCACGAGGTTCCAATAGACCTTCCCCAGGTCCGCCCGCCGAAAACATTTCCGAGTACCAGCGGATGTCCTCCATTAAGAGAACGGCTGCAGTACTTTGTTTGTGGAAGAAGCGGGCGGAGCTCGAGCCGATGTTTCCTTCCTGTATCATCACCAGCTTGTTCTGTTGGAGGGAGAACGGCTGCAGCGACGAAACGGGAGCGGCGAGCTGCTAGAAGAATGGGAAGAGAAAAAAAGGTCAGTAAGGGAGGTGTGGGGTAGACGTTCGAGCCACCAGGATTCCTCTACAAATTCATGTGAGAACGACTGGAGTGGCTGTTGAGGAACGTCTACGTTGCATGTGCATGTCAGGCGGGGCACGCAAGGGCTCCGGTCACCAGGATTCCTCTACAAATTCATGCGAGAACAACTGGAGTGACTGCCAAATGCGGAGGAGGGTAAGGGCAAGCGAGGGAAAATCTATGAGAGCCAGTCAACAAGATTTACCAGGAATATATAACCTGGGACGTACCATAACTGAGAGGTGAATAGCGGCGCAGACAAGGATTTACGCGCATTGGTCAGTTATGTCCGAGGACACAACCTAAGCCCAGAGCCCACGTCAAGGGTGCACGAGGTACCTGATGACCTTCTCCGGGTCCACCCACCAAACGATTTCCAGTGCCAGTGGTGCTTCCGGTTGTAATCTGGAGCGACTGCAGCACTATTTGGAAGCGGTAGGCGGAGCTCGAGCCAGTTCATTTCCACTCCATCGCTAGTTCGTTCTCGATCAGACACACAACGACTGAGAGAATAATTAAAAGGGGAAGGGTGAAAGTGGCGAGCTGCAGCGGGGTAGTGCGAAAGGAGAACACAGACGTCCCAGCCACCAGGATTCCTTAACAAGTTCATGCAAGAACGACTGGAGTGGCTATGATGGAATGTCTGTATCGCTTCCGATCACCAGGATTCCTCAACAAATTAATGCGAGAACGACTGGCCGATCACTGGAGGCATGGAGGGGGGTAACGTAAAGGGCTGAAAGCTAGTCAGTAACGTGGCAAAGATGATACAGAACAAGACATACCACGAGTGAAGTCGACGCTCCAGTGTGGCCACCCACACCGACTATCATCGATGTCGGTGAATCATAGTCCCATCTAATAAGGACGTGAGCAAAGGTCGTAGAAACTAGAATGAGAATAAGAGGCGTACCAAGGAGAGAAGGGTGGTTGGGCGAACAAGTTGGGGGGTCCTTCCCCGAATCTCGAGGGGCTTTTATATCCAACCAAATCACGCACGGACCATTTTTGCTGTGCAATCCGAATAATTGGTGGCGTTATCCCTGAGGATATTTGACAGAAGAATGGTCAGGTGTGGCCCTATTTGATTCCCACATGTTTGTTTTACTGGACGGTGCTACAGAGGAAAACCTGGAATCCTGGAAGTTACAGTGATCCGTTTCTTTTGAATTTTTGTATACTGCTTACTCTAGGTGTCTTCTAGTTGTTTGTTCAATGGGTGTGGGGTTTCGAGAAAGGACTCGTTCGGAATAAGGAGGACTAACTGGAAGCGCCCAAGAATATAAATTAATTCTCCGACCGGCCACGCGTCCAGTGGAACTCACCATGCATTGTTGCTAGACGCTTACAAATAATCAAAGCCGATGACCGGTAGTCTCGTCATTTATACTTATCGGGAAATCAGGACCAATGTTCCTCTGTGAACCTGGAACATGCGGTGGAAAATGACAATACTCACCGTCGCGATTGGACGCATAGGATCCCGATGTATTGGAGTAGCATTCCCCATCAGTACTAGTACTTTCCTCGTGCAAATGGCATGTGTCTTTCGCTTGGACTTGCTCCTCACGACGACTTGGGCGATGGGTTGGAGGTCGGATGACAGGGTATCCATCCCTTGGTCAAGGCCTGCACTCGCAAAGTGTCCTACATTTGGCTATGTGTTGTAGTAGTAGAGACTGGCTTAACGAAACGGCTGTGGCGGAACGATATAACCACCTTGTGGTTGTCAATGTCACCTTCCACATACGCGTTAGGGACGCGACGATGCTCCGCCCTTCACGTGATGCCCCTAATTTAGCACCCGTCGAGAGCTGGATCGCTGTATTCTCTCTTCCAGTGAGTGATCGGAAAATACGGAAAAGAAATACAGAAGTGAATTACGCAGCAGTGAGGCATCTAACTAACGCTACATAATACCACTCCTGAAGAGCCAAGGTTTTAAAGAACAAAGATTTTACGTGCATTGGTTAACCATGTCAACGATATCGAGAGCATGATTCTAAGCCTGGGGCCCACGTCAAGGGTGCACGAGGTATCAAAGTAACCTTCCCCAGGTCCACCTGTCAAAATCATACCCAGTGTCAGCGGTTGTTCTCAATCCTCATTGGAGAGAATCGGGCTGTAGCACCTCGTTTATGAAAGAGGCAGGCAGAGCTCAGCCAATAATTCATTTCCACTTTGTTCATCACCAGTTTATTCTTCCTCGACCAAGTGTGGTTGAGGATGTACAACTGTAGTGATGGATGGAAGCGGCGAGCTGCTGTGATAAAAAAGAAAAAGAAAAAAAAACCGAACGTAAGTCAGTGAGATGGAGTTTGAGAGACCGACGTTCCGACCACCAGGATTCCTTGAACAAATTAATGCAAGAACGACTGAAATGGTCATAGTGGAACGTCTAAATCGCATATCAACGGAGGCTGATATGCGAGCAGCTTCCGGTCACCAGGATTCCTCAACAAATCAATGCGAGAACGACTGGAGTGACCAACGAAAGCTGAAATAGCTCTGCATAGTGAAAAACCGTGTGTGGCAGCTGCCTCAGAGAGCCACTACGCTTGGAGGGAAGAGATTAGGACGAAAAGGGCTGAGGCGAGAGAAGTCTTGCACTTACGTAGCAATCTAAGTGAGGGTGGCTCTGAAGGATTCGCTGGTCCGGTGGAGGTCTTTTATGTCCCGTCAGGACGCCTGAGCCACTCGGCAAGTCGCTGATGTCACCAGGAGGCTAGCCTCGGCAGTGGTAGCGGGTGCTGTAGGTAGAATGCTGTGACTCCGACCCTGCATGACAGTTGCGCCTGATTTTGCCGAAAGCTGGGTAGTACGTCGCACACCATCTGGTCCCCGCAAGCCGTTGGAGCCCTCAAGAAAGCTCCGCCTCTCTGTCCGGTACATTCTTGGAGCTGGTCCTCGGAAATGCAAGTGATCCCTCGGTACGGATGGTAAGATTTGCTGTGTTGTGCTCAGTTATCCAAAACAGGTGTATTTGACCGATGCTAGCGCAAGCTATGCTCATCAACAACTCATCAAGCGTTTCTGTGTTGGAGTGCCTGACAACTTGAGTGAACAAAGGGAAGACGGTTTCGAGAAGAGCATACCGTGGGATGCAGTACGGTGGTGCCACTCCGCGCCCTTGTAGACTTAGAGAACACCCCTGGTACTGCAGATGACGCGGGCACCGGCTCGACTGCCCTGCTAGTGAATTGGCTGAGGAATTCCCAAAGGAACACTCTTTGGCTAGCCTAAGGATGCAACGTTGCCTTATTGTTCCTTCTTGAGTACAAAGTACAATCGGGTCGCCATGTCGCCGCGACGCGTCCGTCACACCATCCAAAAATCACGTTCTGACGTGACAGACGCGAATTCGGCTATCGGCCCAGATGGTGTAGAGAGCAGAAGCAAGGGATCCTGGAGAGCAGATTATGGGCCTAGACGATACCGTCGACAATATATTTTGAGGAGGGATAAGCAAGGGATGGAGTTTGGGAACCACAGACTCCAACATCGCACCTGCGGGGAGTGCCGATTACTCCAGTTCTATGTTGCGACCAACGTTCATCATCTTCGTCCTCTCCATCCTCTCCATCCTCCTCTACTCCCCTCTCGACACCGGGAGCTTTACTACGCAGGATGGTCACTCACGTATCTTGGTTCTAACAGCTCACCCGGATGACGAATGCATGTTTTTTGCACCCACCATTCTTGGGCTCAAGCACGCCGACCTATATGGGTTGAGTCTCTCAATTGGGAATGCAGACGGCCTTGGTGCAATCCGAAGAGAGGAGTATCATAGAAGCTATGCTGCCCTTGGTGTTCCAGAGGAGAGGCGTTGGGTAGTCGACCATCCGTCAGTTGTAGTTTTGCCCAGGTTATCAAACTAGTTGACTGAACAACGTTGCGAACAGGGAGCTGCAAGACAACATTACCGCGGTTTGGAATCCGAAGATCATCAGCAAAGAAATCAACGACTATGTTATCGACTATGGTATCGACACGGTGAACCTCCTTATCCACTCTTCTGCGTCGATTGATCTAACCACCATACCAGATCCTGACGTTTGACTCAGCCGGCATATCCTCTCACCCCAACCACATCTCGCTTCCTTACGGGGTCGCACATCTTATCCAATCCCTCCACTCCCTCAATCACCCAACACCCCGCCTTTACACCCTCACAACAGTCCCGCTCTTCGCAAAATACACATCTATCCTCGCACCCCTCCTTGCCAAGTTTGATCTTGTATTGGCACGAGTCTTTAACCTCTTGATAAATTTCGCAGGAAAAGAGACTGCGCTTACTACCGGCCTACCCGTGGTGGAACGTGACCCCGCCTTGAATGACAGGGGCGTACCAGTCTTCGTCTCGGGACTCCCGGAATATCTACGGGCGCTTAAGGCAATGCGGATGCATCAAAGCCAGCTCGTGTGGTTCCGGTGGCTCTATGTATCGTTCTCGCGGTATATGTGGGTCAACGAGTGGCAGGAGGTCAAAGTACATTGAAATCCTTGTGTTCGGTACGTACTTAAACCCATCATCATTCGATCCCTTCTCAGATTTGTGTGACAGTCGTTCGCTATGAGGTCCGGTTTGGTTTGGATCCTACAGAGACCTTCCTCAAGTTCTGCGCGTTACCGGCATGCTGTAGTTTCCTCTCTCAAACCCCTTGGCCAACATATCGTCCTGGCTTTCGCTGCCGATTCCGGCGACCTTTCACCAGCATTCGGTTACAGCCTATTCTCTTGATTAAACTAGAAGCCTGATATGCCTGTGAGATGTCCGCGAACGTATTCCACCCCGGTCCCCAGACAGTGCTCGGTCACCTCGCTTCCCTTACTGCTCTACGCATTTACATAGGGATGAAAATAAACTAACCAGTATATCGAGAAATAATCCATCATCTGGCACTTAATCACCCACAAGACCTCAAAACAGGGGACATCGTCTACTCCCAATTTCCTGCAATAACCACGCTCGCTCGTTCAGCAAATCCATATACCGGTACTTGCGTGTGTCCACTCGGGGCGGACGGCTGAATAAATTCTTGAGTAAGAATATAACCCAAAATCAAATCAACTTACAATCACAGACGCGTCAACAACTCTCAACCCACTCGTTCCTTTGACACGGAAATCTGGATCCACGGCTCCCCAATCCGCTCCTCGAGGGGACATCGACGCTGAACTCACACCATGCAAGTACCCTCTCGCTATGTTTCGTATAAAAGCGTCCAGGTCTTCGTCTGCGGTAACGTTTGCTGTAGGGAGTATTGTGCCATTTACAGAGTCTGAGAAAACCGGAGCAGAGAACATTCTCCGTGCAGATCGGACTCCTTCACGCAGTATGGCGATATCTATCTCCTCTGATAGCATGTCAAAATCAATCACTGGGTGGGCGAATGGATCTGAGCTGTTGAGGGTGATAGAGCCACCTGGATAGTACGAACACGAGGTTAGTTGCTCGTTTTTCTTTGATGGGTGGTAGAATATACGCACGCGATGTGGGATGAAGGTTGATGACCGAGAGTTGGACTGCCACCCCAACTGAGTCTGCTCTGATTTTAGTTTCGTATATCTTCCAGCTAGGTGATCTCATACTCGCCTTGTGGGGGGAGTGGGACCGGAACAGGCGTCTTGGGGAGCTGATGACTGATTTGCAGAAACAAGAATTCAATGTGGGGTGAATTATTTCCTGCTGTTGGATCTGGTGAAGGCGTGTCGTTCTCTGGTAGACGGACCCATATGACCTGGTTTAGGCGACCTCCTAGTGCCACAGGACCTGTTCGCGTTTGGTTCCACTTAGCAAGCGCTGCGTCCGCGTCGAAGCTATAAATATATCAGTGTTTGAGGTAAAGAAGACTTGGGACGCAAGCTCACTCTGTGTTTTGGATAGTCGTATCGAACATGAGGATTATCACCACTTGGTCTGTCAAGTTCTTCCCAACACCTGGATTATTCACCAGCGTCTTCACCCCGACGGCTTCTAACTCCTCCTCCACCCCAATACCAGAATTCATCAATATCTGTGGTGTACCTATCACCCCTCCCGAGACAATGACTTCTTTCTTCGCGTGTAATCGTTTCCTCGGAGCATGAGTTTGTAAATCATCTGCAAATTCTACACCTCTGAAATCTGTTCCGTTTCCAACAGGGAATACGCGGGTTATGTAGGTGTTGAGTAGGACATGCACGTTATCATCTGTCTTCTCTATGTACGCTGTCGCGGAACTACTCCTTTCGGCGTTATGGTCGATTGTGGATTGAAGCCAACCTACGATTTTTTTGGTAAGTCCATCATTCGGTCTTCATCGTTTATTCTTTCTTTCACGCTCACCGATACCGATAGGCCTTCCGTCGTTGAAGTCCAACTTGAACGGGAATTCATCACTTAGCTCTTCCGTTGTTTGAAGCATCATGTCGTTGAACGGGTGATCGGAGTATGATGCCACGACTGATACCTTTCCGTTGTGACCATGGACTGAAGGATCAATGTGGCCTTGCTCTGGCTGGTTCGTTGAATCATTGCTGAATTTTTCTGCCTAGTGAGTTTGTCAGTGAAATATGTATCACAACCATTGAACAAAGGAGGCTTACCTTCAAGATGAGAGGTAATATGTTGTCCCAACTTAGCCCTTCATCAGCCGTTATTTCAGCCCATTTATCCCAATCATCCCTGGAACCTCTCGTGTATACCATTCCGTCTACAAAACAGTACATTAATACAGGACTAGCAACATCGTACTCGGACTTACTGTGAGAACTACATCCACCTAGCATCCGAGCCCTTGAATATCCCAACGATCGTCCATCCAAATTGGTTTGGGGAGCTGTTGTATAATTCCAGTCAACGCGTGTTCCTGGAAGATCTTTGGATAGGCCTGGTGGGTGTGTTGCAAAGATATCCTCGTTACTGAACAGCTACTATTGGTGTTAAGTGTTAGCATTCGGAGTGAACGACGTACGAAGGTCCAGCTTCGATGACCAATATTTTCCAGTTTGGATTCTCGCTGAGGCGGGATGCGACGACTAATCCAGCCGTACCACCTTCAAATGCCCTTTGAATGTTATTACTTTCATTACCAAGAATCCAACTCACCTCCAGCAACTATAAAATCATAGTCTACCCCTTGGGGTAACTCATCAGGATGATCAAACACCACAGCCGTTCTCGTAACATGAACGCTTAATAACGCGAAAGCAAGTATTTTTGGTAGTTTTCCTAGTTGAAGCAGCATCGCAGGCTGGGGGATGGACATTGGCATGTTAACTGGAACGCAAGTCTTATACACATTGCAGTTTGACAGTCTCACGACTTGGCCGAGTCTGAACCGATAACCGCTCCGTAGAAATATGCGATAGGAACCCAGGGTGATTGTTTAAGCATTGAAAGAAAGCCGTTGAGTAGCCTGAATGAACTTTCGAAGCTTGAGGTTCCGTCAGCTGATAGCAAACGTCTCATGTATCATGACTCCACTTTACAACTCAAGAGATGAAGTATTAGATTGCGCCGTGCAGTTAGTAAATATGGCATAGAACAGAACCAGAATCTTAGATCCCTTCATTAGACCATCACAAAGGGAGAATCACTTCACTTCACTGAATGTTACAAAACTTCAAAGTTTGCGGATGAGAATCATGTAACAAAAATAAGACGCGCAGTCAGAAATTCATCATACACCGATTTAAGATCATTTCTTTGTTCCTATTCCTCGATTCCCCTCGTCCTTCCCTCATCCACTTTCGCACAGCTAAATTTACGAATAATTTCCACCTCATTCTGATAGAATAAATGGAATCAGGTGTTCAGTTCCGGTATATTATAAACTTATGCCGCTCGACGGCAGATTGAGTTTCATCCAGGAACCAAGTTGAACGTCATAAACCGTGGAATGGACGACTGGAGAACGAAGCGGGTACATCAGTGCACTCGCTAGTGGTATTAGAGCGGCCGTCATACCAACCTTGGTTCGTCACGCGCATGGTATTCGACTTCAGATGATGCGATGCACCACCGCCACATCATCCGCTGCGCATTGTTACCTTGGGAGAACTGCCTTTACCACTTTTGCTTCACACTCGTTTTTGGGTTGCGAACGGTGTCGACGCGACTCGGGGAGATGATATTTATAAAACCGTGCGCTTGAGCTTTTTCGTTGGTCGTGGTCCAGGGGCATGATGTTTCTGGGACCTCTAAATCATCCCCAGAAAACTCGTCCGAAGCGCAAGTTTCCAAGTGGAGGAGAACGCACTGCACCTTGAGTTTCAAACTACGTGTGGAATCAATCTACGGGCCACAGCATATGTATGAAACGTTGGGGATAACCTCGAGCCGTTGAAGATATTCTAGAATGTAAATATGGGATCAACGGACGGATTACGGGCTCTCTGTCATGTACTAGCGAATTGCCTTGCGGATGGATGAGAGTGGAGCTAGCGCCATTTCCGAAAGTGTTGGGTACGGTTCCAATATGTAGGTCCAGTCCGGGCCGACCATCCAGCATAACACTTTATTCTTTCCATGTCCGAGAACGTAGGGCTTACCCCAGATCGAATAAACCGGTCTTCGCGATTGGATAAATGGATTGTAGCTCCTTCGAATGATCTTGTTCCGAAGGCCACCAGGGACCTAGGGATGCTTGTCAATAGTGATTGAAAAAAATTGGGATGGCTCAGTACCCGCTCCTTTAACTGGTCTGGATTTAGGGAGAGCGCAAATCTTGTACAAAGGATTGGAACGGTTCGGAATCGGAAGTTGATTAGAGCAGCGGCCGTAGATGAATTTATATGATAAGACGCGAGGTGAAGGAACACCCAAACGGAAAGACCATACACCCATTCGGTCTCTGGGAAAACATCTCCGTCGCTAGGCCATCTGGTATCCTTGTAGCCCCCGTCTGGGGAAAAAAGAGCGACAGCCATAAGTATTATTCATTTACTAAGACACAAAAATACACACTGGTTGAAATGGACTTGGCATTTTGCAATCGCTCAAACAGCTCCAACCAAAGGGTATCCTGACACCCGGAGCAGACGGACAACGCTCCAGAGCGACTTGGATCCCGAATATACTCCATAAATGATGCGTGGTAGAATATTACTTGAGGGGAGATGTGCTTGAGAATGATCCAACTTCTAACACGGAACGGAGAGCACCACAAGCAGTACGGAATTGTGACTCGGATAGCTGAAGGATGTTGGCAACAAAAATTGCATTAGGGGGACTACCGGGGTGATCGGCAGACAGGCACTTGAGCAATAATATCTTCTGTATGGTGGGAAGCATTTTAGATGGTACGCGTTGCATGATAAGCGTATAGAATAGGTCGAGCTCTGCTAAGGGATGTTCAGGATCGTTCGTCCTCTCAGCCTTCTTAAGGAGTGCTAGAACACGACGTAGCTGATCGGGGGGCCCTAAAGAATCTGGGTCGCCAACGAAGCGAATAGTGGTGGCCGCATAGATGAATAAGCCTGCGCAGAGGTCAACCAGGATCTGAAGGTCGTCTTCAGATGGCCACGTAGAAGGTAAACCACATTTCCTCCCGATCTTGATGAACTCGTCTGTGAGGAAGCATAGGATCTTGTGATTGAGTTCGGAAGAAACGGGTAGCTCGATATGAAGTGATAAGGAAGTCATATAATCAGCGTTGAAGGCAGCGATAATGTGGGTTTCCGGACGACTGACGAAAATCCAGCGAAACCGTGTGCTTCCTTTCCGAACCGACGTGGCTACAATGTCTACGATGTCACATTGTGCATCTTGCCCATCGCATTCATCCAACCCGTCGACGATAAAGATTAGCTCTCCAGCCTCTGTCCCATCGGCCTGCAGCTTCTGTAGAGGTTTGACTAAGAGCTCTGAGAACTGCTCCCGAACCGATTTGTCTACGAGGGTCGGGTCGTTTTCAATGCGATGGTTGAGGATGTCGGCATACGCCCTAAACTTGGTGGTAAGTTGATATGCAATTGAAGTAAGAGGGCGTTCGGGTTGTGTCTCCTGTTAGGAACACGGATACGCCGAGCCTCTCCTGCTCTGCGAGGTGCTCTGCACAGGTCTGGGCTATGGCTGACTTGCCAGGTCCAGCAGGTCCTTCGACCCACAGAAGAGGACAAGAGTCAGGGGAGGATCTCCATTCGTTGATTCTTTTGATATAGCCCTGGCGGGTTTTGGGGTGACACCGGGGCGGTGGATATCGCGCGGAGGAGTCATGGAATGCATCTGGCATAGAAGCCTTGAGGAGCTTTGCGAGACCTGCAGTATTGAGAACTTGGGATTGGGGGCCATCGATGTTAAAGACTAGCAAGACTCACCGGGTCGTGTCTCAGCATTCGCATTGACGGTCGTAGTGATATTGGCCGTTATGTGAGAAGATTTGTCCTCCATATGTGGGCTGTTTGTGATGAGCACGAAATATTCCATGCGACATGGTGGTTAGAAACGGAGATGGGAGCTGTGTTACACGCCTTCTCTGCCCTGCATATCGATTAGGATGCAACCTAACGCCGATTAGGCGCCCTGTGTATATCCAGTACTCACTGCAAGGACCACTACATGTACACCTACATTTAGGCAGATATCGCGCATCGGGAGCCTGAAATTGTTGTCGTTCTAAGTGATACCCATTCTATGCCAGAAGGTTCCTAGTTCGTGTTGAAGAATAAGCTGTAAAAGTGGGAGGCCAGTGTGATATTTGTTGTTGTTATTACCAGAGGGCACCGCTTTCCCGATAGTCGTTGTAAATAACACAAAAATCACCCGTCAAATTCTTCCATACCTATAATCCACTGCACAACAGATATTGCGGGCATGTCGACCAGTTCTTCTGCTTTACCAAAACGTAAAAAGGATAAAGCCAAAAAACAAAAACCTTCAGCTCCGGTACCCCCAACGACAGGCAAGAACGAGGGTATAGATCAGAATTGGGCATTCCAACCTCCGCCTGGGACAAAACCCGTTTCAATAAACGGGAATAATGGGGAATTTGACTGGGATGCAGTAAAGGAGGACGAAGACGTCGAACTTTGGGTGTTAAGGGTACCTGAAAACGTGCGTTCTGGTTTCTCCCAGACATATCCAAATTGCTGACTTGTTATATAGGTTCAACCAAAACACCTTGAAGGACTTTCTCTTGACCTCCATTCTTCAACGAGAGGGAAGCCAAAAACAGCTCGGATAGGTTCGCTAAAGCGAAAACGTACTTCATATGACATCTGGTCTTTGGGTGATGACGGCACTGTCAGTGAGAAGGATGCATCATCGGCAGATTTAGTAGGAGGCGAAGAACTCAAGTCACTCTCATGTTTATTGCCAAGAAAAAGTAAAAAGGGGAAGTTCTACATTGGTATGTTAATCCTCCCCATATTCCTCGGTACTATGTTAAAGTAATTTACATTTCAATAGCACCGAAGCCGATAACACGACATATAGTTGTCTCTGCACAACATATACAACCATCCGCATCCGATTTGTCTCCAACGAATGACACAATGTACAAGAACCCACAGAGACATAAATACCCAGTTGAACTCCTTACTCACCGATTCATGCCCTATGGTTCACTCGCCAACACTGGCCAGGCACTGTCATCTTCACCAATGGACGTAGATCCAGAGGTGGGCACCATGGAGGTCGACGACAACGTTCTCGAACCGGTCGAGAAGGAGAGGAAGTCAAGTAAAAAGAAGAAAGACAAGATCGAGAGGGTAAAAGTGGAGGACGGGGGAGTGGGGGAGACTAAGACGAAACAGAAGACGGAGAAAAAAGAAAAGAAAAGTAAGAAACGTAAAGGAGAGGATGCAGAGGGTATCAGTGGGTCATCCAAAAAGTCCAAAAAGCCCAAAACGACTTCATGATGGTACTGGTCCTTCCCCCTGCGGGCTAATGTTACGAGAAGTCTCCCTTATTCTTTCGACCAATCGAGTGCTACAATCCAATACCGAAAACGCAAGGGCGATGCATTGTTCAACAAATGTCGAGATAAAGCTGGGTAGGGAAAATTACACGGATAACATAGCAATTACGCACACAAAGAAGAATAAGGTTAGGGACAGGGAAGATGTAAATCCAGGGGATGGGAAGATGCTATAGGGAAAGAAAAAAAAACAAGAAAGGGAAGTAAGAACCACCAAAGGAAAATCCGACCGAAAAGTGAATGCCCAAGCACCACCACACCCTCACGCCTCCTTGGGGATATGGGACTAGCTTCAGCTTAAATCCATCTCATCCCCTCCGAGACTATGTGTGTTCGCCCTCTCCTTCCCTTTCACCTTCGCCTTTCCTGGAACAATCCCACCCGCACCTATTCCATTTCTCAGAATATCTTCATCCTTAACCACAATTAGTGGTCCAGGATTAACCAACAAGCGCTGCACGTCCTCCTCGATGTCCTTGTACACACTCTCCTTCGGTAAACCCCATATCCTCCCTGGATTCTCTCTTTCCTTCTGCTCGAAAACCGAGCCTACGGCATCGACCCACTGTCTCCTCGTCTCGACCAGGTGTTTCAGCTGGTCATTTACTAGGAGATGTTGACCGTCGTCTTGGTTAAACCCCACTGCTGCTGGACTTGGTGCGAGATTGCTGAGTAAACCCCCGCTACCGGCTCCATTTACACCGTTCCCTGTACTACCAGAGTCTAATCCATCCGGTTTCCTCTTCTTCTTACCCAACTTCGGCATGTCTTTTTTCTGAAGCTTGGTGAAGAGGGAAGAGATATTTTTGTCAACTGAGTCACGGAGGTCGAAGTACTCTTGATATCCTAATCGGTCTCGAGCAATAGATATTAACCGTGCTTTTCTTGCTTTGTTCATTGCTATAATTTGCCGTAGCTCCGCTTGTGCTTGACGTAGTGTGGTCGCAATAGGGTCGTCTACTTTTTCTGTAAAGTCCGGCTGCAAATGATGATGAATGTCAACGAAACACTGTGGACGTGTCAGCGGTAGTACGAACTCACAGGCATATCTAGGAGTCCATGAGACCTCAAGTTATCTCTTATCCTCGCTTCCAGATCGGTAACATTCAGCCTTTCCTTCCGCGCCGCCGCCGCACCGCTCCCCCCAGGTCTACCCTCCATCGCGTCTTCCGCTGCTTTCACGCCTTTCCATCCCGCCGGATCTTGCAACGGTAGCAACGCACTGATAACCCTCTCTGTCAATGGTCCATGACCTTTCTCCTCACCCACCAAATCCGTATCTCCAAGCGTTGACGGATCCCACTTCGGTTGCGGTGGTGTAAAGTGTGATGGAGGCGCTTCTTGGTTGGTGAGAATGACATGCGGCAGTAGTCCCGCGTCTTGGTCCTCCCAAATTTCGGTGTAATGACGTCCAAGCTTAGGCATGATGAAAGGCTCAACTTCATCGCCAGTATATTCTAGGAAACCGACGTCTTCTTCGCGGATAGGTCGTATCCAGGGTTCGATGCTGGAGTAGAAGGTGGTGACGAGGTTTTGAGGGGGTTGTTTGGCTTTGCTAAAGTCTTCGGTTACTTCGGAGGCCCTACTAGGCCCCGGTATTGGGGGTGGTAAGATGGGAGGGCGAGCACAGAGGAGGGTTTGAGGTAGTGGGACAGTAAAATCGGGACCGACAAGGGGCTACAAGGGGGTGATAATAAGAACCCAAGGGACCAATTAATTGCACCGTGGCATACCTTGGAGTGGGGTTGAGGCGTGGGCGCTGATGGTTTTGAGGTCTTGGGTGGAGGGGGTATGAAAGTGGCGGAATGATTAAGGGGAGGTGTAGATTTTTGGGGACGTGCATCTGCTTTGAGTGAGCCCAAGGGAATGCTCGGACCTGGCTTCACCCACCATGTTCTCCATCACTGTCGTCTTCTCGTTTCCGCTTCTTCTTTTTCTTCTTGGGATCTTCGGGTGCACTAATGACCGAGTAAGGGTTTACTCAGTGGCGCAGGGGAGAAGGACTCACTTGCGGTTACGGGGGTCGAACGACGACCGCGAAACTGGGGTATTGGCAGAGGAGGGAATAGAGTTGTTCCTGGACTTGGGCGGGTAGGGTCCAGATAACCTAGCATCGTCGCCGTCTGGTAACGGTGTAACTACAAACAGAGCCACGAATGTCGAACGTATGAACAAATGCAGGAACAAGTAGACGCGGTGATAGCATGTTCCGTTAAGTAACACAGGACCAGAAGAGGGCAACCACCGCGAGATTGAGTTGAGATATGACGCAACACAAGCAAACGCGTAAGTACCAAGATAGTCGTCGGAGTGATATGGAAAGGGTTCATGAGATTCCAAGTAAAACTTCAAGAGAAATTTAACGTACACTCTTGCTCACGCTTGATCTTATCAACGGCCTTGAGCTTCCCTTTCTCTTTCTCCTTCATCCGACGCATTGATTCTTCGATAGTCTTGAGATCCTCGCCTGCCTTCTTGGCCCTCTCGATGGTCCGTTGCTTGAGTAGCCTGAGTTCTGAGTGGATGCGTTCGAGTTCATCAACCGATGGCACAGCATCTGGGGTGTTTTTGAGTAACGCGGAGGGATATGAGTCGGGTATTGGGTATGGGGTGAGCTTGGACGGCATGGCCGGTGGTGGTGTCCAGTGCGTCACTCAAAGCACACCTACGGGTGGCTATAGGTAAGCCAGTGACGCGAGTACTGTGCGGTTGGAGCACCGTGGTCGCTGTGTCCGGCGGTGAGGAGGAGAGAGATATGATGAGAGTGGAGGACGAAGAAGGACGAAGGGCGTTTACAGCGATTACTCTAGGTTTCCCACGCCTAATTATCCTCTCATCCACAATGCACGCGAGCTCTCCAGGCCGCTCCAGGGACTCTCTCGACGACGACATCGAGGTCATTGCCATGAACGACATCCTCGACGAGAACAGCCACTCCCCAGACGACGACGACGACGAAACCGACGACAGAGGCGACGTTGCTCTGCTTGGCCACCAGTCGCCACGACATTACTCCTCTTCTCCTAAAAAGCTATGGCCACAAATCAAGGGAATCGTTATAGAGGTGAGCTACATACCAAGTTTACAATGCGTTAAGATCATAATTCCACTAGAGCGCACCTACATTACTACTCACTACCGTGAGCTTACTCTTCACCGGGAAACTGCTGGATCAAGTTTCGGTGAGTCCCACCCTCGCTTAGACAACCCCCACAACTGAACACTGTTACCGCCCGACACAGCACTGGCGGGCCATGCGAGAAGTTGACCAACTCATTATGATCATACCCGTAGTCCTGAATCTCAAGGGTAACCTCGAGATGAACCTATCCGCACGTCTCGGCACTGCTGCAAATGTCGGAGAGCTCGACGAACCCAAGCAGCGCCGAGCTATGATCGTGGGCAACCTCACACTATTGCAAGTTCAAGCTATTGTTGTGTCATTCGTTGCCGCTTGTATCGCTATCCTTCTTGGATTAATCGTCCCTCATGAAGCACGAGGAACCCCTGTTGCCGCTCAATCATCTACCAATTCAACATCTGCACTTCCCATTCGTGATTTATTATTCCCATATGACATAGACTCAAGAAAACCGATTCCTCATCCAGCCCCAGAGGCAAAACGTAACACGGACTTGGCCACGTACGCCTCTTGCACTCATCAGCGCCAGTATAACAAATCTAACAGATCTGCACCCAGACTACTTATGGTCGCCTCGACGACCATGTCAGCGGCATGTCTGTCGGGCCTAATTCTGGGTTCGTTCATGTGTACTCTAATTGTCCTCTGTCGAAAATTCAACCGTGACCCCGGTGCGCCATATCCCCATCTATTGACTCATAAATACCTCATTTTAACTCCGCTTCCACCAGATAATATCGCCCCAGCAATCGCCTCCTGCCTCGGTGATCTTGTAACTCTCTGCCTTATCGGCCTTGTCTCGACGATCCTCATACCCTTCCTCCACACCCCACTCCCCTTCGTTGTCGGCATCATCGCCGTCATCACAGCCCTAACTTCTCTCACCTACACTCTCCGTAACAAATATGTCCGGCCGCTTCTCAGCCAAGGTTGGACGCCCTTATTCGGTGCCATGATCATAAGCAGCGGCACTGGTATCGTATTAGACATGTTTGTGAGTAAATATGAAGGTTTCGCAGTACTGGCTGTCGTAATTAGCGGTAAGCATTTTCCCCGTAATGCCGGTACGAACTAACGATAACCATTCACTTAGGTCTACCAGGAGCTGCTGGCTCAATATTCGTCTCCCGCCTCTCAACAGCCCTCCATGCGGCTTTACTCTCCAAGTCCTCCCAACCACCAGCAAACCAACCCAGCCCACGTCTAGTCATGATCACACTCCTCACAATCACACTTCCTGTCGAAATCATCTTCCTCACTGTCCTCCGTAGCATCGGATGGTTAAAAGTCCCTTTCCTGTTCATTGCTTTCTCTATCTTGTTTTTCTGTTGTGCTGTAAGTCCTTAGTCTTGCATCAACGGCTTCATGTGATTGATCAATTTGTTAGGTTTTTGCTTCACTTGTCATCGCGCGCTTCCTCACGAACTGGCTCTGGTCGAAAAACCGTGATCCGGATATGTATGCTTTACCCATCCACTCGGCACTCATGGACCTTATAGGCCAGCTATTGCTCGTCCTATGTTTTGAGATTGTATCACGCCTAGGAGGCCAGGTTACACAAAAAACATAAGCCCCCTACTTCTTGTCTCTTCTCCCTTGGCCCTACGAGGTCTGCTCCGTCACTACTATCTTAGTCATGCACTACATACCCAGAACTATTTCAATAATAATTTAGAGAATATGCATTTTGGAATGTCACCTTTTAACCGCTGCTTAGAGCAAGATAAAGGCTCCCAATTAGAAGGTTACCATCAGAACAGTGGATTCTAAAATATTCTTATAGCGGAAGAGACTCTGTTTGCAGTGTGCGAGGACAATCTCTTATCTGTCAATGAAAAGCCTGCCCGAGCGAATGGAGGCCCAGAGACAATCCTCAAATGACGTGTGAAATACCCGCAAGGGAATTTCAGCTGCTCTCTCCGGAAGGGCCACGTCGAGGGCCGAGTGAAGTTGACGTGGGGCGTTATTCAAACGCGCGTTGATTTACGTTCAGATAACCACATAGTCCTTGAGCAGTGAAGGGAAGACGACTGGATAACATCCAAAAGTATCATATTCGCCTCGGCTTTGGAAACATGTCTTCTGCAATGCTGGATAGAATCCGGGACTATAGCAGACTGAGTGTCTCTAGTGGATTCTTTGCACCAATGCGACTCGTCTTGTTCATGAACGCCAGAATATCGACAAGACCCTCTGTCGGATTCGCCCGACAGGAATCCCTGATGTATCTAAGTATTGTCGAAGCGAGCACAAAGAGGCTTGTTGTGATCTCAATAACCTCCAGAAACTGTTCATTACAAGACCAGGACGGGTTTTCGAGTAACGGGGTGTGCTCGTGCCTGCAGAATCGTAAAGGGTCGGTGATAAGCCTCTTTACCTAGGCGCGAGGTGACCCCTGCAGAATGGTGAGGCCGCGAGCGACGAGGTGTGTGGGGATACCTCCATAATCCAGGAAATGTACAGCAAGTTGAGATGCCAGGGTTGGAATGACAGTATTGTCTGTTTTTTTGTTCGGAAGAAGTACGCGGCCCGAGACGGCCTGTCCTGAGGCAAGTCTCAGCAAAACGTTTGGGCCACAGCGGATTTCCCCGTCCCGGCGAAACCGCGGAGCCAAAGCATCTTCCATGGACGTTTTGGTCTGTTTATCCAATCCTCCAACTTCCCTCCGATCCGCTCACGAGTTCGTGGATGGCATCGGGGAGGGGGGTCGCAGACCGTTGAGTCTGCGGCAGAGCCTGGACAAGTGTGGCGCAGGAGCCGCTCTAAAGCTGTTTAGGACCCAGGAGGATCTGTGATTTCAGTAAGCGAGAAGGGTCGTACACGCGGTTCCATTGAAGATGGCGTTGAGGATTGCCCAGTGAAATTGTACGTTTTTCGCGTCAATCATCGTGGGCTGGTTGACTGGGGGAATGTTTGCATTGCTGAAGAAGCCACAAGACTAATTGTCGGCCACTTCTGTGAAATTGAAGTGTGGGTGAGTACTCTGTCGGCAGATGGGTACAATCGGTATACATACCCGCCGTTCCCGCATTCACGGGGCTGTCTTCAATTCCAACATCTTGGTCAGATTTTCGGCGATTGTGCTCGAGGCGTCATAAGAGCTATAAGAGCATGGGAGAGTGGGAACAGGTTATCTGGCGCCCAGTGACTGGCCCTATCCCCGATTTCACTGGATCCCAGGCACTGCTCACTGGTTCCATACTCGAGGCCGCACAGCTAATGAAACATTTCTTTCACTGATATATCATTGCTACTAATGACAGTTAGGATAGAATGCGTTCAGTGGTAAGTCTTGGGATCATCAGTGGCGTAGTTCCCGAAAGACAGTGCGTTGCAGTGAGAACTTCTCGTTTCTGAAATCCTAATCCATGAGAATCTAAAATAAGTATGTCCTCAGACCGTTGCCAAGAAGCCGACACATGAGACTAGGTACATCAGGTCCATATGCCTGAAGTCGACGGTTTCAAAGAGGCCATGTCGTTATAGCCTAAATAACAGTTGATATTATCAATCGCTCCTGCTGCTCACGAGTGATGTCCAAGTACTAGTACTCCTTGGTGACCTCGCAGTCACGTCGTTTTAATAGGAAGAGGGCTACTCCCGGAATATTACATGCGCTTTGATCAATAATTCGACCTGAGGCGCCTTCAATACGCGAAGTTCTTAGCACAGTATAATCCGAGATAGGCTGTGCCATTGAATGAGTAACGGACTTGGATAATGCTCCGAGACACCTCCAAGGCTCCACCACCCAAGCGTCAAGCCCTCTACTCTGCCCTCTGCTCTTTGCTTTCGTGCTCCGTCCGTTTTCGAGTGACTCGCAGGGCTCTCCACTCATGCGCATGTGTTCCTTCGTTAGTCCTGGTGCATGTTTGTTCTGGACTGGGGGGGTATATGTAGCTCACTGGGGAGGACTCAGTTGAACTTCGGGAGACGATAGTGCTTCAAAGTTAGTGCCCTATAATATCCGCTCGTCACCTATGCTTAGCCGAATTACCTGTCTCCACCTTTTTATTATCTTCACAGGTTTATTTTATACCACGGATGCCCGTAATCTATCCAGATGCACCAAGACAGAACCTTGGCGCTTTTGTGTCAACTGCCACGCCTGACAGATTCTGTAGACTATATGCAAGTCATCGCATATGATTTTGATAGGTGATTCGCGAGGGAGCTGAAAATGACAATACCGCGCAAAGTGGGGTTGCAGGATGCACGGAGTACGACACTACAGGCGAATTCACCGCTAGGGGCCACATTCGCTTTCGGAGCTGAGGTCGTCATCGCAGGCGACGGCGGCGAATTCTATTTTTATGTAGCTCGAGCTGGACACAGCCACACGACTAACAACAACTTCGATGGGAGACGGTACCGACGATGGCGCCGGGCTTACATATCACCAAACAAAGCCCAGTCATACCCCAGTCCATCTTGCTTCTAACCTTTCTCCAGAGGCCTAGCTAAACCCTCACTACTGTGGGCAGGACCGCGGAGAGAACTGGACTGCGAAATTACCACCGCAAGCGACTGCAAGTCATGGGTTCTCAGCAGGTTCAGCATGTAGATGGCAGCGGAAGTCACAGTAGCACAAGCACGGACGGAAGTCATCCCGGACAAACTTCGCGTATGTTTCCTTGCCCCTTACAATATCAGAGGTGGTTAGAGTGACATCATTCGATTAGGCTATGCGGAATTAACTAGCCAAGGGAACTTATCAACCAACGCCCAGGTCCACGCCGATGGCCGTATTAATCTTTCCCTTGCCTGCCCGACGGAATTTCCTGAGCTTCCTCACGACCATGCGCGTCCCGTGGACGAGTTTGCAATCGATACGAATTGGAGGAGTTGCCCCCGTATAAATATTGTTATAATGATTGTTGGAAGTCGAGGTATGTTTTCATCCATTCCAAGCTCGCCCCAAGCCGACTCGGCATATAGGGGATGTGCAACCGTACGTCGCGTTGGGAAAACGGCTCCAGCGGGACGGCAATAGGATTCGCATCGCGACCCACGAAACGTTTCGCCAATTTGTAACAGACGAAGGCCTTGAATTTTTCAACATCGGGGGAAATCCAGTAGATCTTATGAGTTACATGGTCAAGAGTAAGTAGGATTTCGATGCTATTGAACTCAAAGCTTAATCCACCCCCCAGATCCTGGCCTAATACCTGGGATAGAGTCACTAACAAATGGTGACATAAAGAAGAAGATATCTATGCTGAAAGAGGTATGTTTCAATATCTTACGCCTTGTCGCGCCCCCGGCCTCAAAACTCTAGATGATTTACGGATGCTGGAAATCGTGCTATACTCCTTCTCAAACGGGGAGCGCTTTTGTGGCTGATGCCATAATTTCGAATCCTCCAGGCTTCGCACACATCCACTGTGCGGAGGCACTTGGAATACCTCTTCAGATGAGCTTCAGTAAGTGTACCATATCGTTTTCATTGAATTTTGCGTTCACCTATCCCCCCCCGTAAGCCATGCCTTGGTTAGTTCAATCTCCGTTCCTCTTTTCCTCCCTCTAATATGCTCTTAGGAGCCCTACAATCTCCTTCCCCCATCCACTAGTCAATATCACGAGCAGCAACGCCAAGCCTGGGCTGACAAATTATCTAACTTATTTTACGGCTGATTTATTGACTTGGCAAGGGTAGCTGTCCTCGTATGCATACCAAGATATTGGTTGACGTGATGATGTAGAATCGGCAATACCATCAACAAATTCCGAAAACATTCCCTTAATTTGGAGGTACTAGATGTTCGCACAGGGCCTAGCATCTTGGAAGATCTGAAGATACCTTGGACGTATTGCATGAGTCCAGCTTTGGTGCCGAAACCCGAAGACTGGCAAAATAATATTGGTAAAGTTTGTTCAATGACCGGAATGAACTAGCTCAAATAATACGCACTTCAGACGTGGTAGGATTCTACTTCCTTGATCTTGCGACCAAGTACGAACCACCAGCGGATCTTGTTACCTTTCTAAATGCTGGAGAACCTCCTATCTATATCGGGTATGCCTGGCGACGATTCTACAATGTTCGTGATCTGATATATTTGTAGATTCGGCTCTATTGTCGTTGACGATCCTCAGGCTATGACGAGTACGCCGGACTCTCCAGTTCAGGCAAAAAGCGGTGCTAATAACGATATGCAGAAATAATCTTTGAGGCTACGGCTCAAGCTGGCGTACGCGCGCTTGTTTCTGCTGGATGGGTAGGATCCAACCTTTTCCAATGATGCAAAGGTATTGATTCTAGATCCCAGGGTGGACTGGGAGGTGTTGATATTCCTCCGCATATTTTTATCCTTGGTAACATCCCACACGATTGGCTGTTCGACAACGAACGCGTTTCTGCAGTTGTGCATCATGGTGGTGCGGGAACCACTGCTATCGGTTTGGCGAAAGGACGTCCGACAGTAGTCGTACCGTTCTTCGGTGATCAGGGTTTCTGGGGTACGTTGCAGGTCCTCACTGCTAATAGGAGGAGATCTATATGATTTCATATAGGCAGTATGATTTACCAAGCCGGGGCCGGACCTAAGCCAATCCCCCAGAGAAAGCTAACAGTGGCCAGGTTGAGAAATGCGATCACATATGCTATCAGCCCCACAGCAAAGGAGGCCACAAGGAAGATGGCAGAGCAAATCCTAAATGATGTATGTCTCCTTTCACCAGGTCAAATTCATCGCTCAGACTACGGCACCTGCAGAATGGTGTGGAAAGAGGAGTACAAAGCTTTTATCAGCATCTCCCGTTGTTGAATATGCGCTGTGATCTTGAACCATCGCGTCTCGCTGTCTGGTGGTCTACGCAACATGTAGGATTTGATACAGCGCTCATTACACCCGACAAAGAGCTGATATCGTGTTTCTAGTGCCTGAAACTAAGTGCCTTCGCGGCGCAGACCCTAGCCAATGCTGGGCTCATTGACATGAACGAACTTGACCTCCACCGTTAGTGTCCTTGTCTCTTTGAAAAAAAACAGTATCTAAGAAACATCGCGATTAGGGACCAGGGAGTATGAGGTGTCTCCTGGATTCTCTCTGGCGGAAGAAGTTGAATCCGTTTTGGAATCCGTATCAGAGGTGGCCGAAAAGTTGTTGTACGTACCTCAACCTACACCTTGATCTACGTGTTTCAAGCCCCCTCCAGCTCCCCGGTGAAAGAAGCATTGGAAATATCTGCATCGGTTCCGCGTGGTAAGACCATCGCGGCATCTTATCTTAATTAATCACTCATAACCCGAAGGGATCATGAATATGGTTTCTTCTGATGGAGAACCACCCAGTTCTGAAACAGGGAAAGCGGAAGCGAAGAAGATTGAAGAGGTCGCCAAGCAGAAGGATAGCAATAAGACAAGAGTAAGGTTCTGTTTATGTTCACGTACTTTCGTCCGCTTGACAATTTCAGGGATTTTTCCATTGTTTCCATCGCGAGCCGTCCCCGCCGAAGAAGAAAGAAGTAAGCAATTCCCCGTTGTCCCGTTCTAAGAAGTCGTCTAAGTCTCTCATAGGGCAGAACTCGGAAGGAATATCTCAAGGGAAAGGCTCGGAAACGTGAGTGTTGTGGTATGTGAGAAGAAGATTGCTCACCATTGTACTTAGTTTACAGATACGGAGTTGGTGCCATAGAGAAAGTAGAACAGCAGCGCCGCAAGGTGCGAGTGAAGGAAGGACTAGATGCGTACGCTGCTAGTACGGGTGCTCAACGTGAACGGATCATCGAGGCATTCCGCCATGCGAAGGGTGATTTCACAGAGAGGAAAACGACCTATGTTGATGCTGCAAAGAAGGTACTCGTACGCAGGGAACAGCGGAGAAAGGAGTCACTCATGGTGGCGGCTTTGACCAAGAGCATGGACACAAAGAAATGAACGGCTCGATCCAGGATTGAGATGCAAATTTTAAGTGTCAAGCTACCTCGGCTTTGAAGCATTCGTTGTATAATCCGTCTAGCAACCTCGAATTAAGACTGTACTACCTATAGTGTACAAATAACGATACATTAATATCAGACAAACGCCCTCATTCCAGCTTCACTCATCATCTTCAATGTCCATCGAATCATCAGAATCGATATCCATGGCGTTCTCCTGTCGTTTTTCTGCTTCTGCTTCCGTCGTGTCTTTAGGTGCAGCAGGGCCAGAAATAGCAATATCAGAGGGTGTGGACGTATCAGCTGGAGTTGCAGATCCCTCAACTGGTGTGGAGGTTTCAACTGGAGTGACCGGTGTCGACACATCGGCGGTCTCCTGTGTCGCCGTGCCCTCCCTGGTTGCTGTAGCATTTGCTCCGCGCCCTCTACCTCTTCCACGTGCCCTTCCCCGTCCTCTACCTCTACCTCTACCCTTACCCCTCGATGTTGTGGAAGGGACAGTAGCTTCATCACCTTCCTCGACGTTTGGCGTTGACATAAGACTCGTCGCATCTGCTTCTGCTGAAATGGTTGCAGCTCCTCTCGCCCGTGCTCTTGTCCGACCCCTTCCACGTGGTTTTCCTCTTCTACTTCTTCCACGAGTACCGGAAGGCAAGTCATCCACATCGTTATCGTCGTCTCCATCGAAAAGCTCGCCTCGTCCTGCGTGTCTATCGTTTCTTGTTTCACCAGTTTGACCCGTACCCCTTTCCTCATCTCTCTCTTCGGCATTCCGTTCTTCTTCAGCGAGAAAGCCTTGTATATCCGGTGGAATTTCTTGCATCGCGACACTAGGTGCACCTTGTAAATATCGGAGCTTGTTGCGAATGCTCATGGTTATACGTTTCAATGATGCGGGTGTGTTTTGGTTGTCGACTTTCCCTGTCAAGGGAGGGTGGAGTTTCCAGTGCGAGTCGGCAAAGAAAGCGTCGTAGACTGTTTGCGGTAGCTCATCGGGAATTTCTGCGCCAACAAGCACGGATGTTTCGTACGTCCAGCATCGACTGACGTTCTTGATAGTATATCCTCCGCCGCCGACAACAAGAAGGGGGACATTGTATTTACGAACGAAATTGATGCACTCGCCGTGTGCTGCAATTGAGAGATTGAAGGCTCCAAGACGGTCGCAACCAAGGGAATCGGCACCACACTGAAGGACGATAGACGTAGGTCGGAATGCGGTGACCGTATCGTCTATTACAGTTTTGAAAATCGTCAAGTACATTTCGTCATCGATTCCATCCTGCAGTGGAACGTTGAGGCAGAAATGTTTTCCGGGTCCGTTACCATTATCGTCGAGTTTTCCTGTACCCGGAAAAAACTCGCCAGTATACTTGTGGAAGGAGACAGTCATGACGCGGTTGGATTGATAGAACGCGAGCTCGACACCATCACCGTGATGAATGTCAATGTCAATGTATAGGACCCGCGGATGATATCTAAAATGTCCTAAAGTCAGTGGCAGTCAAGGGACGCGAAAGGTGGTGTTTTCTAAACCTGAGGAGCTCGAGAATGGCAAGTACGATATCATTTACATAGCAGAAACCGCTTGCCTCGCCTCGCTTGGCGTGGTGTAGACCTCCGGACCAGTTTATAGCAATATCTGTTGTTCCAGCGCATAGTTTTCGGGCCCCTGCCAACGAAGCACCAGCGTATAAGCGACAGAAATCATACATATCAGAGAAGACGGGACAGTCTTCTATACAGTTGAACGCCTCGATCATCTGCTTCATATCGGTTTGTGACTGATTCTGTGGTGTAACTCTAGTTCATGCCTATGAATGAGTTATCTAGGACTGCTACAGAAATATATACCTTGATAAGAATTCGATGTAGTCACGATCATGATACATCTCGAGTTCTTCTTGGGTAGCCGGTCGGGGATCGTAGATGTTATGAATCTGCTTGTCCAAGCCGTAACCCATGACGAGTGCATTGGTCAAGGTTAGACGATGGGGTTTCATGGGATGTCGTTCCTAGGAAAGATGCGTTATTACTGTAGTTCTCACCTGCACATAAAAGGTAGATACCCCATAATGTTGCGCACCGACCCCTTTGGGAAAGTAATAGGACACGATCGGTCTTGAATGAGGCTAGGGTGATGGTTAGGAAGGAACACAAAACGCATTGAAACCACAGTCCTACATTGATGCGTTCTGTTATGGGCTGGGCCGTTCCATGATGGCCCCGGTCATAAAAGTAAGGGGAAGACGAGAAGGTTAACGAAGTTGCTTGTGAAGTCCGAACCATGTGTATCTAAATCTCTATGAAGCTTTTGATCTGGAAATTTCAAGATGTAATTGTACTCAGTCGGAAGCTTCACCAAGCCTGTCGGGTTTGTCTAGCAGCTCTTGGACGTGAGGGGTTTCGGGTATCGTATCCAAGTTCGGCTCGAGTTTCGGTCTACTTTAGACTCCAGTAATGTAAGTATACACCATGCATCCGGGTAAGTTGAACACAACATACTACTTACGAGCGTACCTGAGGTCAAACTGTAGAAAGATATGTAACGGGGGAGTGGAGTGCTGCTCTTCGACGGCGGGTTGTTCAAGTACTGCCTGAAGCTAAGTTAGACGAAAACTCGGATGGGTTGAGGAACACAGCCACGGTGACTAAGCCACATCTCGTCCTGAGCAACTTCTGGCGCAGTCGACCACTGAGCTGTCCTCTGCCATGAGGATCTCTTACACTACCCCGGTGCTTTGGATACTTTCCTCCACTCTCGTCTCTGCCTCCTCTGGAGATAGACGACCAGAATTCACGACATGTGTCTCGCAGTGCCAATTTAGCCGATGTCCGGCAGCCACAACACGACTCGCCCAACCATTACCTCTATACCTTACACGCTGGTCGTGTTTAGATGACTGCCGATATGACTGTATGCACCAGCTTACAGAGTCGGATCAGGCTCGTGGAACGCGGATACACCAATATTACGGGAAATGGCCTTTCTGGCGTCTAGGCGGTATCCAGGAGCCTGCCTCCGTTTTGTTCTCTCTTTTCAACATGTGGGCACACATCCAGGGCGCAAAAAAGATCATGCAACGGGTTTCACGGCAGCATCCTATGCGCTTCTACTACTTGGTGTGGTCGTTGACCAGCATCAATGCCTGGATATGGTCATCTATTTTTCACACCCGGGGTAAGCAGTCAGATGCGCTTTTGTAAGTTCCCTGACTCATTGAGTTTTGCAGACCTGCCGTTCACTGAGAAGATGGATTATTTCTCAGCTGCCTTAGCCATTATGTATGCCTTGTACTATACGACCATCCGCCTATCCCACCTCTACCGCCCAGTTAACAAGTTAACACAAACTTCCAAGGCATCCAAGAGCTGGAAGTTTTATGCTCTAACTTGGTCGTGTTCCCTCGCATTTTTCGCTCATATCACATACTTAACGCTACTCCCAAGATTTGATTATACATACAACATGGCTTTCAATCTCGTGGTTGGTTTGCTCCACAACCTCCTCTGGCTTCTATACTCGATGCCCACTTCATTTTCTCTCTTGCGGAGATTTGCTTTGCGTCCAAAGTCATATCGCCCTTCATTTGCTGCGAAAGCAGGAGTCTTTGTGGCTCTGACAACAGCGGCGACGGCCCTAGAACTATTCGACTTTCCACCCTGGGGTTTGGTCATCGATGCCCATGCGCTGTGGCATTTAGTTACTGTACCAATAGCCTACTATTGGTACCCTTTTTTGGTTGAGGATAGTCTCGATCCTAGCTGGCGCGAAGAAAGAATATGAGATCTGTAAGTGGTTTCAGGTTCATCTCGTCAGTGGATCTAATTTCCGAGCAGATATGTCTGAAATATATTCCATTGACAGGCTGCGGTGCTCTCACTATACATGTGTTTCTACACCACTTCGCGTAATTCGATTTTTCCGACAAATCCAGTCTTGGGTCCGCTTTCCCCAGCTTGGAGTAGATTGATCCTCACTGCACTCCCTTTGATGCGGACCTTGTTTCTCACCTCATTGGAAAATGCTGATTCCCCACTCCACTCTCTTCGACGCATGTGTCAAGGCCGTGTGCCCAATCATGGCCTGGATATGGTTACCAGAAGTTGTAAGGATCACAGCTGTGCCGGCTAGTCTGTTTTGTCACCGTCTGATTGACCAGAGGCACAGGGGCACATGTCCAAGTGACGAACGCGTCCTTTTAAATACAGCAGACACTCTGGCCTGAAAAAGTCTCCAGTTTCTCAGGATATTCTTTTTTTGTGTATTGACTTTGGTCACGTCAACAGTCCACTCCGGTTAATTCTCACTTTGAGAAATTTGTCTTCCCTTTCTCACCTTTGCGTTCTCATCGTCCACATCTCCCCTTCTTGATTACCTTTGTTCTTTAGCCCACGAACGTCAGGTTTCCCCGCGATGGGTCGCTAATTCTCCGTTTCCTTCATCCCGGAGTCAATGCAGCGGGCCGTCCTGCAGTCACTGAGCCCCATAAATACGCGTCGAAATCTCTCTCTCCTTATCAATAGGATACTTCTTGCAATGAGGGTTTTATCGCTTCTCGCGCTTTCTGCCGTCGTTCTCGCATCTCCCATTGAAGAGGCGAACAACACCTTGGAGAAACGCGGTGCTGTCCTCTCCGCTCAGTTCGCGACTGAGTCTGAGGTAATATACATCTTTATCTTCGATCCACGTTTGACTAACGCGTGTATGACGATAGGCGAACGGGTAAGTCAACGGACAATGGATTCTCATACATACTGATATTTGAATTAGCCGTTTCATTCTCGAGAATAATCTCTGGGGAGAATCTGCTGCTACCAGCGGTGTGTACTAATTATATGTATTTCCCTCATGCTCGATCTGACATTGGATAGGCTCCCAAACCTCTCAGGTTACAAGTACCAATGGTAACGCTATTACTTGGCATACGACATATACTTGGCAGGGAGGTATGTTCTTCGTTCTATTCTCGTTATCCATCGACAGTTAACAACCTGGTTCAAAAGGTCCATTCAATGTCAAGAGCTGTGAGTGAATTACAACACAATTTCGTCATCCTACATATTTTGAACTTGTTCCATCTTAGACGCGAATCTGGATCTCCGAACAGGCCTAGGCAAGACCATCTCACAGATCGGTTCAATCCCCACTACCTGGTCTTGGACCTATAGTTCTGCCTCGTCTGATCTCGTCGCTGATGTATCATACGACTTGTGGTTGTCTAACGTCGCTGGTACTGGAGGAGCTTCCTCTACCTCCACTTTCGAAATGTACGCAACCCATTCTCCTATTGGATATTGACACGTAAAGCTTACGGAGGTTTATGCTACAGTATGGTTTGGTTGAGCACTAGAGGAGGGTGGGTTTTTATTTCTATTGTTGAAATTGGGATGTTGAGCTGATGATATGGTATTTTAGTGCTGGTCCCGCTGGTTCTCAAATCGGCACTGCAAGGTATGACCAAACTCTCAGTTACTCACGCCAATATTAAAAGTCAACGAAATTCCTGTTATAGCGTCAATGGCGTGACTTGGAAATTGTTCAAAGGCACTGTGGCGACATGGACTGTCTTCTCCTTTGTCGCTCCAAATGAGATCACGAACTTTAACCAGGATCTTAAATCATTCTTGAGTGCGTTCATGGCTTTGAGGCTACTCCTATATGCAAAAGCTAAAAACCTTCACCCAGCTTTCCTTGTTAACAACCAAGGCGTACCTTCCAACCAATTCCTCGTTCAAGCCCAGGCTGGGACGGAGCCTTTCGTTGGTAAGCTTCCTCTTCTGACTTGTTTTGAAGACGGTGTTGACGAGACCTTGTGTTACAGGGAGTGCTACCCTCAGCATCAACGCGTACTCCATCTCCATCAACTAGGTGTATTAGAGTGAAGAAATGTACCCCAATGAATATCGGATATTTATCAGATAACCCATTCTGCATTAGTATGATAAGACAAAGGAATGTCAATAACCAAGATTATTTGATATCGTGACATGCAACAGTACTTAGAATCAACTCCTCGCTGGAGGGTCGCCAGTGGTGGTTGACCATTCCGTACCAGGCGGGACCTCCCAATCACCATGACAATCCCAATTCCAATCTTTGCTCTCGATATTCTCGCGCATGGCATCAACGAAAGTATCAACAAGACACATGCCATCTTTCTGCTCAGGACATCCTTTGATACCTGTCAGAGGGGCAACACCATCATTGACAATGATGCGGATTTGTGGGCCTGGGAGGGATGTGCATTCGAGTACTACAAGGAAGAAATGGGCATGCTAAGCGGAAATGAAGTCGCGAAAGAGATAACTGTGACTTACGTTGAAGTTGTACGTTCGTCGCAAACGGTGCGAGCTCCGCAACGCGGAATTTGCGATCTTCAGGAATATGTGTATACGGCAAGGGACCTTGTTCAGCAAAGCTCGTCAAGTTGAGTGCAGTGATGACTTTATGTGACAATGCCACGTCAGCGACCAATTCTCTCGTGAGTGTTGCCGTACGCACTATTAAGAACGACGACCTCGTGCGTCGCATCGACATACAAGCTCTGATTAAGCGGGAAAGTAACTGGATTATCGTCTAAAGTGGAATTGGTGGATGTGTTATGAACGGGGATGGGTTTGTGAGTGAGACGTGCGACGAGCTCTTGAATCCAACCGATCCCTTGGATGCGAGCGACGGGAGAACCATATGCAGATCCGTACCAGAAGTACAGGTCCATCCTAGAATGCAGCGCATTAGCAAGATGGACGAGAAAAAGCGATTCGTTAAACACTCACGAATAGTTGAATCCTTCCCATTCCTCCTCAGTGAACAATTCACAGAATTTGCTATAGCCAATGGCGACAGTCTAGAGATTACATCACATCAGCGGACCAGCTGAAATAGAAGAAACACTGGAAACTCACCTCGTAAGCACACATCTGCTGCATAGTGTATACATCCTCAATGGTCAAATCGAACCCTTTGATTTCCTTTCCCAACCGTGTCTGTGCATCCTTAAGGTATTTATCAGCCCAGCGACTGACGTACCACACGCCACGGTCAGACTTTGAGCTATTTTGCGCATTAGGGCATGTCTTGTATGGTGCAAGGGTATTATTGAACTGGGAACAAAATGAGTGCATTGTAATTGAGAAGGAAAAGGTAGTGACAAACGTTGTCGGCTTCGATAGTAATGGATTGCTGGTATTGATCTTCGTATGGCCATCCGAAGAAACCGATAGCAAAGTTCATCGCAGATGCGAGCATGCGGTCCCTGTAACTAGGTGAGAAATGAGGCGCGGTGATTGGGTGGAGGATACGTACTGGGACTCGGTTCTGAACACAGGAATGGTGTCGGTCTCGGTGAAGTTCTGGAGCAAGAAACCATATTTGACACGCATGGTCACGCCAAGGTCGACTATGGACGATAGGTCAATAATTAGTATAAAGTGAAGGAAGGACTGTATACTGACAGAGTTGCTGGCGACCGAAAGGAGTGAGAACTTGATATCACATTCATGAGACCCCTTTGTCCTCCCAGAAGATGCATCAAGATACGTACGTTCAGCACCCAATTTGTATGTCCTGAAACATGACCTTCAGCCCCAAAACCTCAAAGTTTCGGAGTAAGATACACACCAATCATTCAAGAACGTTAATAGTCCAGAACCTGTCCAGTCCGTAGTAGTTTTATGCAGCTTCTTAGCAAGCTTCGCTGGTCCACCATATCTGGCTGGAAGAGCGTCACCAGTGTCAACACGCGAAAGTACTCCACGGGGAAAGAGACAGAAACTTACCCCATTCCGTAGGATATCTCGCACCGTGTCTATGAAGGAAGTGCAAGCCAGTGATACGACACGTCTCGGGCGCTTCAGGTCCCGATTCTAAACCGAAACCACCCCTCTCAATCGAGTACCAAGGCGAAAGATTTCCCCACTTCTCTAACATGCTAAAATTTCTCTTCTTGCCCTTCTTTCCTTTCCCTTTTCCGTGCTTCAACTCGTCCTCATCATCCTCATCTTCACCCTCGTCCTCTTGGTTGTGTTTATGAGATGACTTGACTAGCTTCGTAGGGACAACGAGGTGTGGAGCGCCGGTGTGCATCGGCCATGAAGGTGCAGTAACCACGATAGCTGGTTCCGCTCCAGTGGGCGTGGCACCAGCATATCCTACATCAGAAGGGAAAAGTTCTGGAAATTTGTTCGTCGGCTCTGCAGGAGGGAAGTGGTGAACTTCGGAAGAGCCTACGTAAGGCGGGACAGCTTGAGCATCCACGCTGCCAACATCGACATTGGACTTTGAACAATGCACCACAATCAAGTGCATTATTATTGTGCACAGTACACCAACTGCGAATGCGCCAATAAGTTGAGCGTAGTATGACGCGCCAGACATCCTCTTCGTCCCTACTTGGTATCCATCGGATTTTGTGGGGGATGTAGGAGTATGGTCGTCGTCGTCACCGGAACTAGAGACGTCGTGCTTCTCTATGGCAGAGGTGGAGACGGCCCCATGGTTGTGGCTGGAATTAGCCAACAATGCTTGGTTCTCGTCCGCTCCTTCATAGGCTTCATCATCGTCTGGGACAGGTCTACCCAGGCCCACCTCAACGTCGGGTTTGGATGTTACTGGCATTTTCGAGAAGAAAATGCCTGCAAGAGGAGAAGAGTCTCTCGTGGGAGGAGGAAGGAGCAGAGGAGCTAGGTGAAGTGGATGGAGTTGTAATGTGACCTCATCCCGCCCCAACCATACACCTGTCAACACTAGTCCAAGAAATTCGCTTCCCCAGTAACATACAAAAATCTACAATATAAATACACGACCACCCCTGCACCATCAACTCAATCCGCATGTACATACGGCGTAATGAGTAGAGGCATCTGGTTTCCCCCTTTCGGGTCACTAATCAATATGGGTCTCTGCACGACGGAACTCTTCTTCTTAATATCGCTCGCTGGCACAGCAAGCCTGAACTCGAACGCTCTGACCAGCGTAAAGATGAGTGCTTTCATCCTAGCAAAAAATCAGTTCTTCAACCCGAGCTGATCTGGAAGGGACGTACTCGACAAGGGAAAACCGATACCCAATGCATGCCCGCGGGCCACCGAGGAAAGTAAGCATGTTACCCCACACACCTGGGACTGAGCTCGCGCCCTCTGGAATCGATTCCCAGCGTTCCGGTCTGTACAGGTCAACCAGGACATCGGTCTCAGCTAAGACCTAACGCTAATGTGAATCACGGACCTGAACTCCCTCGCATCTTCTCCCCAAATCTCCGTCGATCGATTAATCGCCAATATCGGAATAAATATCGTCTGTCCCTTCCTCACCCTATCCGCACAAATACCATCAGCAACAGTGACAGATGACATAAGGAATGAACACACTGAATTGTATCCCTCACCCGCCCCTTACTATCAACAAATGGCGTCTCGAGTGGAACGACGTCGTCCTTGGTGGCGACTCTCAACGTGGAGGGCACAGGAGAATGTACACGTAAAGTTTCGCGTATGACAGCGTCTAGATATGATAGAGAATTGAGTTCATCCATGCTTGGGTTGTCTGTCGTAATTCCGAAAAGTTCTTCGCGAAGCTTGGTTTGGATGTCGGGTCGGAGGGAGAGAGCGTAGAGCGCCCACATAGTGGCGTTACTAAGGTAGTATCGGTGTAAACGTACATATATGTGATCCTTGAGAGAGTATTTTCACCTTGTAGTCTCGTGTCCGGCAACTAGGAATGTCGGAACCTCTGCAGCGCGTCAACCAGGGGTTTCGTTAGGAAATCCAGGGGCATAACTCACGAGCAATAACATCCTGTTCAGTCATCCTCTGGCCTTCGGGTACGTCCGTGGACATATTCGCCTTTAGCAGTAGTGACAGTAGATCCCTTCTTCTGAACATCTCGTTCTTGCCCTCTTTCGCTAACGCCGCTTTGCTGTCGCTCAACAGCTCGCTCCCAATTCTTTCCATCGTTGCTCTGGCTTTAAGACCAGGTCTATCGCTTTCAATTGGCTTAAATAAAGAATTATTGCAGTTGCCAAGTACAGACTGGAAGAATAGCTCACCAGAACGAACCCGAAATTTCCGGTAAGTCCTCTCAAGATCATCATGACCGACATAGCGGGTCTGAAACTGAACAAAGTATTAAACGCATCGTTTAGCTCGTTCTTCTCTCCTTGCAATGAATTAAACTTGTAGTCAAACCCTGTTCCCAGAACATCACCAATCGAAGATCATGCTCAAGTTCACTCAATGGACTCACCAGCGAGCCCGATAACATCCAATGTCATCTTACTCAACCCTGTCATCACGTTGATCCTCCCTGTAGGCACATCTCCTTGCGACTGCTTTTTGATCTCTGTGGCCCAAACCTCTCTCAACTAAACGTACGAGATGAGACGGCTTTTACGTATTTAAGACTAAAAGTTTAACGTACCTCGAGCGCCTTTTCAACAAAGATTTCTGTCAGTTCTCGGACTTGTGATGCTCCGAAGGCCGGGTTCTAGAGATAGGGGAAGAAGCAATAGTACAAAGAACGCCTGGGATGGAAAGCTTACCATAACCCTTCGCTGCGGGAAACGATCAGTAAGGGCGTCGGAGTGTCAAAAAAGACGCTGCGGACCTGTTCCTTGTGTTTCGCACCTTCAACGACGAGTATACCTGAATAAACACCCGATAAGCGAACCATAGACATATAGTGAAACAAAAATAAATGTACCATTGCCCAATATCCTGCTCAGGAAGAATCTCGACTGTTCAGGTTTCTGATAAATCTGACTATTCATCAACACATGATTAATGGCTTTCGGGTCCATCGTAAATAGCCTCGACATCTATACGAACCTGCTATCAGCTAAAAGATACATGGAATTGGGAGACACAATCCACTTACCCCAAGGAAAACTTTATACTTGATCGTATTTCCATGCTCGCTGACCCATTTCTCATGCATAGCCGAATTGTCTGAATCCCAGATTTGTCGCATGTTGCCATACATCCAGCTCGGATTCGGAGGGCCTGGGAAATCATTCAAAGGATTTGAGATATACTGCTGCCATACAAACTTGATGAGCTTGTAGAGGGTGTAAGCGCCGAGTGTTATTGCGAGGGGAGTGAATAGTCGGATGAGTGTGTTGAAAATTGCGGATGAGGATGAGGAGACGGTCCATGAGGGTGGTAAACCGTTGAGTGGGATAAAATCCCAGGTGGATTTAGTGGACATTGTGGTCGTTGTTGCTGGGGGGCGATCTGGAGGACGAGTGCGTCAACAGCACGGAGCTTTTATTGAAGACGTTTTGATTCGAATCAAGATTCCTTCTCTACCACACACCGCAGCTGATGATCTAGGGATATGCGGAGATAGGAGTGTGCCGACGTGTCCCTCAGACAAAAGGTCGGTGGTTCGGCAGGGATGGGGGGAAAAGGAAGATATGTTTTATGTGCATCTTCTGTGTAAGAGCCGATGACTGATGTTGCCGAGCACAATCACGGGCATGCCCACTGTCACGTTATATATAGCACGGTAGCTTAACATTTCTCTAGGACTGGACTGATAGCGAGGTGTGTCAGTCGTACATAAATCTGCTCATCAAGAAAACACGAATCTCACAAGACATGCAACGGCTTCAGAGTGAGGTATCTATGTACTTAGCCTTTCGATGTTCATTTTTGCTGCGGTCCTGGCCATCACCGCAGTTATCCAGTTGTTGGGCTACATAATGTCAAATATAGATGTGCAATGTACACTGGGGATAAGATAGTAGATCAGATCCTAGTGACGTGATCTTGTTCGCCTATTCAAAGCTTTGAGTGCTAAGGGTCAAGGTTTTGTTAACCAGGATAATCGGATTAATGGGAGGGGGGTTTTATAAGTGAAAACTTTGCACAGAACATGTAGGTCGTGCATCATTTGATCATTCGGGGAGACGCAAACTCTTCAGATTTCATCACACAAACATTCACTAACAAACTTAATTCTTCCATGCCGAACCACGTAACTCTTCAGTCCGGTTGCATATTGCGCCCCGAACGGGTTTCAGCAGGTCTAAATGATGAGAAAGATCAATTTTCAACTTCAAACTTTGGCAAACGTCCGGTCATTCAGAAAAGACGAAACGGAACCCAACCCATGGAATTATTCATCAAGTGGAAGTTATATAGCGTGGATACGGGTGGGTTGTACCTGATAGTAAGCTTGTCTTGTCTAAAGGAAACTTGGCCCGGGGTTCGAGTCGTCCCTTGACTCTTCATACATTCCGCATTCCGCTATTTCACTGTTAGAGTTTTGATTTCTTACCGCAAATTCAAGAGGTTACGACATCAAATGTTAGGGACCCAGACAGATCACTCTCCCGTTGTGTATCCAAATCTTCGGGCTTCCTGGGTGTCAGCGTTCATCATAAATGCGAAGTGGTTACAGCCTGACAGTTACAAGGACTATCTGGAGATCATGGGTCGGAAGTCACGCTCACGTGCTGATTGCAACGCGTCTGGGCCAACTTGTACGCGTACCAGCGCCCAATCGGGGGCTTGCACTCACCCCATGCCAGGTCCAGAGCTTCAGAGCCATATCCTATTATCATGACAGAAGCTCCGGGAAGGGACGGCCCAGAATCAGTTATTTCTGCTATTCTATCCTCATTGAATCCGGCTCAGCTTCAAGGTATGTACGTTGTCGATCTAATTGGAGAGCGGTCGCATTGACATCAGTCTTCCGACAGCTGTTCAGTATCTTCCATCTGTGCCGTTACAGATTTTGGCTGGTCCAGGGAGCGGAAAAACAAAGGTTTGTCCGATAACTCGCACTTGCACTAGACTGCCGACCGGAGAGCGCATCACAGGTCCTCACATCCCGAATTGTCTATCTTATCCTTCATCATGGCATTGCGCCCTCTTCGATATGTGCTGTCACCTTTACCAATAAAGCTGCAAACGAGATGAGACAACGCCTCACCAAGCTTATCGGTGAACAATACACGCAACAAATAAAAATGGGGACTTTCCATGCCCTGTGCGCTCTCTTTTTGCGAAAGTATGCCAACGTCATTGGCCTAGAACGAAATTTTACCGTGTGCGATGCAGAAGAAAGGTGAGAGAGAGTCTGTTCTACCTCGGTGAAGGAGCATATACTCACTCACCAAAGTAAAAAGCTGATAGCGGGTCTTCTCAAGCCTTACAAGGACGAACTTGCCGCCGGCGATATCACGCTGAAGGAGTCGACTGTATCATCCATGATTTCTAAAGCAAAAGCCCGAGGCCTTGATGCCGCGGCTATGCGCGAAGCATGCAACGCAGTTAAATCACCCATTCCGTCGATAACTGATCAAATCAATTCGGTTGTTTCAGACATTTATGAAGACTATGAGAAGACGTTGAGACGGACGAACTCACTGGACTTCGATGATCTTCTACTATTTGGCGTGAAGTTGTTCCGAGGTCATCGAAAAGCGGTCGAATGGTGTAATCATGTCCTGGTTGACGAGTTGTACGTCCATACCCTGTCTGTTCAAAGAAATCCTGACATGTACTCAGTCAGGATACCAATGTTACTCAATACGAGTTGATGCACGAACTGGCTGTGCATAATTGTATGACAGTTGTTGGTGACCCAGATCAATCCAGTAACCAGTTTTGCTCATTACGAAATTTCAATCTTACACATTCCTAGTCTATGGCTGGCGATCGGCCGAAGTCAAAAATCTGTCCAGGATGCAGAAAGGTATGGAGGGCGCCTCCTTACCACGACAACCCTGGTATCTTATATGTGCCAGACTATCCCCGAACAATACAGATCTTCCTTGAGGAAAATTATCGATCGACTAGCTCCATACTAAATGCAAGCTTGGCTATAGTTGCTCAAGGTACTCCTGCACCGCTAAAGTGATTTACACGTATTCACGATTCCAGACAAGAACCGCGTTCAGAAATCCTTGTTTACTTCTCATCCATGCGGTACTACACCGACTCTTCGTTCTCTGCCATCCGAACAAGACGAAGCCACAGACATCGCTGTTGAGATCAAGCGCACCATTGCGTATACAGGCGGTCTTCTCAACCACGGAGATTTTGCCATCCTGCGTAGGTACAGGCCTAACTTCCGTAATCTAGCTAATCATTGTTCAACAGTACGATTTACGGCCCTCTCCCGTACCCTAGAAAGTGCCCTCCAAAGAGAAGGCATACCCAGTCGTGTTCTAGGCGGACATAAATTTTTTGAGCGGCTGGAAGTTAGTATTCCTCTGTTCGATATTGACTTGAACTTTGAATTGTTCTCAGATCAAAGACTTGCTCGCATACCTTCAACTCATAGATAATTCAGAGTACAATCCAGCTTTTCGTCGTGTAGTTAACGTTCCAAGCCGAGGCATAGGGGAGAAGGTCAGTAGCAATGCCTGAATAGTGTTTTACCTCCTAAAATCTATCCGTGATAGACTTTAGATGAACTCTCCGCCAAAGCACAGACCAAGAAATTCTCGATGCTTACCCTCGTCGAAAAGATCTGCGATAGTCGCGTTCCAGACATCAAACCTCCAATCAAGCGCAAGCTGGATGATTTCATTAAAGCGATGCAGAGACTGAAGAGACTGGCGTCCGAGGTACATTTTGAAATTAGCATGACGCAGGCTAAAGGGCTGAATTCATAAATAGGGCACATCACCCCCTGACCTGCTTCGGCAGCTGCTCCAACAAATAGATTACGAAAGTCACTTGAAGAAGACGCAAGCTGACTGGGAATCACGATGGGAAAACGTACAGGAGTTGATCACCTTTGCAAGTGAAGTCAATACGAATAGCCCTCCTGTTGATGAAGAAGACCTAGAGGAACGGTGTGTTCCTCCCAGGCTTACGGCTTCTCGTTCTCACAAAATCCAGTCCAACGCCCCTCCGACTGTTCTTACAAGCATCAATGCTATCATCTGAAGGAGATAATGATAACGGGGAAAGCAGCAAGGAGGTATAAGTGTTGGTTCCTTCCTGATTGGATTTTGGCATTGACATCTTGGTGCAAACGATAGAAAGTTACGATCGTTACTTGCCATGCTGCCAAAGGTCTAGAATGGCCCGTTGTGTTTATCCCAGCTGGTAATTCCTTTCCCGGCCCAATCATTATCCTTCTAACGTTCCCGTAGTTGATGATGGGACATTTCCTTTCTATAGAGCAGAAGATATAGAGGAAGAGAGGTTAGTCTTACTCGAGGCAAATTCGCTTGCTAAAGGCTGACGGGTCGCCAGGCGGCTACTTTATGTGGCATGCACTCGTGCTCAGTGCCTTCTCTACTTGTTACACGCTGAGAAGAGGAAGGTCGCCGGGGAAACGAAAAACAAATCCCTCTCACCGTTTATTTCGGTTGTCCAGAAAGAGAATCAGGTATGCAGTCCTTTATCAAAGTTGCCGTCACCAATAAACGACCTAGACGCTATTCACCGGGGTGTACCCCACAATTGACTCCTTGCAAACCCGAGCAATATCATGCATGCTAGGCCGTTCTGAACCTAGCCAAGAACAAATACACCACCAACTTGTTCAGTAGTACGTCTTACAAATTCCGTAGCCACCGTCCCGTTCATCCAGTTATACGATGTAGTCATCAAAGCGACATCAGCCAACAAGAGTATTCATCTCAGCCATGTACAGCCTCCACTTCCCAGTTCCCGGTGCAGACTCGGCACCACGTTCTACCAAACCCGTCAGGTTTTGTTTCTTCAGGCCAGGTTATAAGCCCCGCCCCCGACGGCCTCCCTGAACACTGGCAGCGTCCTGCATTTATGGAGCGCAATAACTTACGGACGACCAAAACCGGATCTGGACATCCTGCAGCTGAACCGTCTTCTGCAAAAATGGGCTCATCTTCCGAAATGCGCCCCTCACGTTCATTGGGAAGCGAATCTTCTCAACGGACACTTCAATTTTTTATACCCACCGTGCCAAAGGTCCCACCCATCACAACTGATACTGGTACTACCAAGTCAATGGAAGTAAACCAAAACAACCCTCCGGAACCAACTGTGACTGCTGCTGGAGTCAAACGACGGCTTGGGATGGGTCGAACAGCGGTTGGCTACACCAATAAGAAATTCAAGCCCCCTACATGACCCATATTGTATGTATTTTACTGAACCAGTGATCGTGAGCAATCTCATGCACATTCTACTGCCGCAATGAACCGTGCTTTGGAGTCCTACGATGATACTTAGTCTATCTTTCCCGAACCCTGCCAAGCTGCTTGCGAACGTTTTTTAAGTGTCTATACTTACGTGCGGGATCAATTTCTTCGACTTGAGAACTTGAACTAGTGTCTGGTTATCCCCTTAATTTTGAGCAGCATTTTTAACGCAATAGGTTCGTGTATGTGTAAGCGCAGTGGTAGGCGACGATGATGCTCGTAGACTGAGGTCCACGAAAGAAAATTTATTGTATTAGTGAAAACTAGTTACGGATACGAATCGCTACGAACCTGAGGTCCATGAAAGAAAGTTAGGCCTCAAGAGTTGAGATGGACGTTGCAAGTTCCCTTTTCTGGTAATCAGCTCAGGCTTGTGGCGAGCCCAGTTCGAACAACGACGGTACCTCTTCAACTACAACCACCTCCACTACCTTCTCCATGTACATCGTACTACGTTCGCCCAAGTTTCTTGAGTGTGCTCACTGCCATATTCGCAGTCATGCCATTCCAAGAAGACAATACCTGGCCAGTGGGCCTAGTGACTATTTTTGACCATGCACGCGCTAGGAACACCCAGTTTGAGAATCGTTACTATGGGCCCTACGACAAACTCCTGAACTACTGCTTCGGGGAATCCTTTATATTCTACGTTGGTCCGCAGACCCCCTTAGGCACGAGAGTTGTGACACTGTATTCCTATTTGTATTCGATAGAAACGACAGGCCCGTCCCCATGGTGGAAGTCAAAGATGACTGCTGCGCTATCGTGCGGACAATAAGATGCGTGATTGGCACAATTTGATGCTTGACGAGTGGCCCATCCCTTCCGTCCCGTCTTTGGGGCCTCAGCCTTCTCAGTACCTCCATGCGCGTCTACAGTGGCGATACAACGTCGTACGCGGTAGATCCCAAGCACATTCCGAGGCCAGACCCTTCGACGCATGTGGCCCCGTTGGATTTTCTAGCCGGAGAGTGGGATATGGATATCTTATCGGAGGAGGGTTTTTGGAAGATGAAGGAAATCGCGGGCGACATTTTGAAACATGTTGGCACCATTTGACCCAGGTAATTCATGCCATTGAATTCCATTGAAATTGGTGAGCAGTTTACCGATTCTGGTTCTCAGTTCTGACTGATAGTGATTTTCTAGATTACAAGCTCGAGCCGTAGGATTCACCTTAGCCCATGAAAGACCAGCCATGTATTGAACCAGCTCAAGTATCAAATTTGGTGAATGTACCATATTACTTGACCGCATCAGTTTAGGTGAGGTCCACCGCAAGTCGGGTAAGGTGGTACCATTGGGAACCCCTTTGGTGCCACGGAAGGGACTAGAGTTTCCTGGTGGGGAAAAATATAATACACCAACACTGTTATACGCACTGTCCCAAATACGGATCTTCAAGAGGTCTTGTATCACAAGAGATACACCTTAGCAAAGGTCGATTTTGGCTGTCCCGTCCCCTCATGCAGAACCGGCCAGATCGTGCCAAAGTAATTTATGAATGAGGTGTGATACATCTTCAGCGACGCCTCTACATCTTTTTGGGCGAAGGCACTTCAAGTCGCCCAAAGTCGTGTTTGGCCATACGCAGAGGATTACACCAGAACTGGGTAAATCCAGCAACCACGATACCGGCAGCATAGAAAGAGAGATTCGCCTTGCCGTTGAGACAACATCTTCGGGTATATCAGAGAAAGTAAGTCTAAATTTTCCAAAGGATTAGTTGCAATAGCCCGATCTGGGTCTTTCACGAAGGCCAAAATGTCCACAAGGCGTGCCACAAGATTTGCGTATGTGGGGTCGCCAATGTATCGGATGATAGGACGAGGAGGCTGGAGACGGTATCCATGACCCCTTTCAAACCTGCTCTTGAAACCAGTCGCATTGGCCAAGAAAACCACCCGGCTGATTGCTTGTTCGAGTTCCTGCGCGTCGGAGTATCAGTTGTTGAGCATCCAATGGCTGTGATCTGTCTACCTGGTGCCGTCCCATTTTCAGGACTCCCCTCTGATGAGGTATCGCTCGGATTGTGTTCGCCGGATGTCGAAGCCGAAGTAAAGGACCTGCCGAAAGGCAGTACGCTTTCTTGGGAAACGTGACAAGTCACGAGATTAGAATAAGCAACTCCCAGCGAGACCATGTAGGCTCCCTCGTCCACCTCATTCGCGTTCGACTCGACAGAAATCCCCTAGACGACTTTCCTTTATTTCACCCACCTCAACCCTCTTCCCTTAATGTCACACCACACAGTCAAGAAAATCATACCAAGCCAACAAACCGCGCAGTGACCCTCGAAGAGACGTTCTTTGGGGCAACCCGTCTACATCCTCTCCTCGGGCTCACACCCTGGCCAATATCGAAATCTCTCCCTCTTTGAGATTCCGATCCACCACTCCCAAAGACTTTGCACGGTTTGCCTAAGCATTAACTACGAGACGATATGATACAAAATGATAGATTACGTTCCCTTAAGTGTCACCCTATCCCAAGAGGTATAAGCCGTAAGAACCATACAAGTATCATAAAGGGATCGTGTCAAGTGCTCCGTCGTGACTATCAAATCCTAACTTGTCACAACACTTCTTCAAAGTGAAGTTACAACTTACAGTACTTGGGTATCAGGTAGATATGATACGTAGATAATAAAAAGGAAAGAATAGGATCCACCTGGGGTATGACGGGCAGCTCAAATTCTAATGCGTCTCATCACTCGAATACTCTTCATCGCTCGGTAACTCTATATCTACCCCAATCCCACTCGTCGTACTCCCAGTAATACTCCCTCTCGCACTCGCACTCCTCCTACTCGCAGATCTACTTCTTGCAGCTTGACTCGCTGCTCTCGCCCTCGCATCCTGTCCCCTCACCTCCTCCATCGTTAACGGCTCTTTTCTAGCACACTTCAACACCACATATCCTGGTACCACCACCTTACAAACTTTACCCACAGCAGCCTCATCCACTTCTAACCCACCAAATGCAGTCATCTCACCCAAGAAATCTACCCTCTTCAACCCCTCACCCATCTTTCCTCCAGGTACATTAGGGTGTCTTGATCGATTGTACCTGTACGCCTCCAACACCACTCTTTTCAAACCGGACGGTAGGGCATCGTAGTCGGTTTTCGACGTGAGTTTTTCCATGCTTGAAGCGATGCAGTCAATGACTTCGCCGCACGTTACGCCAGCATCTTCGTCTCGTGCTTTAATCTCGACGAGCCATGGATAATGTTCTGATACGATTTTGAGGTGTGAGAGACGAGGAAAGGTTGCGGGTTCATTACGTCCTCCAGACCATGAAACTTGAAGTGGATCGCAAGAGCGGTGGACGAGGCTGGATCCCATGAGCATATTCCACCTCAGGAAAACCTTGTCTTCTTCATCTTGTACAGGAGTGAGGAGAGGGTTAAGCTCGAGTCTCGCACCAACAACTCTCAACTGGAATGGATCCAGCACAGGACCATCTGTACCATGAGGTGACACACCCTCTTAGCCTTCTGTATTACAATACACTCACAGTGCGATCCGGCAGTCCACTTTGGCATCCTATCGCCTGCTTCTCTATTGAATCTCCTAGGCGGCTCCGGCACAGGTGGTTGTACACCAGGATGTACACCAGGGTGCACACCAGGCCATGGCGCTCCTCCCCCGCCGCCAGGACCCCATCCGCCACCCCCGCCTCCCCCGACTCCCCACCCAGGATCAGGCGAAAACCCACCCGCACCAGGCCACCCTGCCCCCGGAAACATTCCAGCATTAAACTGTGGTCCACCCAAACCGCCACCCCAAGCTCCCCTTGCTCCAAAACCAGGGGGATGACCAACCGGCGGACCCTGCCATGGTGTTCCAGGTGGTGGACCTCCCGCTCCTAATCCATGATGTGGTGGCATCGCACCACTAACTCCATGCCAAGGAGTGCCGTGTGTAGATTGAGGAATAGGGGGTGCGTGGATGGATGCTCCTCCTCCAGGTGTGCCCATCATCGGCGTCGGTGGTAAATCCGGGTATCCTGTATAATCCACCGAAAGTCCTCCGGGGCCTTGAGGTGGTAAAGGTGTATATGCACCGGGACCCGCAGAATGTGGGGGTTGTGACACCCCGTAAGGCGAAAAGGGAATGAAAGGTTGGCCGTAAGGTGTTCCTGTGCCAGCACCGAAGTATGGGTATTGTGGTTGACCTCCGAAGGGTGAGCCAGGCCAAGCAGCTTGGGGAGGCATTGCTGATGAACTTGCGCTTGATCCAGAGCGGGATTGAGAGGAGGAGGAACTATTGCTGAGTGGGATCACAGGAGCGTGCACCGGGTCTGGTGAGGGAGTACCGAGGGGCGGAATAAAAGGTGTATTGTGTGTTGACATTTTCGTCCTTTAAAAACGTCCTGTTAGTATTTTTCGATTCCGATAATGCGTGTGTGGAGCCGAGCTGAGGAGTCTGTGTTAGTGCTCAATAGAGTACGAATAGACGAATATGGTACTAACGATGTGAGCTCCTACGTAGCATTCATCCACTAGGAGCGACCGAAAAGATGATGGAGAATGGAAACAAGGGAACGATGGCGGAGTCGAGATGACTCGGGAAGCGGTTATAACAAAAGCAGGTCAGGTGTGATGATATAGTCCTGCAAAGAACTGAATATAGATAAAGATGAGAAATCGGCGTGGAAAGGAAGGCACAGCAAAGCTACATCATGGTGATGTTGCGGAACGCTGGCTTACCAGATAGAATAGGATGGTTGATGAGCAGCACAGCAATAAGGGCTGAGGGTGGGCAAGCGATGAGGATTGAGGGTTGGTATATGGATTGGGACGAGTCACGATGGCTCAGGTAGGAACCGTGGACAACAAAAGACCAAAGACATACAATTTGGTAAGTTTGACCGTGGGTCAAAGACTGATCGAGTGACCCGGAGTTGTATTAGTACGGTAGGAGACGCAAGAAGCACAGATTAGACACGGGTACGCACAATGACGATTCACCTAACAATCAAAAGTTAGCGCCCTGTATTCATAGCACAACATGAACAGGGCGAAGGGGTATTGAGAGGCTAAGGCTATCATCATTCCACCCACTCACCGAAGCTCTCCTTTAACACGTTTTATGAGCGGTACGAAGGCAGTGCTCTCGCTCAGTCTGAAATTCCAGCCTCGAGGCAAACACAAGGAACGCGTGCTGACGACACTATGTTTTGTCAGCAGCATGGCCAAGTGCGGCGTCTAAACTCACGGATATTGACTCGAGGCAACCCTACCGATATGTTGTGTTTTGGCAGACAGAAGCTCGAGAGGGACATATCGATTTCTGCCAGATTCGGACACATGCGGATCTTCAGTCTCGTGTGATCGATCGATCGATTTAAGGGAATATCTTCCAACTTCCATATGCGGATGATCTTTGTAAATTCAACAGTGCATAACAGAGTATACATATAACAATGGAACATGAGAAGAGAGAACGAAAACTAAGTAAATGTATGAACAAGAAATGCGCATTCAGAAATTCGCCAGCTCCATGATGAAAATGTTCGGGGCTTTGAATCCTAGTCTATTCGTCGCATACCGATCCTCCCGCTTCAATCCTTCAAAGTAATATCGATCCTTAAACCAGTCTACAAGACCTATCAGTTCTGATTTCGGTTTTCCAACTTCCAACACTCACCAACGCGACGACATCTAGTAGGCGCAGCCGTATGTCCATAAAGCCCCCACTGTGGGTGCTGATTCATCTGTGCAGCTTTCTTCACCTGTTCTTGACCTCGTTGTGATAACGATGCCATCTCCCCATCCGTCACATAATTCGTCGTATAGCTATCACCAGTGGTGAGCTGAATGTAACAAAGGGTGTAAAAACAAAAATAAAACACTAACTCTTGCCAGATAGCTGTACAAACATCCGACATCGTCACACCATGGGGATTCTTCACAGTCGTACACCAAGGACTAAACTCCGAGATGATATACAACTGTTCCACCCTGGGCAACACAGCCGGTTCTTCTTTCGCCGTAAACTCTGCAGCCCTTCCTTCTCCATCATGCGCTTGTCCTTCATAGAACCCTCAAATCAGCATCACAACCACATATAGATACGAAGTTTATAATGGAGGAAGGGGGGAAGAGAGCAACCGAACCCTCACCTGTGGACAAGTTGAGAACAAGGCGGAACGCTGGGTGTTTCTGCGCAAAGATCGGGTTGATCTCCAGCTCGGGGTTGAGAAGGTATAAATCCGTCTGCGAGAGAACTGGTCCATCTACAACAGCAAGATCCAGCAGTTCGTCAACATCAATGGAACGAAGCTAGACCAAAACACAGGGGGAGACTCACAGGAACCACCAGGAGCCCACTTGCTCACACCAGGAGCAGCCATCTATCACAAGCCGAAGGATTCTTCAGTTACAAGAAATAACGGTACGGGGTCCGTTCAAGAGAAGGGAAAAGGAGGGGAAACCAAATCGGCAGTCTAGGCGCGAAAACCAGCAGCTCGAAGTGTGTTTACAACTCGGGGGAAAGAGCAATAAATACTCCTTCCCGCTTAGATCCGTAAGCCCGGCTGCCGTTGATCTGCGATCCGTGAGCGCCTGAACGCCTGTAGTATGAACTATAATCAACAACTATCCAAGTAGAAACCCCGAACCCTGGCATTGTAGATGAAATAAGCACAGAGTATTGTGTTGACCAGGGACGAGAATGAACACCGCCTCCGTATGATTCATTTACGCACCCTGGGTAAACTTGAGTCAACTGTACTGCAAACGAGTCGCGTGTTTGTGTTGATGGAAGCAACGAGGCTGCAGGGGAGGGAGATGGGGAGAACCAAAAGAAAAGAGGTATTGAGTGTCGTATCAGTGAAATTGATCATCTGCATCAGGTCACATTTTGTTAAATACAGCTCTGGGCCACAAGCGTACTTCTACCTCGTGCCTGTGTAAATAAATAAACTCCCGCCCAAGAAATGTAGTATTCTGCAATCGCAACTTCATAGTTAAACCGCATGGCAGAAATAGTCGTGTATTGTTAATTAAGAAGTTAATCAGCAGCGAGAATAATAAACCAGAACCAGAGAAGAGTATATCAGGAGAGGGACATGAACACGTTAGCGTTGGTATACCTAATATCGTACACTACCGGTAATTTGAGCGCTTGACATAGAACATAAACAGCATTGAGAGCATGATAAAATACAGCTTTGCTTTGGTTGAAAGATTCATGCGCAAGAGCAGGGAAACATAAAAAGGAATCAACCGAGAAACCAGCGGAAAAAACCCACGATTGCCCCCTCAGACAGTCACAACAACCACAGCCGTGTCATCAATCCATGCCTCATCCATATCCAACGTCAACACCTTACTCACACTGAACCTATCATCACCCACACTTCTCCTCAAAAGCCTCAAAGCCATATTCCCACTCCCTCTTACATCATCCTGACTCCCACTCCCGCCCTTGCCGCCCTCTCCGACCTCACCAAGAGACCAGAGTTCCATCATACCCCTCGCCCAAGATTCTAAAATCCTCATCTGGCCTTCTCCTGAGCACAAATCCGAGAAGCCATCTGAGGCGAGGACAAGAAACGTCGGCCTGTGTACAGTGTGCCCTTCCGGTTCAACTTCACCCGGCCTATACGTATACTTCGCCAGGCTGTCCGTCGAAGGGGGTGTAAAGGTCAGTTGGGGGGGTGGAGGTGGATCGGTAGGTGCCCGACGTAGTTTCCGATGTGTAACTTCTGGCTTCGCAGTGATATAAGGTGGCGTTTTATTTCGCTTCAAGAACTCTTCCCAAGGCGACGTATTATGGAATCCCGGTAATAGATTATATAGCACCCTCCTTGTAAATGCCGGTGGCTGTTTGAACGGAATGTCTCCTAGACCTGTGGAAGCAGGACAGCACGAAGTCAACTCCACGATTCGAGTGAACAGCCACATCCTAGAAATGGGAAGAACCACAACCCGACGTCGCGCGCGCCAAAAAGCCAATAAGAAATGAGCGCAGCGTGAGTTAAATTTAGGGCCAAGAAGTATGATGCAATGCGGGGTTTGTGATGGACTGATGGATGATGAATTTAGTGTAACCCAATCAGCTGGGACAGGTCAAATCACAAGCGACCCAGCCAATCGACATCCGGGGACACCAGGTCACGGTAGAGGAGGAGGGAAGAAGCATCCAAATGTAGGAGATAAGCGTAGTACTCACAACGAGTAGGGGCCAGAGCACCAAGCACACGACGATTGAAAATACATTCCGCCTCGTCAGGATGCTCCGCGCGTATCCGTTCAATTTCAGCATCGTTATCGCCGTTGTGTGCATTCGTCAACACATCGATTTGCCAATCTTTCACACCCTCATCGTCCGGGGTTATCAACACTGTTCGCAGGAAACCGATATCAGTAGCGGTAGTGAATCTGTGAGAAGGAACCCGACGTAACCCACGTACCCGCTTGACAGTCCCCCAGGTTCGCCACCCAGAGATTGACATGGTCCGGATCAACGAGAGCGACGAGTGCTGTAGTCCCATACATGCATAGTCGTGCTTTCCGCCAGTTGGCACCACCCAAATGTTGGTCATTGATAATACTCTTAATCTGAGCATCGGAGTATTTCTCCAACTGTTCAATTGTCCCACCAAAGAGATCCAACACATCATGTGCAATGGCGTCGTCGAATGCGAGTATCGACTGCGAGAAAAGGTCACCGATGTACTCGGGTGTCAACTTGCGCTCGGGATCTTTATCCAGGGCAGCTTGTAAGAACTCCTGCACGATGATAGGTAGATGGTAAGCGACGTGTTCAACGGTAACATCGCCCAAGTGACCTAGGAAAACGAATGTTCAGCAACGTCAACAGGCCCATCGAGGATTAAACGCAGCGCGTACCATCAAATACACCAGTCAGGGTCCACTTTTGACCACGGATATTGAGCTCTGTAACCACGTATCTATCCTGCGTCCTCGTATTCGGGGATGGTTGGAAGTTGATTGAGTCGGCACGGTAGCCTCTTTCCTTATCAAACACAACCGAGTGAGGTTTCGCCAATTCCTTGAGTTCACGCCAGACGTCTTTCTCTGAAAGGACCTGATACTGGCGAGGCCAAGGACCATCTTCAGGCCCACACCTCGAGCCTGGTATTTCCTCAGAGTAAGCCCAACTCGCCGAGGCAGGGGCAACAGCACGTCCGACAATCATAGCCCAAAAAGAACTGGAGAGAATGCCAGGGGAGGGGAAGGAGGACAGGGAAGGTGGAAATGAAAGGGCAGGGAGGAAAGAGAGTAGCCGAGCAGCTGGCGGGGAATCCAAGGAGCATGCTCAGAATCAAATATATAATTAATTACGACACTCTGCTTTATGTCACACGTGATCTATGCAGGGTAACCGGCCCGACATCATTTCCGGAAGGGGTTCCTCGACTGGCCATTTCCTGTGGGCTCCATCCAGAAAGCCTCCGTGGCAAGGAACGGTGCTGCACCTGGATGTTCCTTATTCCCCTCTGCGGGCCCCGTACGTTCTTCACGTACACTCCTTGCATATCTCTCTGCCTCCGTCTCGGGATCGACTAATTTCTTCTCCGACCTCTTCGTCGTCGCACTCTTCGCACCGGTGGATCGTGTTGTGCGTAAACTTCTCACAGACATCGACTGTTCCCTGACAGGGACGCGTGCCTCCGGAGCCTTCCTCCGCTCTCCTGTTATCTCGGAAAATAATGATCGACTCGCCACACTCGATTTGTACTCCCAACTGGAACGTTCATCAGCATACCCGTCGATGAACCCGTCTACTGTCGATTCCGGGTGTTCCGATATCACTTCATCCCTGTATCTCGGCAACCTCTCTTCTTTTTCCATCCTTCCATGGTGCCAACTGCGGTCCTTGCGTGCAAACATCCGTTTCCACCACGGTCCTTTTCCAAGAACGCCCCTCTCTGTGGCCCAAGCTCTCGTCCTCTCCAATCTCTTCCTCTTCGCGTGCCTGCGCCATAGAATGACCACGATAAGCAAGCAAAACAGTACACCCAAGACCATCAACAGAATTTGCCACCACTGCAACTTATTCTCGACTTTGATTGTCGTCGGGTCTGCAATCCCAGTGATACTCGGTGCAGGTCCATCCGGTCCAGTCGTCGAGTTCGGTTGAATCACCAGTTCTTGCAAACACACTCCTAGACCTTTCAACGTCTCGCATCCTCCATCACTCTTCACGCACTTTCCCTGACGCAATACTTGGCCCCCGGTACAACTCAAGCACTCGTCCTTGCCCGACGCAGAGCAGGTAGCGCAACTACCATCGCAGCTCTTGCAGCCGCTCGAATTCTGGTCGAAGAATTCCCCCTTGGCGCACGTAGGTAGACATCTCCCGTTCTTGAGCACAGGTCTGCTGGGCGGACATGATGTGCATTGGCTGAACTGCGAACCAGAACAGGATGCACAATCACCGTGGCATGTTGCACAAGATGACGAATTGGAGGTGAACGCGTTGGAAGGGCAAGAGGAGACACATTTGCCGCCGAAACTGAGTTGACCGGATGCACTACAAGTAAGGCAGAAATCAGCAGAGTCGATGCAGGTGCTGCATGAAGAATCGCAGGCTATGATGTGCTCAGGTAAGCTGGTATAATAAAGTGATCATGAGTAGCCACGTACGAATACAATTCAGGTTATCCTGAGGAGACAAAAAAGTCCCAGCCGGGCAACTCTCTATACACTTTCCTTGAGAGAGAACGAAGCCAGGTAGACACCCTGTACACTGCGGCTGTTCGACGATTGAAGAGATGTTAAAGCCCGGAATTTGGCAGGAAGTACACTTCGAAGGGCAAGCTAAGGAAACATCAACCATCAGTAAAAGAACGTCCTGACGAACCGAATACAACTTACCATCACACTCGCCCTTGATGTTGTTCGCAATCATCCCAGTAGTCCCTTCACAAGACCCGTTTCCATTCGCACCAACACAATTTCCATTAAACATATACCTTTGAGAAACACAACTCACGCAATCATTCGACGTAGGTCCAGTACACTCCCCACAGACCTTCGAGCAAGGTGTACAAGTAGTACCATTTCTAAAGGTTCCGTCCGGGCAATTTGGCAGGTTAGGGTCCTGTACAATACGACAACTGCTGTTGTCCACAAGGTTGATGGAGAGTCCTTGTTTGCACTGAACACAAGAACCAGTCGTATCTGCGCACTGCGAGCAACCAGTCTGGCACACTACAAACGAAATTTCAGCATGCACAAAACAGGCTGAACAACAATCCAGACTCACCTTGACATTCACCACTCGAAGTCAAATAAAACCCATCCTGACACTTCGAACATTTCTTCCCATCATCATCATCATCTTTCCATCCCGCATTACAAGTACATTGCCCATTATCCCCGCATCGTCCATTCACACATCCACATTCCTCAGGTTTTCCAGTAATAGTCTTCTTCAAGCATATACCACTCCCTTGAATACCTTCATCGCACTGGTCACAACCACCAGGACACGCTTGACACTTCGTTCCAAAGAATCCAGGAGCACAAGTCTCGCATGACGAACCTGTGAAACCTGGTGCACAAATACACTGAGCTGTTGTCGGTGAACAGATACTGTTGCCAGAACACTCAGGGTTACATGTCGTCGAGCGAATGTCCAAGAGGTTGATGGTCGTTGAGTTGGTCGAAGAAGAGGACGAAAAAGGTAGCTGCCTAATATCCGGAACGGAATCCCAAACCACAACCCGATCATCACCACCCTTCGATCCACCAACCATAATATACACGTTGTCCGAAAGCGCAAAAGAACCAACTGTCAGCTGAGTTGCTGACTTTTGGTCACCATCTCCATTCGATGGGGGTGTTTCGGGAAATCCAGAGTAGGATGCTTGACCCGAATAGAGTAGGCCATCGTATACAGTCAATCCGGGTGACAGGTCCAAATTCAGTGGGAGGTTGGTTAACTGAGAGGCATTCTCGAAGCCAGGAAAGGGTGTGAGTGAAGCACCGGATGATGTTAGGACATTGTGAAGGAGTTGGGGATTTGTTGTGGATGTATAACTCCCTGGGAGGAGGTGGAGACTTGTCGGGGCATGAGGAGCATTCAACGTTGCACCAACTATATAGGAATTAAAAATGAGTTAGTCATATTCATTGAAGAGACGTACGCGTAGTATTAGAGATGCCTTGGACGCATTGTCCAGCAACACATACAACAGCCATAGAACCAGACTGCGCAGCTACACCGTCCTTCAGCAAGCCTCGCAGTGAAATACAAAAGGCACTCACCAGCAAGATTAATAAAGAGAGCCATTGATAGAATAGAAAACATCGTTGAAATCATGCACGAAAGAAAGAGAGAAAAAGAAAACGCCAAAGTCCAAATCTGTCTAATAATCCAGATCAAAAACGAATGGAAGACAAAGCCGTCTTCAGAAACTGTCTCTTCGTCAAGGAGTCGAAGAGAATCAAGCCGTAAGATAGTGGTCGAGCGAGGGGGTCCACACAACACACTAGTTGTCAGTGGGTAAGGGGATCAAGAATAACCGCAAGCAAGGTTTATAAAACGAAGCAATGCAACGGGACCCAATCCCGGTAGTCCTGGCAGCAACGGAAACCATTCCAAACCATTGTTCCATACTCGTGCCGTTAATTGTCTGCCGTACATAAACCCCGTCCCGACCATTGTCCATTGAACAACAGTTTTATCACGTGATCACGTTTTGTACAACCCTCATCTAACCTTGATATGGCAGGTGGAATGCTCCTTTTGGTGCGTTCCCAGAGTGGCCGGCTTAATCTTGGAGGGCGCTGCTTACACGAGTCGAGAAAATGGAGAAATGGAGTACAATGAATAGGTTCATCTGCTGAAGTACCAAAACCGGCTGCTTGCCAAATGTATGTACTACCAACAACACAGAACTACATATGTCAGAACCAATCGACAACCAGCCCATTGCATGTCTCATCAGCCTGCACGCACTGCAGAAGCAGTACATTCACACATCGTATCCACCTCCTAAACAGATTTTAACCGCTTAAACTGTCACGTAATGGGAGTTCCGATTATGATAGGGCTTGCGAACATCCTGTTCAACCCTTGTATTATACCTAGTTCATTGTACATCGATAAGAACCATCCAGCAGTTATTCATGGACATCCGCAGTATCCTTATAAAAATAGCATATCGAGGGGTCCTTATCGTAATGCACCCTTCCTCTGCAATCCTTCAATCATTCACCTATGCGGTGTTGGAGCAGTACGATATACGCCGTAGCTTTAAAAGTGTCTTCAGTGTTCGATGACTCGGCTACCAACGATTCCTCCACCACCATCTGGTAACACATCAGAAACCCGCCTTTGAAGAAAATAGGTACTACATTATGATGAATATTTAGCCTGCCCGGGATTGAAAGTCGCCAGCAGTCTCAATGAAGTGTTCCCACCCCAACGCTTTCATCTTTCACCCCGCTTAGGCTGGAAATCAGGCATTGACGTACCAGCCAGTTCTCCCGCATGATAGCGGCAGACTACACCCTTGGAACACATTGTCCCAGCCACTTAAATTGTTTCTGAACCGTCGGAAGAATCTAAACAACACAAGGAACAGGGATCGCCACCAAAATTATATTCGCTTATGAAACTTCCGTGCTTCTGTTCATGTTATTCTATTGATACAAAGGTCTTTCGTTCAATTCACCCAATGGTCGGAGAAGAACCCCGTCACGAAAGCGAAAACCATCTGATGAATGATCTCGGGCAACGAGTTCAATACAGACTGTGTCCTACTCAACCCATCAGCTCTCTTCCACATTAAAGAATACGTTGAGACTCACAAAGGCACATTCTCGGTTATTTCCCTCCAGAACGAACAATCCCCCGAGGATGTCAAGCCCATAAACACCAAATCCGTCATAAAGCCTCTCACACCATAATAGCTCAACACGCCTCGAAGACCTCCAAACAACGCGCCCTGGCCAAAATATGCGCCCCATTTTGTCATCGCATTAACGCAGGCACTTTGTTCCTCGCCAGTCGGTGATTCGGTAAGGTTGGATGGTTCGGAATCGTCTTCGGTTTCAGACATTGGAGAGTGTTCCTTGTCTTTACCTTTACCTTCAGCTTCTTTTCCAGAGGAAGAACTAGGGGAGCTGGTACCGTTGCGCGAGCTGTTCTTCGCCAAAATGAAACATTGCCGGAAGAATCGCATGATTGATTCGCCTGGCACACGGATGGCAGGCCGACCAGTAAAATGCTGTTCAATGGTCTGCGTGATACTCATCCTACATGCCAATACCAGGAATAGAACGTCATTAAACAATATGTAGGCCCGCATATAGCCACCTACGCAGTGATACCAACCAACCCCGCACCTAGCCCACATCCAAATGCCGACAAGACAGATCTCGAAAGTGGGCGATTGGACTTGTCAATGCTGAATGTACGTGCGAAGGGTGAAGGTGCCCGGATAGGCTCGATGAAAATTGCATAACTTTCAGTGTAACATGAACGGGAGTCGACGGACATGATGGCGACTGTCTGGGCTGTGGGCGTTGTGACAAAAGCTATTTTGGAGGGAATCAGGTTGTAGAGGACGTGAGGCAAAAGGCAAATAGGAGTGGAGGGAGTGGAGAAGGTGATGTCATTCTGAGACATACAGCAGCAGGTTTGTCCGCGGGATCATAGCCTTACCTCGCAAAACTCCATCCGATACAGAAATATGCCACTCAAGCCCCCGAGATCGTCGAATTCGCAAGGACATAGGTATCTATGATAAAAGTCTTGGGAATTCACCGAAAGGCTATGTACATGATCAACTGTGCGTTTATTACAATATCAAGTCCAATTTCAGAAGTCCGTTTATATCTATGATGGGCAATATATACTCGACTGGGGAGAGTGTATGAGGATATTAATGAGGGGTAGGTATCATGTAATGCAAATAACCTGTAAGAAACTAAGTCAGCGCAAAGTTCAGGCAAAATAAAGATGGCGAAGGTCAGAAAATAATAGGCAATCTAAAGTTGTCTCCACAAAGGATCAGAACAGGTCTGATAGATATTCATCTTATGTCGTCTCTCTCATACGAAGAGGGAAGGGGATATAAGGAATAGAAACTTACGATGACTAAAAGTACACTGTAAATCCATCGAATGCATAGCGGTTGAGACAACGAAAGAGTCGAAAAATTTATCTGGAAGACAGTAGGTTAGTATGGCGTCATTCAGCGCGAGTGTGAAGGGAGAAAGAGTCAGTGATAATAGGCAATATAAAGTTTTCCACCGTGCCCCGAGGGCTCAGAACAGGTCTGAAGTTATTTTCATCCGAAAGGAAGATGGGGATCATAAAATAAGAACAACAACTCACCAAACACAAAGACGAAATGACTGGTGCAAGGAAATATATAAAGGGATCGCACAATACAAGAGGATGTCGAGTCTAAGCCGAGATCGGCCTCATGGGCGGCATAGCTGTCGGCAACGGTGTCCACTTTGTCCTCGCAGGAGCCGTGATACCATACACCCATTCTTCCTCCCTCACATCCTCTCCTCCAGATCCCTCAGCAAAGTCGCAATCCTCAACATACACTCCAACACCAGATGCATCATCTGGTTCTAGCAGTACTTCAAAACTCGACTTGCGCCGTTGTTGCTGCACCTGTAGTCTCCGCAAAGCCTCAATGAGATCGTCAGCCAAGGGTGAAGCATTAGGTGGATCCTCTCGGATGGGTTCCCAGCCGACGGGTGGAGATCCTGGAGGTGAGATGAGGAAGTTTTTGTCGGATACTGGTGGTTGGAGGTAGTTTTGGGAAGGGATTGTTGAGTCATCTTGGTTACGCGAGAGTAGGGGGTTTGGATCGGCGCGATATACTCTTAGAATGAGTTCTTCGGATCTGGAATGTTCATGTAAATTGTTGAAGATACTTAAGCTAAAATTTTACACACCTCTCCTTTGTTGCAGAAAGAATGATAGGATCTGAACGAAGTTTCGCCGTCTCTGCATGATCATCCTCCTCGTACACAATAATGATCCTCGCGAATCCGGGTAAAGGCACCCATTGGTTTATCGCCCCAAAGGACGAAAAATGGGCACGCAAAAGCTCCAGAATTACAGGTTCGAAAAACGATTTTGGTAACGATGTCACAGCGAGTGTGTTGGTGCGGATGATTTCGGGTGATTGCGCTCTAGGAGACGCAACAGGACTGTTTCCACAGCTAAGTGTAACAGATGATGGAGACATTTAGTTCAACTTGGTAGAGAAGATGAAGGGAAGCGGAGGAATTCGGTGGGGTGCCACAGAAAATTCGTTGTCGTTTTATTGGTGGGATTACATAATATAACCTGTGCATTTGGCGCAGCGTGCTGCTGGCTTTGCTGGTGCTGTACAGGCCCACTGCCGAAGCCCGAGGTGCCTCGTAGCACAGGTTCCCCGCAATAAAACCTATCCGTGGCCTAATATCACCGCCTGAGGAACAGTCGCAGGCGCAGCATGCTTATTCAGATACAATTCCGCTTTGGAGATGTCACGCCAGAGCCACACGCAGGTTTAAAGGCTACTGAAATCGTCTGACTACAATACTAAACAAGCGAATCGGGAATTATCCCGATGCTGTACATAGCATCTCCACAGAATATCCGGAGCATCAACACACAATTGGGAGGTAGGTATTAGGCGATGTCATTGAGAGAGTCGAACGATAGTTGTGCAGACAACGTCGAAGAGACCATTACCATCGTAATGAAGCCGCGACTCCTACCGTAGCTCATTTGTCGCGCAAGCGTTCTTCAACCTCTGCCCGTCTGCGACTGAGCGCTTCGAGCCTCTCTTCCTTGTTAGCGTCATAGGCGACTGTCGTTTGGTTGAACCTGTTCGCAAAAGTATCAATGGCAGCACTGTTAGACGCTTAAAGCCAGGTCCTTACGGATTCTCGGGAGACTTCTGGAACTGCTTATAGAGTAGTTCCTGTGATCCGATGTTGTCAGGCCGAAAGTCAAGGATACGTAAATTTGCTGTGACGCACTTTGTACTGCTGCAGGCGCAGCCCTGGATGCTGTTTTGTTTTTTTAGCCACATAGCCGCATTGGGGTAGTGTAGACTCACGTCTTCCTTGATCTTGGGCAGTTCGCGGTCTTGATAAGCGTCGAAGGCTGCCTGCAGGTAGAGTGTTAAACAGATTCCTAAAACCGAGGTTCACAGCATATGCGCACTTTGAATCGACGCTGTTAGAAGCGCGGTCGATATCAGTTCTATTCCGCCGGGCAGGAGTGACCTTGAAACCTACCTCTGGGTGTTTCTCTAATCCAGCGGCCTGTTGTCCAAGACTAGCCTTATCCATCTTTGCTGTAACGACATCCAGCAACTCCAGCGCATTATCAATGCCCGTCGCGGTGAAACTTTCGAGTCCCTCCTCTTTATCCTTCCCCTTACCGCTGCTCGGACTGCTAATCTGAGATAATCCACCTCCAGCAGCGATAGCGCCAGGACCAGCAGGCCTAGCCTCGGCTTTCTTCTTTTGACCTGCCTTCGGCGCGGCCTTGACTGTTGGTTTCACGTTGGTCTCTTCTTCCGCCAGTAATTTCGCATTCTCGGATTTTCGTGCGAGATCCGCTTTGCGTTTCTCTTCTTTAGCTTCTTTAGCGGACTTCCCGCCCTTCACATCTTTATCCACCCAAGTTTCGGCTTCTTTACGTTCCTGAAGTTGCGTTTAGTGGTTAAGATACTGTTATGAGTCTGTAGTCAAGATACCTTCTCTGCTGCTACGGCCTCCCGTTTCTTAGCTTCATTTTCTGCCTTTCTCGCTCTTCCAGCCTCTTTCTTGGTATTGGTACCTTTACCTGGTGCCATGTCTGTGGTGGAGTGATTTTTGCAATGGAGGAGTAGTAAGATGATTAATCAGCCTGCCTTCTCTGACACGTAATACTGACTCACATAGATAAAAAAGGGTCCAGAGGGTACAAGTCGATGGTCGTTGGGCAGCACAAACAAGCCAGATGATGATTATGATGTAGCCAGTGAAAATCTTATCTTATCAGTTACGTTTTTCCACAGCCACCGCATCTGGTCAAAAACCATTCGTGCAAATAAGAGGCCAGGGCATGCGCCTCCACTTGCTGGCCCTTGACTCTTGCTAGTAGACTCTACTGAGGCTCTCTGCATACCTCAACGGTCATGCTGTCAGAAGCACCTCGGCTAGACCTCTGCCCGGTGGCTGCCTCTGATATGGATCCGCTTTTCAGACCGTTTGAACACAAACCTATGGAACTAGCCTTCCTGTTGCGCTATTTTTCAGGGTATCAATGCCTCCCATTTGAAGCAGGTGGGTCCAATACGCCGAATGCGCCCCATAAACCAAAACCAGACACTACAGCGAAAACCCTCTACCATATTCCTCGGTATGGTCAAAACCTACTCTACCCTTTATACCCCTCACCATTCTGTTTATGTCAAAATCTCGTTGATTTGAACTTACACCAAGCCACCGGACCTCTCTCTCTTCCTAGCTCCGTCAGTGGCATTGGCCCTACCCAGATCGGGTGTACTGCGTCGTCAGCACGTCCGGCCTCACAACCAGTGCTATGCATCCATTTCCTTCGGACTATCTAACATCGGTTCGCCTCCTCCATCACGCCACCTACCCGATTGTGTGGGCGCATTTCTACGTTTTTGGGACATAGCGGTTTGCACGCGGGCATTGAGGAGGGGGGAAGGTGGGCCGCGATCATGGAAGTCACCGGTGACGACGAAAATATGGCCAGTGTCCTTGTGGTGAGGGCCGGCTTGAAATGAGGAATTGGCCAAGCGAACTTCACGCCAGAACTATTCGGTTCGCAGGATCCCCGATAATGATATTTCCACCAGGGCAGACTATATATATATCACAGCATCAAAGAGGCTTTTGCAATTTTCGGATCAGCAAGTCTCTGCCGAGCTTGTGACGTAGTCAACGAATGAGATTCGCGGCGTTTGGCTGCGTGTACACTTCGGCAATGGTTTGGTTCGATCTGTCAGGTATATACATATGGCCCGGACTTTTCCCTCGCCCCAAACGGTTCAAGGGCAACACATGAGTCGAAAACATACATAAGCACCGAGTGTACTAACGCAGCTCGCCCAACTCTCCCGCCTAGTTCTCAGGTCCAGTTCTCTTCCTATATTTTCTGCAACAATGGCAAAGAAAAGTTTCCTCAGCTTCATCGGTGACCAATACAGTAAACTACCTGCTGTAAACAAGGTCGACCTGCAGGACAAGACTGTCGTCATCGTTGGCGGCAATACTGGTCTTGGCTTTGAAGCCGCCCAGCACTTTGCAAGAATGGGTGCTGGAAGGCTGATCCTTGCATGCCGCAGCCAAGAGAAGGGTGAAGTAGCTGTTCAACGTAGGTCTGCTCCTGACTTACGTGTGGTGAACAGTTAATTAACGTACTGTTTTGACCGCAGGTCTGAAGGATGCAACTGGGTACTCTAAGGCTGAGCTCCGGCTGATCGACCTCTCCGAGTTTTCATCTGTGAAAGCGTTCGCGGATCAGGCATTGAAAGGCCTGGAAAGGTTCGATATCTTGTTGTTAAATGCCGCGATTATACCAGGAGAGTATACGACAACCAAAGATGGATGGGAGACAACGTGAGTGTTTGTCCTCTCTGTGCAACAAATTCGTGAGATTGATTACTTTTCAGAATTCAAGTGAATGATCTTTCATCCTCGCTCCTCACATTCCTATTGTTGCCCCGTATGCTTGAAACGGCCAAGCGATTTAACACTACCCCAAGAATTGTCATCGTAACGAGTGAAGTTCATTATTGGACATCACTTGAAGACAAGTTGTTTGGAAGTCCTAACGCAATCGAACTTCTGAGTAACCGGGAGTACTGTACAACTAAGTGGGTCGAGCAAATATACACTAACAGAATCTGGTGACTGACTTCAGATTAGAATCATGAGCTCACGCTACCAGGATTCAAAACGCGAGTCTTCTCTCACATACCCATGCTTTAAGCGGTCTTGAATCCTTACATTTCTCCGCTAGTCCTCAATCTATTTTTCGCCCGCGCCCTCAGTAGTCGTTTGAAGAACCAGCCCATTATTGTTAACTCCGTCAATCCAGGTTTATGCTACTCCGAGATTGACCGAGGCTTCAGTGGCATGGCTGCATGGGGATTCAAATCATTCAAAGCTCTCCTGGCACGGACGGCAGAGGAAGGTAGTCGCCAGCTCGTCTGGGCTGCCACTGGTATTCCAGATGGGGGATCATTGGACCAAATGAGAGGTGCATATATCAACCGAGCGAGGGTTGAAGAGCCTGGAGACATCCTCCTGGGCGAGGAGGGCAAGAAGAGAGAGACTAAACTATGGGTACGTCGTTTTAACATATGCCCAAGGCGTTGAATTGAATTCTCGATCAGACCGATCTTATTTCTATTCTCGAAAGGGTGGACCCACGCGCAAAGGAAACAGTGTTACAATACCTTTCCTAGGCATTAATTCCAGTTTTATTAATTATTTTATTACTTTTCTCTGTAGCCAGCATATAGTGAAAGTACCGTTCCTAATCTGACATCCATTATTATCACTCTACGCCCTCCACCCAGAAACCGCCGACGGGGCTAGTCCCTCCTTCGACCGCTTTTGATTCTGACCTTTCCCTTCTTTCCATGATGCCGAGCTGGCAATTGGCAGGCCCAAACTCAGACGCGTCTTCTCCGGTCACAGCGGACATAAGAATCAGTTACAGTAGATAACGCAGATGTACTTAAGGGAGTGCACGGATGCTGTTGAAAGTTTCAGATCGAAGCTGGAAGCACTGCTTCGTGACTTGAACCAGCCATGAAAGTCGCTGTCTATGGGACTCGAAAGGTCAGTGTTAAGCTAGATGCTTGGAAGGAAATATTTCAACGCTGCTGAAACCCACAGTATGACGTTGAATCTCTGCATGGAGCCTCGATGGAGGGCACGGATATCCAGTTCACCTTCATAGAAACGCCCCTCGATTCCCTTACGGTGCGGCTTGCCAGCGGGCACGATGCGGTGTGTTTATTTGTCAACGATATATGCAATGCGGAAGTATTGGAGCAATTGGGGGCATTGGGTGTGGTGCGTCGCCATGTCTGTCGCCTTTTGTCTTTTTCAATTTCCGATCCGCTGTTACGGTCGCCCGCAGAAATTTATCGCGCTGCGTTGTGCAGGCTACAACAACATTGATATCTCGGCTGCGTCGAAGCTCGGAATCAAAGTTGCTCGAGTTCCAGCCTACTCTCCTGAAGCCGTCGCCGAGTTCACAGTCGGAATGATTATGACTGTTGTTAGAAAATACCACAAAGCATACAACCGCGTTCGCGAGGGAAACTTCTTGCTCGACGGCCTCCTCGGATTCAATCTCAATGGAAAAACGATAGGTTTGATTGGTACAGGCAAAATCGGTCTGATAACTGGCAAGATCTTGGCTAAAGGCTTCAACTGTAATGTCATTGCGTATGATCCTTATCCCTCCCCTGTCGCTGCGGAATATGGGATCAGTTATGTACAGGCGTTGGATGAAATGCTGGGGGTGTCGGATATTGTGAGCTTGCATTGTCCACTGACAGAGAGCACGAAGTATATCATCAATGATAACACTCTCGGGAAGACGAAGCCAGGGGTGATTCTGATCAATACCTCAAGGGGAGGGTTGATTGATACCTATGCCCTGATACGGTATATTCCACGCTCGTTATCGCTACCATGTAGTCTAATTTGTTATCTTGTAGTGCTCTTAAGTCGGGTCATGTGGCTGCCGTGGGCATGGACGTCTACGAGCGCGAATCCGCATACTTTTTCGCTGATTCGAGTGCGAAGGTGATTCATGACGACGTTTTCGCCCGTTTGTTGTCGTTTTACAATGTCTTCATGACGCAAGTCGCGTTGTTTCCTCATGTTGGTCCCTTGTTGACGTCGTACCCCTCAGAGGACACCAGGCCTTCCTTACTCAGGAAGCGTTAAAGAATATTGCCGAAACAACGATCTCGAACCTCCTTTCATTGAAAAGTACTGGAACTTGTCCAGATCTCGTTGAGCCGTGATGAACAAGGGAGGGGGAGAACGACGAATCATAAAAAGCGAGTCGGGCTTCGAGTTTCCATCCGACAGTGAACCTAAAAAAACCTCGATTCGTGGCCCTTCTGGACTATCCCGTTGGCTCCTGATTTTTCTGGGTATTGATTAATTGATTTCTCGATTCTCAATGTAATTCTGCAACCAAGACTTCACTCTTCGTGCGTGCTGCGTGCGGTTGAGTCATTTCACCCACGAATACGACCCAAATTTGACACAGTTTGTGACAAACCAAAAGAGTGACTCATACCTCAAAACCTGGGTTCCATTCAGCATCAGCTAAAAAGGGGGAAATTTTTTCAAATGTCGGTATCTAGAAACATGCAAGACTCAGAAGCCGCGGAGCCCTGAAATCCGGACCACCCAAGGACGCAAGCCACCAGTACAGTAATGGCAGACATTAGGTCCTGCTCTCCCCATCTCTGTCGTCCGAAAGCAGATTCCATTTGGTGGGACGCAGCTCTCAGTGCTAGTGACCACACTAGAAACTGCACTGGGTCCAGAGTATGCATCTTCCAAACGTCTTGAATCGCGTAAAGTTACAGTCACCAACATTCAAGTTACCTGGGCCACATTGGATATTAGCTTATGTACTGCTCATCGAGTACAAGATTATCGATATCCCCACTAACCACCCTACCCCCCTGTACTCGGGGCCACCCCCCTCGAATTCTGTCCGACGATGTCGAACTCACCCCGCTAAACATCATTGGGGTTCCCCGGGCGACTATAGTTGGTTGTTACAACTTCTAGAATTTTGTATTCCATGGTCCACAGTGAAGTTCACACCGACATCGGAGGCATTGACATCGGGACCACACGACTCCTATCATGTGTTGCCGCAACAGCGCGAATTCTTGCTCTATACTCGATTTGGCTGAGTTCATTCACAAAAATTTTTGTACCCCCGGCATCAATGTGAGTACTCCAGGTCCCCAACCCTCATGGATCATGGCCGAGAGTCAGGCCACCTTAAAGTTCTCACCCAATACGACTCTTTGCCACAGGGTCTGTCTTCCCCGCTATTTCGAACCCTTTAGGCGTCAATGTCGGCGGCACTTTGTGCGAACCATTATCGTTCAAGCCTACGTTTCTTCCAGTCCAGCACCTACCCCATCTACTCAAAAGTCATCGCTGTTAGGTGATTCTTGAAGGAATTTCGCGGTTTCTCCAAAATATAGAGAATACTTTATGGCCGCTGTATACACCTGCGAAGAACGGTGTCGATAAATCTTACTCAACCGATTACAGAAAAAATGGACTAGCGATTTCAAATTTCACCAAGCCTCACCTCATGACCTGACAAGCCGAAACCAATGGAACCCAGTGGCATGAGATGACATGCAGAGCACTCCTCATATAGAAATCCTATATCCAGGCACGAATAGAGCTTCAGAGCCTGATGGAAGCAAACTGTTTGAGGGGACAGAATGTGAAATTTTCGGCTCTGGGGTTTGTGGATAAGGGGGCTCTCTGCGAAACAGTAGGTGGTGCATTGGTCAAATATAGTCGCAAAGACTTGGCAGCAGGAGCTCGGCGGCATCTTTCTGGTGTGTCAATGGATTTCCACTTCCAAGTGTAACAGTTCGACGTTCAGCGTTTATGCCGCGAACAGCTGACAACGTGGATGATCATGCAGGGGAGTGCACAGCCCTTGATAAACGATATATAGCGTTGATTTGGTATATTCTCAACCGAGTTTGCTAGTTTGATTTCACTGTGCTGGCTTCGAAAATCTTGATCTATTGAGTGGGTCGGTGTTAATGACGAAAACGGAAAACATATCGCCGATTCACCAAAGGGAGATGACCTTGCGTAGCACTAGGGACGACTAAAAGGGTGGATTTGGCTTGGAGAGGGGAGGTGATAAAGGTGGATGATTCGGTAGATGAGACCTTCACTCTTTCGGGCCCCTCATAGGATGTCGTCAGTTTGTGGACAACTTCTTGGATGGACGCCACTAGTGGACGAGAATCATTATGATTCCCGAGCCCACCGATGTATCCCAACCTCTCCTTCATCCAGCTCGTCTTCTCTCTTCGACTCCGACTTCAATCCTTCTCATTCGCGCAGCGCCAACTCCCGCCGTCAACACGACCCTGGATGGGTTGCTCGCCCCAGAAACGCTTTCATCATCTTCCGCTGCGAGTATTCACAAATCCATTGTCGGCAAGGACGGCGGGTTCGTCGCCCGCCTGGCTCTTTCGCAGAACCTACACTTTCCAAGCGCGCTGCCATTGCTTGGAGCCAGATGACGGCGGAGGAAAAAGAGCCGTATAAAGTTCGTGCAGAAGAAGAGCGTCACGAACATGTGCGCAAACACCCTGACTACCGTTTTCGACCCCAGCGTCGGCATGGTGCAGGTAGAAGATATAGTCTACGCCATTCACTCCCATCAATAACTAGCGACGTTTCCTATCCTTCCCCGGAAAACAGTCCTAAGTTTTGTGGACTGCCTACCTTCTCCGTTTCGTCTTGTTCCGTTGGTTCGCGTCCCTCCACGTCCAGTGGATCTTCGGAGCCTGATCCCGAACATCGAGATTTGGTGTCTGGCCGGACCCTTCCCTTCACTTATGATGCGTCAGAGAGTCCTTCGGACAGCAACGTGCCTGAGGAGGTGAGTAGAACTTCAGCATTAGCTAACTGTCCCCCTTATAATGTTTGGCTTGTTATAGGTGATTGCCGCCCAATGCGCTCTTCGGCAGTTTAACAGCTTGCCGACGCCTACCATCATTCAGAGCCCCTGTCCCACGGTGGCCCGACCGATCTTGCTCATGGACTGGGAGGGACAACCATCTGCTTCATCCGCAACAACTGAAGAGAGCCTCCCTACCAGTAATGAGGAACCCTTCGGATCTCTCTCTTCCGTCAACGACGATTACCATGAGGCTCAGTACCTTACCCTCCAAAATCCCGACGTTGAGGAGTTTTGGACTCCTCACCTCGTGTTCCAATATCCTCTGAGCTCAGGTCAGGTCTATAACTTGACAAATCCCTGTCCTGTCGTCTCCAGCTATGCCACTCTAGCTGATGCCAATCTTTGTGGAGTTGGGGGTGCAGACGACTGCGATTATCTTGGGTCCACTTAATCGCTCGAGGGCTGGAAAGATCCACTTGAATGACCCTGGTGCACACCGAGCCCAAGATCGCTCTGGTTACTGCAGCAGTATCTACATGGACCAAACAGACGGTTTCTTGACACGAACGGACAGCTAACGTATCTTAAATCTTATCTTTCGTTCTATCTTATCATAACATACAATTGTTGTAGTATATGTATCATTGTCACTGGGTTTTTGGTAGCTTTGATTATTAACTTGGTCTTTCTTTTGGTTGGTTATACTCAGACCGCGCTGGGAGTTTTGATCAGAGGAACCGGGGCGAGAAGAATTCGGGTTGGCATCCCCAGGCCTTGGGAAGTTAGCTCAAGAAGTTTACATGCACTGATGGCTACCTCCGCGAGTAAATAGTCGGTTCCATGCTTCTATGCCGCAAGTCCATGTGACAGCACCAACGAAGGCGGCGACATCGCTTAAAACCAGTACCCATTGTGTCCAAATATTGATTACCATTCCCGCTGTGCAAATTAGCGCATCTTAACGAAACTTTATTCGCAATTTTCCATTTACCGTTGGTCATCCATTGGCGAAGTGCGTTCAGAGAGTCAACTAGATATTTTTGGGGTGATCTTGTGTTCTGCATTCATCCCGCGCATGATCTAGTTGAGCATGGGCATAATGGATATTTCTAAATAGACGTAGTATACATGAGGAGCCAACGATCGTCGTAGGGACGGTTGATCCAGGGTACACTGTCCCTGGTCAGTCTACAGTGGTGGGATATCACTTTACTAACTTGTCATCCGTGTTGAAAGGGGTGTTTGTTATCCAACGCGTTATCAAGTCCTGTGTAAGGCGCATGTCAGGCAAAATTCCATCTGGGGCAAAGGGCAGCGGGGAACATACCAAAGCTGCCTCAGGTTGATCAAACGGGACCATGTGCCTGAAAGGTACAAGGAGACTGACTGAGCTGGTGCAAAATGTCAACAAGGAGAAAACCCATACCCTGCATCGTAAACATTGACGAATGTGACATTTCCTGCGGTGAAGCCATCACCACCAGCACTGCGAACTTCACCTGCTTGGCGACCAGACTTGAAGGTTACCCATGGGACGGATTTGGCCGATTTGAATTCCTCCGAAAACTGGGTATCAAGTTGTTCCACCCATCTCTCATTACCCTATGAACAAGCCACAATCAATTGCGATTCCAAGATAGATCGAAGATACGCACAATATAATTGCACATCATGTCTGAGAGAGATAGTCAGCCTCTTTTGGTATAATTAGCTTGGAACAGAGGATTCAACGTACCTGCGTTTCCTGCGTAAACCAAGAGGCGAATACCGTCCTCGATGAGCTCGGGCAGGAGATTCGCAGAATTGTGCATTCCGTCACCGTTCAGGGTAAAAGCTTGGTTGACTTCCATGTTACAGTTCTGGAAGGTTAACTCAGGATTAACCCCCAAGGCGGCTTTGTTCTTGGGGTTGTTCATCCAAGTTTCGATCCACTGCATCTGACTATAGCACAGATTGCCGTCCTTTTCCCTATCACACTTCTTTCTAACATCATACGGGTTCAGGCCAGTCTCTACACATAATCAGTGAATGCATCGCACAATCACATATTGTAAGAGTACATACGCATCAATGGTCCAAAGAGCTGGGTATTGCAGTAAATGTTGGCGGGGACACAGGTGAACCGTGAGGTGAAAGAATAGCAGGCTTGAATGAGGCGTTGGCAAGTAGGAACTTTGGTTCGTAATGCTTGACATTGGGCTCCCTGTGGGTCATCGTAGATAGGGAACGGACCTTCGCAGACATAGTCTGGGATGGAGCCCATCTGAATGTAGGGGTCGGTGAGGCCGTTTGCCAGGATGACAGAAGCAAGGTTAATATGTTTAAGTCCGGGGGTGGGGGCAACTGCGAGTTGCTGATTGGCATCATGGATTACCTTTGCAATATTGGGGGCGTATGTTCCACCATAGCTTTCTGCTGCCACGTGGAAAGGTTGGGTCGAGTACCGAGGGAAGCGGTTAAGGAAAAGCTCGAGGAAGGCATGAACGTCTTTGCCGGCGGCTGGGCTGGTGCTGACGGTCGTACCGTCATCGGCGTAGGAATATCCGACGTTCACAGGCTGATCCAAGAAGATGACATTTGCATGGGTGTTCCAGCTAAAAGGATTGTGTGTCGTGTTGTGGCCCTCGTGGGTGACACGACAAGGCCCGAGCTCGAATAGCAACCCAGTCGACGAGCTGCACCCAGGTCCCCCGTTGAGCCAGAGAACAAGGGGGTCGTCTTTTGGCGAATTTCTCGATTCAAAGAACCTATGGTGAGGCATTAGTTTGAGCGAGGCTGTTCTTGTTAACGACCACCTACCAGAAGAATAGATGTTTGTCGCTCGCAATATCGAGATAACCTGAATATTGTTTGACGGAGGAATCACATAATTTCGGCTCTGTAACCCTCAGACGGTACGAGCTCAGGGCAGGGAGTGAAACGAGTTCGTCTAGTGGAGGCTGTCAGCCAGTCTAGAAGGAATTGAAATCAGGAAACGCACAAAGGAGGTTATCTTGTTTGATGTATTCCTTCCCTGCATGTATCCATTTCTGCATATTGACCTTCCCTTTCAGAATTTCCTTCTTTCCATCTTCAATGAAATCCAGAACCGAATCCTTGATTCCATTTCCACTGCCGAAGATACCTTCCAAGGGATTATGGCTGAGAACGACTTGGTCTTCGTTGTAGGGTGCTGCAGAAGTGATAGAGCAGCACAGTGAGGTGAGCACGAGTAGAGATAACCTAGCCTTCATGGTGCACGAAGGGAGATGCTTAACGCCCGAACTTGGCCAGTGACTGCGGAACAGGCTAACGTTATGAATCCACGTGATACGAACTTTGTATTCATATTATATGTTGGCAGAATACCCGTGTATCTACTCTTCTCGTACCACGACAAATTCAACTCCAGGAAAACATTATCCGCAGAAACTCGTACCTGTTCCATGTGGATTATAAGGAATACGGCAACTTCTATCTCTCTCACCAATCGCCTCAGTTTCATCGCCCCCAAACCATCAACATAACCCGCTTTACCCTCATCATCCTCCGTGGTCACGACACACCAGGACGGTCTGCTTCAAAGATTGAGAGTGATTTCCAATCACCAATTTACAATTTGCGCCGCAACTCGAGAGTAAACTTTACATACGAGCCCGCTATCTTTTTCAATCCGCAATAATCCATGTCTGGTAAAGTGCCGCAAAGCCCCTTCCCTCTTTTCTGGACGTTGGACTGATCGGCTAACAATAATCTTTGAAATACCAGAAGGAATAGGTCAGCTGCGAGGAGATGGCATATATCCTCACGAGATCAGTAATCTTCAGGGTCAAGAACATTATAGGCATCTACTTCAACAACACGATCCACTTCCCTCGCTTCCGGGAAGAGAGAGGTATAGATGGCACGATAATATTACCAATCTCCTGGGACCAACTGAAAGAATAACAATACAAGCTTTTTATGATGGCAAGATTTGGGGTCCATAGTAAAATCCACTAACGTCCTGAACAGGCAAATATTCGAGCCCTGCCCACCTTGGGGACTGCTCAGGGACGCTCTAGCCGCTGACACTACTTGAAAGTTGACACCTCCTAAGCGACTATCCGAGTAAGTTAGCATTCCCACTGCCAATCGGAGCCCTCCCGCTATGAGGCAGGGTAGGCCACTTTCATACTCCCTTTGCCTGATTGGGCCAAGGTTTCCCTCAAACCAAGTGCAAGGAGCTCATGACAGGTTCGCAATTTTTTTTCAGGGACAGAGACCCAAGCGCAAGCGGGTTGAGCGCCACAAATTCACACAGTGAAAACCAACCTAAGTGGGCCCGTCTGATATTGCAACCCACATATCATCCGTGCATCGGCTGTCGATCATTCCGGGATATTGGGTATTAACTTCCATGCTCTGCTGGTGTAAATTGCTTTTTGAGCCAAGAGATCTTCAGGGGATCATTCCTCTGCAGTCAAAAACCTCACCGCATCACGCCACAACCCCCTTCGTTCAACAACACAAATATCTCCCCGTCGACGCTAGAGTTTAAACAAAAACCGCAGAAGTCTGAGAGTGTTATAGGCGCGTTTTCATCCCGTCTATGTGATATGATCGTCGGTACCACACTCAAGAAAAGAACTTTGAAATCGCGGTCGATATTTCCAATGGGTATTCCGTAGTTTATTGTTGACCACCATCCGATGGTAATATGGCATGAACAATTACTCGATCTCCTTTCACGATCACCGGCAAAGCCGTGCCTGTTGAATTGAGGCATAGATTGGAGACTGGGGTCGTGTGCTTATAACTCCTACTATTTTGTTTCTCACGGAGGGATCAGTATGGACAACCACTGGTTGGTTTTAGGAACCAAAATCGACCCCATCATTACTTGCCAAGTGATCAACATGTTCTGCGACATCTGCAAGTTGACTTCTCTGGGCTCCAGGCATTTGTAGGATAGGGCAGGGCAGTCAAATAACCCCTGCGCCTGCTCGGTGAATCTCAAGGTTCGCACACAAGAGGAGCCCTAACTTGATAACTTGGTACGAGCGAGTCACGGAGAAGGAAAAACCATGAGGGTAGCTACATAGGCCACGATGGAGCCGATCAACAGCATAGTAATCTTGAAGCCAAGACTATCGACACTCCCCATTGATACTGCCCTAAACAAAGCCCTCTCTAAGCCCTTGGACATTGCATCCAGACTGAACAGCTCGCGGGCTCGCTCCTTGCCCCTAGCGGACAAGGCTTCTTGGACGGGTGGGGGAAGAGAAAGTATTTCTTGTAACGTGTCTGTCCATACCATTGGGTCCGGAGAGCGAAGCCAACCAGTACGGAAGTCGGGTGGCATATCAACGATACTTTCAGTGGGTCCCCCACTATCGCAAGCTAGGATCGGCACTCCGCAGACCATCCCTTCCACCGGTCCGATCCCAAAGTGTTCGTTAGCTGGGGTGTATAAGAGAGCTTTTGTTGACGGACTGTTGAGAAGTGCCGTTCGTTGTGCTGTTGTAAAATTGAGGAGGAATAAGATATCCGGTCTTGACTGTTTGGTGTGGTCCGGAACTGGAACTGTGGAGACTTTAGGGGTCTCTATGTTGTAGCTTAAGGAGAATGTTGCTGCAAGCTCCATTAGGGAGCTCAATGTCTGGATATTGTCCTGAAGTCGAGGATCGTAGCCACCTAATAAATAACTCAGCACTATTAGTAAGATTCATCTCTCAAATCTTGCTTACCGGCGAGTATAAGGCGCAAATTCTGAGAGGGTATTCGCTTTTTAACCATCGCAAATGCCTCTACTGCCAGTGCAGCATTTTTTTTCTTTTCGAAACGGTTCAAGGATAGGACGGTAGGTCTCTGTCTGTGCGACTGTCAATACCTGCATATCAGAAAAATAACGTCCCACGAACGATAATATTTTCGCGATTTCCGCATCACTCTTATCCACTTCGGACACGTATGCCTGGATATTAATACCAGGATATACGATTTCTGGGGTCTGGGAGATTGAGGGAAAATATGACCTGAATACGCGGGCCGTGAAATTGGAGTTTGCCAGAATAAGATCGGCCTGTCCTTTGAATGAACGGTAAGGCATTGTGAAGAAGCGTGTACATTGACGCACTTGTTGTCACCTCCTCCAGCCAATCCATAGGGTACCGGTACATCCGCTTCAGTCGACCTCCCTGCTTCTTCACCAAGTTTCCATCAACAAACGCCCCGTTGGCCAACAATTTATCTGGAAAATGACAATAAAAGACGACACGGGTGTTTCCAATCAAGCGGAGGAATGGGATGCAAGTTGAGAGTTGGTCGACAAAGTAGGCATCGTATCTTGGCGCCCATGGTGTCAAAAGTTGTGTGATCAGGTGTAGCTGTCTTGCGTGTGCGCATAAAATATGAAATTTTCCTCCGACCGATCTTGGGAATGGTGGCTTTACATAGCGGACTTTGAGACTACCTGGATACGCGTTTGTAAGACTCTTCGTGTACGGCCTTACCGTGCGCACCATCTTTGGTTTCCTCAAAACAGTGGTTTGCATCCCAGTGCGAGGTGTATATGTCAACGGAGTGTCCCAAGGCCTGAAGACCGAGGGCGGCGTCCACAACCAAACGTTCGGCACCACCTGCATTCGACTTCTATGAGTATACGTGTTTGACTAACAATAGATCAATATGAATACCAATGCCAAGGTCGGGATGGAGGAAAGCTATACGTAGGGGGCGAGTTGCCATCGTGGGCATTGCTCTCGCTGACGACAGGGATCGAGGTCATTGTGGACACGTATTTGGTCCTGATGGCACGCTCAAGATACTCAAGCTCAGTTCAAAGGGACCTCAGAACTGCGAAATCCAAGGGTCTGAGAACTCCCCAGATGCCTCAATCGTTCTTAATTATCATTCTGGATGTATCGATCTGTAAATCTCGTCTGTGAGGCGAACAGGGTATAAATCCTGGGAAGAGTGAGGCATGTTGTGTGATGGTTGGGCGGAGTTGATCCTCGTGACGTCGTCCTCTGATCCTTCTGGCGGCCGAGTAAGCCCTTTCCCCCCTCCATTCTTGACCTGGCCACTCCCCACATCCAACCGTCAAGATACCTCTCAAACGCACGAAGATGAGCAAGGTTCACCGACACCCAGAGCCCCAATCAGATCTTAAGGCGGTCCTAGACTCAGAGATCAAGTATGACTTATTCATCTTTCGCCTTCACTAAGTCTTCTCCACGACTTACTGATCTACCATACACTTAATTGCCTATTTCAACATATTCGTATAGAGAATGGCACTTCCGTGAGTTGAAAATATCACAACTGATGACCGTCGCCACTGACATGCATTTCCCCTGCGTTCGTTCTTTAATCACCGTACCCTGAACAAGATATCTATTTCCACCAGAATAACAATGAAGAGCACCAAGCTGCACTCAAGCTCAGGGACGCCGTCCTCCGTCTCCGCAGAGACGGAGCATTCGTCGCTGTCCCCTTGTTCCGTGTCAATATGAGCCCTATGGGACCACATCCCGTCGGTTAGTACACATGGGATCCTGTCTGTTCGGAGGCTTTCGCCGCGCCCTTTTGGTGGTCATATAACGGTCGAGACATGAAAGGCTAAACCGTTATTCAATACGTTATATTTTTGACAGGTTCATATGAAATATGGTGCCCAGCTGAAACGTTCTCCTCTGTGTTCTCGTATATGTGTTTAAATCGAGGCAATCTGAGGTACGTCCATCCTTCGGTGTTTAAAAGGGGATGCCGACTGTCCCTCGAAATTCTTCTATATGCAGTGTTCTGATCCATCCCTTGACACAAGAAGAGGTGAGTGATGTTATTTTCGGACTCGGGATCTATTTTACTGGAGATTCGTCATCCTTTGTAGCGGCGGTAAGTGAAGCTTTGAGATAGGATCTCTTGCGAGTCGCTGGGTTATAACTGATACATTACAGAGACCATGAACACCGTAATGCATGGCTAGGACAGCCTTATGCCCTCGATCTCTCAACACTTCCGGTCTACTCGGAGGACCTACCCCTCCAATACCCTGCCTTGAGTGCGTTTGTTCCCGTCGTAGCGAAGATGTTCCAGCTCATACTTCTGGGCTAGGACTTGGCTATTCTGCGCCAGCAACTCTCACAATCGAAGATCGTCTCAAGATTGGGGGCAACATTGAAGCGATTTTATCAACCGATAAAGATGCCGCGAAAGCTCCACCGAGAGAGTCTCTCTAACTTGCCTCATATGTTCCTGGGTGCCCGAGCTTGTCTTCATGTCCGTTGAATGGATATATGATTTATATGATTTGATGATTGCAAAACAATGGCAGAAATGTAATACGCGGAAACCAGAACGTCACTACGGTCGGTCCAGAACAATAGTAGGTCCGTCCAAAGAATGTACATGTATGTGAAAGCAATCACGTATGCGGCATGGATGTATTCTATGTGATATCCCAATACTCAAGGTCATAAAATACAAGAAAAATCATGAAAGTCTAATTGAAATGCTACACGATCGCGATGCTCGATGTTTCTGCCCATTCGCCGAAAAGGAGACTGATACTCTCGCCATTGTGTGTTCTGCGGATACTTTCGGCAATTGTCGGGCTAACATCAATGGTAATTAGTTTTGAACACAGGCTTTCGTGTTGTGTTTGCGGGATGGTATTGGTAACCTGATGATAGCTTTGGCCTTAATTCATCCAGGGTATGTGCAAGGTACATACCACAAGTCGCTCGATGGGGAGTGCATTGATCATGCTCATATTAGCTTCTGATAGGAGCCCTTGTGAACGGATTGTCGTCGGTCAGGTGCTCAGCTGAGAAAGCGCCCGGGAACCTACCATGTGATATTAGAGCATGGACAGATCTGGCGCCGTTTTCATTCAGCGTTCGGGCAGCGAGGGAGAGGGTGGTCCCAGTATCAATCATGTCGTCGACAAGAATCGCAACCTTTTGGAGCCCGTTTAGCCTGTTACGACACAGTCACACTCTGAGCAAGTACCCACTTTATCGTTCACATGACCAACAAGAATCTCCATCCGCTCCGGAGCGGTTTGGGATTTTCCTTCTCGCTTTCGGTGGGTGAGAGCGAATTCTATTCCAAGTTTGTCTGCCATCGTAGTCGCACTTGAATGGGGGAGTTAAGCTACGGGCCTGGGAAATTAGGCAAAAAGAGCTCACCGCTTGGCACCACCAGCGTCAGGACTGACAACGATACCGTTTTCCCATCCGGGAATGTTCCGCTTGATGTAGGAAATCATCAGTGGTTCCGACCAGAGGTTATCCACAGGGATATCGAAAAACCCTTGGATTTGGCTGGCATGAAGATCCATCGTAATGACGTGGTCACAACCCGCAACTACTAGCATGTTCGCCACAAGTTTGGCCGTAATAGGTGCACGAGATTTGTCTTTCTTGTCCATACGAGCATACGGGAAGCAAGGGATGACGGCTGTGATCCTGCGCGCTGACGCGGTTTTACATGCGGAGATGAGAATGAGGAGTTCCATGAAGTTGTCGTTGACATCGCTGCAACCGGATTGGATAATGAAGACGTCTTCGTCACGGACTGACTCGGATATTTTGACGCTGGTTTCGCCATTGGAAAACTTTTTGACTGTGACGGGCACAAGAGGAACGTTGAGTCTGATGCCGTGGATGGCGATTCAGGTAGTGTTTCTTGGAGGTGACCCAAGAGAGCTCACCGCTCGGCCACAGCTTGGGCGAGCTCGGGGTGGCTATTCCCTGGTAAGACCATGTCAGCACTGAATGATACAGACGATAGGGCGACATACCCGTCAATATACGGATGGAGTTGTTGTGATACATGTTGTATGAAGAGGGCGATAATAAGTTAGTGCATAAACTGGATTGAATGAGTGAGAGGAGAAGCGTCACTTGTGGAGAAAATCAAAAATTACTATCGGTATTAAATCATCCCTATTTGCTCCACACAAACAAACGTCACAGCCACGACTTCGCCTCATGTCAAAACCAATCCACTTCATTGGTCCAACAAACGTTTCCATTCAAATTGTGTACAAATTTATCATGAAGGAGGCATTCGGATTGTGATATTTTCAACCACATACTCCGAGTCTGCATACCCCAGCACCTGAGTTAGTAATGAACTAAACGACATGGTTAGAGTACGCCCAAATGAGATGGAGTGACGATACCTATTTAAACCCTTCACCCGGGCAATTTGTGCCGAGTTGTAATTGGCTAGTCCCCTCCCAACCTCAACCACGTCGGCCTCTGTATATTCTGTATTTCTGTCCACCAGCGGTGTATCGTCTTCGGGGACGGGCTGAGAACTCCCAGCGCCTATATCCTCGCCTTGCGCCATCTGTGTCAGGGCTAGCTCCGGGTTACTCGTCGCAGTTGGGGTACCCGGTCTCGTCAAACCCAGGCCTTTTGCATATTTCTCGCGCGCTGCCTCTTGAGACGAGGATGGTACAGAATCACCTTTGCGGATGCAAATGCGAACGGCTTGACCAGAAGCAAAGGCGCCAATCACGCCACGAACGCCAACAGCCAACAAACGTCCACCAGATTCCCGACGAGATAGGACCAAGTGTGCTCCAGCATCAATGATCACGCTCCCAGAAGGGAATAATGTATGACTAGTCCATGATTTGAGGTCACGCAGCGGCGTTGCCGAGGCCGTAAACATCGTATGTGGGGGCCGAGGAACAACAGGAGAGGAGTAACCACTCGTTCCACCAATTTGATTGGAGTTCATGTCGCGTTTCGTCATAGCGAGCGCAGGACTCGCATGGCCCAAGAGAGGAGTAGAAGGTGCTGAGGCCCCGGCAGAGTTGCGGTGATGGTATTCAATGACACTGAAGATATTTTCGGGGCATTTGCTTGATGTGATAATTGTAGTCACGCCTGCCGCAGTAGCGATATCTGCAGCGATTAATTTGGTCTCCATCCCACCAGTTCCAAGATTTGACCCTAATGTCGTTGTACTCACTGTGCCATAATTATAGGTGAGTACGGAGTTTAGCATTAATGAATCCGGCATACCTTCCTTACGAATATCAGATACAGAATCAACGACTTCGATCAGCTTGGCATTAGGGTCCTTCCGTGGGTTTGCGGTATATAACCCGTCGACATCAGTAAGCAGGAACAGATAATCTGCATGTATCATTGCAGCAGTAATGGCAGACAAAGTATCGTTGTCCCCGAATTTGATTTCCTAACCTTAGGCTGATGAATTCCTGACGGACAGTTCCATATCGCACAGCACTCACGCTGACTGAGACGGTATCATTTTCGTTTACGATGGGAATGACACCCATGGATAACAATTCCTTCAGTGTATTAACGGCGTTGAGGTATCGTGTTCTCTGTGAGCAAACAATGTGCGTCAGCGATGGTCCCTCAGATGAAAAACAGAGTACATACATCCGAAATATCTCCCCTAGTCAGCAATACCTGTGCAATGGGTTGCTCTAACTGTCCGAAGAGGTTATCGTACAGCGCAATGAGCCGCCCTTGTCCGATCGCAGCTAACGCCTGGATGCCAAAGGTGCCTGAGTTGAGAAAAATCGCCTAGAAATTGCATACCTGTTTGCCTGAGAGACTCTTCGGTCGGCTAGGCATGTCCATTCTTTTCAGCCCGACTCCAATAGCTCCAGAGCTGACAAGAACAACCTTATGACCCTGGCTTTTTAGTTGTATCACCGTCTCAACGACCGAAGAGAGTGTAGAGAGTAATGGCTGGTGTGTTTGTTCATGGACAATGGAAGACGTCCCTATATCATAAATTCGCCAACTGTCGTTGAGTATCGAGAAAGATTACTCACCCAATTTGATGACGACGGTACATGGAGGTCCATGTCGAGGGCCTGAGCGACCCATAGCTTTTCTTCAAAAATAGCGCGTAGTTGTACCAAAGCTGTAGATGCGTCGATAGATTTGATATCACGAGATAGGAGTAACCAAGCCACCAGCCACGATCAGATGGCGCAACAAGCGGGGTTGTCAAGAAAATCAGCTCACGGGTCGTGGGAACCTGTATAGAAGCATAGGTTCACTGAAGGGAAAACTTGGTCGGGGAATTGTGGCATATCAGTGTACAGTACTCACATAAATGAGACTACTATCCGTTACCATCAGAGTGCATCAGCAAACAGGTTCCAGCGAGTTTTAGTAATTGAAATAGAACTTCTCCGCATTCTGAACATCTCGAATCTACTATACCATAAATCCATTGGTCTTGTCAGCTCTTAAGTAGCTTGTAGCCCCAGCCGTCCCGCCCGCTGGTTTTATGTTGAAGTTAGTAATTAGAACGGGTCCATGGACCTGGATGCTGCCATCTCATATTTAAGAAATCCCTGCAATATTTTCATTCACTCTAACAACCTAATCATACAGATCAAACCAGAATCCACTAGCAGTCAAAGTCCCATCAATCCAAACCGGTCAGAGTCTTCACTGTGGAGGCGGGGGAGCGGCGGTATCAGTGGGAGCGGGCACAGCACTGTCAGAGGAAACTGGTGCTGGTTCTGGTGCCGGTAGGGGCAGACCCGGCAAAGGAATTTCAGGCTCCTGAGATTCAGTCGTCAGAATTTGGAGGTGTAAAGACGGTCTTCTCATAACTTACTATTCCAATACTGGGAGGCTCGAAATGGGGCCGGTGGCTGCCCTGTGAGGACTCAGGTTTTGGCTCGGGCTTGGGCTCAGTGGGCTTCGGCGCGGGCTTCGGTGCGGGCTTCGGTGCAGGCTTCGGCGCGGGCTTTGGTGCAGGTTTTGGTGCAGGTTTTGGCGCAGGTTTATGGTTAGGCTTGGGTTCGGGCTTGGGGGCAGGCTTTGGTGCAGGCTTCGGCGCAGGCTTCGGTGCGGGCTTTGGTGCAGGCTTCGGCACGGGCTTTGGTGCAGGTTTTGGTGCAGGTTTTGGCGCAGGTTTATGGTTAGGCTTCGGTTCAGGCTTGGGGGCAGGCTTAGGGGCAGGCTTCGGTTCAGGCTTCGGCTCAGGCTTGGGGGCAGGTTTTGGAGCGGGCTTGGGCCTGGGCCTGGAGCCCCCTCTAAGTCTTCGGCGTTCGATAGCAGGAGCAGGAGCACCAGACGGTGCTACAGGAGCTCCAACAGGTGGAATGGGCAGATGCTAGGATTGTCAAACTCAGTTCTCTACTTATGTGACTGAGCTGAACATAGACTTACGCCCGGAGAGTGGTGATCGTGGCCATGACTATGACCTAGAGGGTTTGGTCCTGGCCTCCGATGAGGGTTCCTGAAACCACCTCTTCCACCCTTTCCGCCTCTTCCACGACGCTGAACAGGGGCGGGTGGAGGAGGTTGACCCTGGTTCATAACCTGGAATGGGTCTAGAGGAATACTGAAGGTTGGATCCTGTGATAGATGTTATCAGGCCTATTGGCCAAACGCGGTAGGAGCGCTCACAATCCCAAAACCGGGTCCATGGTGTTCAGGCCCATGCGTTCCCGGAGCTTGCGATCCCGGGGCAGGCCTAGGAGCAGGTCTTGGCCTGCCACGACCACGGGCACGCCTGTTCAAGTCGCGTGGGGCAGGTGCAGGGGGCGGAGCCTGCTGATCTGGGTTCATCACCTGCCATGGATCAATTGGAATACCGATATCCGGGCTCTGTACACCCCCAAGTCCTAGTTAGACCATAACATCCAAAACTTTGCTTACTAGAAACGTACGATCTCAAACCCCGGCTTTGAGTGACCCGGATCCTGGGAGGTATGTCGGTGTCCGAACCCACTAAACCCCTTGCGTGCTTCCAAGTCCTGGATGTCGCTTCGAGCCTCGAAATCTTCAAATTCGCGAGTGTCGAGTTCATCGTATTCCCGAGTATCAAGATCATCGAACTCCCGGTCTTCGAGGATGTCAAATTCACGGACTTCAAGATCTTCGAGCTCCCGGGTTTCAAGGTCATCAGATTCATCAAATTCTCGGACCTCAAGGTTGTCAAACTCTCGAGCATCGAATTCATCGAGGACGTCTCGAGCATCCAGTTCCTCGTAAAGCTCACGGGCTTGTATGTCGAAACCCTCGCCGTGAGGTTCTCTTTCGAGAATATCTTGCTCCGCCAGTTGCGCAGATCCATCCTATAGCCACGGGATAAGAACGGGGTCATGACTAGATGGAATAGGTATACGGACCACGGGGAGAGCGTTTATGGTCCCAACGCTGGAAGCAAGAGTCGCTAAAAGGACAAAGCTAGGTTTGATTTGCATGTTGATAGGATTGTATAAGAAGTGAGTGAATACGATGAAGAAGTGGGACCAGCCCTAGGTGTTGTCGGAGTTGTTGGAGAAGATGCACCAGGCACTCTGAAGAATCCCAGCTGGACGAAAGGCTCTTTATATGGCGTGTTGGCTGGAACCATCTCCCCCGGCACAAGGGTGAGTTCTGGTTCCGTCGGGAAGTTATTTTCGTGGGTCATGACAGATTTCGACAGCAACAGAACAACAATCAAGAAGGTAGTCCAGAAACCAACGCCGAGCCAGTTACCATTACACCGAAGCGAGGCCATCGTGTGCAGACAGAAACGAAAGTGGTCAGAGATCCGGGAGCCCATGCCCAGCGCACAGCCTGTAGAGATTGCGTCGGGCTTTGATGTCGCGTAGGGCAACAACCATAGAGACACACAGTCTTTTGTACAACTGCAGCGGATGCAACTCCCGACGTGCTCTGTACAGTAATCATGAAAGTTGTGAGGGGTCAGCTGCTGTAGGAAAGAGGAGGTGAAGCGTAAGAGAGCACGAAGGAGGTATTTGTTAGGGGTGCGAAGTTGACAGCGGTTAGGCCCAGCCCCAGAACCGTTCAACGCCGCCTTGTGATTGATCCGTCCTGCCCGTTCCCGACCCATTAGTAGAGTTTAACAGCACCGGAGTGACCGAACTAGGACTCAACTCGCAGCCTACCGACCGCTACACGAAGGTTGTCATGACCCGAACCTTAATGGAAATCCCTCGCAGTAATGACGCCACCGATTACTCGAGCGTCCCCTGGAAAATTGACCTGTCAGCGCACGAGAGCGACTGAGCCCTCATCACTCCAGAATAGATCCTTGATTTATTCCCAAATATCCTCAGGTCAATTTTAACTCGATTTCTTTCTCCAGGTATCAGAATTCCTGATTAGACAACTGCTACGCGATGACACTCCTCGTGACATGTATCATGGCATCCATTGCTTGGGAACTTACTTCCCTAGTCGAGTTTCATGAATGCCAAGGTACCCCCAGCCAGCCATGATATATTGATAGATTTATTCGAAACACGAAGCAAAGGACGTCCGTTCAAGATTAGATCGAGGGTGGTATATGGAGATCTGTGTAAAGAAATTTGCTGCGCTCTACGATTGTCCTATAGTCACACCAATGGTCAAGGAAGGCAGACTGGTGGGCTCGCAGCTTGTGGGAATATGGTCTGGCTCTCTGAGAACGAAGGTGGTGTGTTAAAGGACTCTGAGTGCAGAGCAGGAGTAGACTTAATCGAAAACATACACCGGGTGAAATTGTAATTCGTGTGGCCCAGCCCCAACACCCCACCGCCAAACGCCAGGCCCGAACATCATACAAACCTCCCACAGAGTAAAACCATACCTATGGGCCCTACCGATGATTTATTTTTGCTAGTCGATTATCTAGAGGTGGCTCTTGAGCAGACGCCAAAAGAAATCCTGAATGGGCTGGGCGTGGAGGTCCCGTGACTGCAATTACCCACTCCGACTGTCAGGTCAAAAATGGACGCTTCTCTGCTAGCGGCCTTGGACTCCCTCGTCTCCAGCACACCTTAGGCGGGCGAATGCGCTCAAGAACCACATAGGTGTCTATTCAAACAGACTTCCTGGCCTCCCTTGGGACTCTTCACCTTTTTCTTAGGGGCAAGCAAGCCGTTTGGCCCGGGCGGTTCATCGCTTTCACACACAAGCGCACAGGCCAACATGGGTGACTTTTTTGAAGAAAAGAACATCGAGCTTAGGAGTAGAGATATACCAAAACTTGGGGGCTCCGCCGCCGGTAAGCTCTTACAGCATTAGTGATACGTCTGCTGGGAGTATTGATGACTTCCAGGCTTCATCATACTAGTCGTCGTCCTCTGTCTCATCATCCTCATCTCCCTCGTTGCTATATTCTTTATTCTACGAAGGGAGACTACCTCTGACGAGGAGCTAGCGAGGAGGAACCAACGCCCGAGAACGGCGACGTATGTGACGCCTCTCGACGATGTCGGATCACAGCCAAAGTCCTGGCTTCGCCGCACTTACCAGCGCCTCCCTTTTACTCATTCAGCCAGTGCCGATCGCATATCATCATTCAAAGTCCATCATAATCAGAGCCAAATTCGGAGAGAATCGCTGGCTACCGAGCGCGACGAATTGCACATACAATCCATTGACGATCTCCAACTTAAAACTCCGCAAGCTAGGCATAGCAATCGAAATTCCCGTGTTGATAGACCCAGCCCCCTCACTGCATCTATCTCTAACGGGCCTAGTATTCGGCATCTCTCCACTCCTCCTTCGACCTCTAGTGTTCGGTTCGATACGAGTGGCGGGAGAGATACCCTCCCGTTTGAGAGGGACCGGTTTGCCCCTTCTCCGACGGCAACACTACCAAATATTCATACACGACTATCATCCCCAACGTCATCCACCCCCAGTTCTCCCTCAACAGCCCCTCGACGATCTCGCATCCAAGAGATCCCATCTCTGACATTATCCTCCGTTACTCGCCAGGAGCAGGACCTTACACAATATTCCGCCCTAGGTTCTTCTCCATCGCCGGCACCAACAACCTTTGAAGGGGGAACAAAATTCCTCGAGAGTTTCTAAACCCTTTTTCTCCTTTTCTGTGTTCGTTCGTTTAGCCACCTACTTTGTAACTTATTGTCCCACCTTTTCGCAATCATCTTGCTTTCTTGCTTTTATTCTTACGTACCAGAACGGATCAGTCGGCTCCTGTGCGCTGACAGCTTTCATGATTCTCTTTGACGGACGGAATAATTTCGATTGACATACTCTTGTGATGCAGTACTATACCTTGTATTTGGTAGAATAAGATGGACATCTGTACCTATTGTACATGTAGAATTATTGTGACCGAAACGATACACTATCCAGGCCTCCTGACACGGCGGCCCTTCTCCGTTGTGTGACAGAGAAGGCACTGAAAAACCTGAGTTCCTGGTCATGGGCGTCGAAATTGAAGCCCTTTATAATTAAATATATACGTTTGCAGACCTCAATGCATTTAGATCTCAAGATGGGTAGATGACTACTAATAGTCTCTGATGCTGTTGCCCTTGGATCTGTGGTGGATAGGAGAATATGATCATCAGATCCGCCGATGCCCTTTCGTACTGTGATTGGGCCTAATGTAGAATTTTATTTTTACTGAACAGAATTTATAGTTGTGGTTCTCAACGCAGAGATAAAACTATCCGTCGAGCAATTCTGACTCTCCGCGCTCAGATCCATTACCTTGAGGGCATCCCTCTCCTTGAAAAAGCCTTCTCACTGCTATTACGACTTCGAATGATCCCTTAACCGTGCATCCCTCAGTAGATGACCGGTTCCAGTTTTACCTTCCCGTATATTGTCCCATTTTGCATTCATATAGCATGATCTGTTGTTTTTTGTTCGGCACAGAAAGGAGGGCTCATGGACACCACCAGTCCCTCGCAACTTAGGCGTTCTTGGGTTGTGCCTAGTTAGGAGTATTCACTTGTACTCAAGTCCTCTGGTGTCGGATAAAAGATGACTTTCCATATTATCGATTATTTTTTGCTTTAAGTGGAGTAAGGCCATGCCTTACCCCACATCATGAGAATCTCGACTGGTGGCGAATTCTGTATCCCCGTCGCGATAGCTTTTGGTACATTGGTTATATGATCTATGAACAGCCCATCATGATGCCATCATAGGGACCACTGTGGTCATCAGTGTCACCAGAGAAGATGTTAGGAACATATCCAATAGTGCAGTCTGCATCGGTATTGTCCTGACCAGGGCAAGAAACCCAGTTGAGATTATTTAATATATGAATCTCCCCTTGAACGTGGGCGAAGCCGAGAAAACGGCCAGGAACAATGGGAACAATGTCGTCCCTACTAAGATTGTAAACTCTGCATCCGAGTCTTGAAGGGTCAAAGACATATACTGACCGGTTGGTGATGCGAGCGACAGCACCAGAAAAGTGAGAATTGACGTAGTCGACAAACTCTTGGTTCCCAACACGAGGAGAGCCATATGTGACCAGGTTGAACGTAGTGCTTGAAGGAAGGTGGATGTTGAGATGAACGATGGAGATACTGGCGATAGCACCACCTATCAAGGTATATCAGTCCGTCTGCAGAGAAGCAGATAGGGGAAGAGAAGAGCTGACCGAGGGAATGCCCGACGACAGTGACGTGAGTGGTACTGTATTGGGACATAGCCTTCATTACGGCTGAGAGAACAGCCGAGGCAGATCTAAAGTAATACCTGAGTCCCGAGGACTGGGGAAGGAGAGTATTAGAGGTAGAACCTACGCCGCCTGAGCATCATTGAATCCGTTGTGGGTTTTGATGTCGTTACCAATGCCGGGGAAAAGATTGGAATCAAGAGAAGTGAGGAAAAAATCGGCATCTGTGACGATGGGCCAACTGGAATATTTTCAGCCAGAGTGGTTGCATGAGTTATGACTACATACATTTTATCTGCATTGGTCCCCTGGAAGCCGACGACTACGCTTGCGAGGGCCAAATCGTAGCCGACATACCAGTACTGTACGGTGCCTCCGTTTCCACCGGTAGCAACTGGCTTGAATGTGGGATTTGCGTTGCACTTGACTGTAGAATGAACGTGTTTGCTTTATTAGTGGATTCTTTGTATGCCAGACCTACCACCACAGTTCCATGCCATAACAGTGGAAGGGGCGCATGCAGCAACAGCAGCAAAGTTGGTATAAGGTTTGTACGATGCCTTCCGTTCGGAGGTCAAGGTGATAGTAGTACGTTTTTCGAGTGTGGTTAGACTAGACGATATCAGTTCGTCAGCGGCGGCCTCTTGGATAGGGGCGGCATTAGTAGTGACAATGACCAATGCACAGGCAAGCAAAAAAGTGGCCGAAACCGTAGTCAACATCACGACTAGTCGAAGAGTAAACCCGAGAGCCCAGGGGGAGGTGTCTCTTGAGGCTCGCCCAGCCGTGAGGTTCAGAGAGTTTGTTTTATCAGGGGGTAGCTTCTCTGTTTGGTGGTACAATCCCATCTCAGTAAACTATGGCAGAAGGGCCATGAAGCTAAATGCGGAGAACTGTGGGCATGGATTCTTCGTGACGCTTTGGAGGGTGACCCGAGTCATTCAATGATGTTCAGTGGTTTGGCGCGGAGGCCTGTTGCGCCATGTTCCCGGAGAGCCCACTGATGACACCCATTAGTTATATGCCTAGAGGGATATTGTCTCGATGCCATATATGCCGCAGATTCCTGTGTGGTCTGTGAGTCAAGTGCAGGTAGAAGCAATGGGATCAATCAGTCTTCGTTTCCGCTTGTTTGTCGCATGGTTATGGGCGCTGTAATTAATCAGTGTCATGCCGTTCATGCTTCGCTGGTTATCACACGCACTGCAGTCCTTGGCAATGGCCACATTATCCTACCAATTTCCGCATGGAGACTCAAGTCACTACATCTGGGTGTGATGAGTTGAGCAACATCAGGTAAGAAACATGAAAGTGCGTCTGATCGACCCCGCGGTGTTCTGGGTTCTGTTTGCGACACATCTTGCCCCAGATTTAGTTGACCTTACCTCAACTTTCTTTCACACAACAGTAGATCATCCTCAAATATCCAACGTTCCAAAGCGAGCTACATTGAACTGGGTGTGAATACCAGAATTTCTGCGACTGCTAACAGTTGGTTAAAGAACCAGCGCCATCGCAAGCTGCAGTTATCGTAATTATTAAACAATGTAGTCTAGAACACATACTGGGCAGTGTAAACGACTTAGAATGGGGTGTCCTAAAATACAACGCATCGACATATGAGACTACATTCATTAAGGAGAAATGGGTCGAACGAGGAGTGGTAATTGGTTCGAATTTTTGGGATCTGTCTTGAGCACAGGTCGGGCGACGAGTTCCGACATCTTGATGATATCGTCTGGTGGGACAGCCATTTCGAATTCAAACGCACGGAGTAGAGTGAAGAGTAAAGCTTTCATCCTATGTGTATTGTTGTACAGTCAGTTCGGGAGTCTAATAATGGGAAGGAACCAGACGAACTCAATCAGTGAGAATCGATATCCAATGCATGCACGAGGTCCTCCCCAGAAAGTGAGTACGTTTCCCCAGACACCGGGAATGCTCACTGCAGCTTCAGGTGGGGAGTTCCATCGGTCAGGACTTCCATGTTCGGTGAGCAGATTTTAACCAATCCAGTACTGAAAGGGAAACCTACTTGAATTTCCCGGCATCCTCGCCCCAGATAGACTGCAGCCTATTTACCATTGCAAGGGGGATGAAGACGGTTTGTCCTTTACTGATCCTAAGGTGACAAAGTTAATTAATGGCAGAAGGACTGCTGCGTGAAGAGCACACTTCAACTCGTGATGTACGTTTCCCAACTTGTCAACCACCGGGGTCTGGAGGGGTAAAACATCATCTTCGGTCGCGTAACGCATCGTTGCAGGCACTGGTGTATGGAACCTCATTGTCTCGCGGACTACGGCATCGAGGTATGGCAAGGCACTCAATTCGTCCATAGTAGGGTTCCCAGTAGGAACGTTGAGTAATTCTTCACGTAAGCTTGCTTGCATAGAGGGGTCTTTAGCGATCTCGAACAAAGCCCAAGTCGTTGCAGTACTTGAACGGAAGGTGAGACAAATATAACGTATATTATGGGGCATGAGTATCTTACCTCGTCGTCTCATGTCCTGCCACAATAAATGTCGGAATTTCTGCGAATCGTCAGATGAAGTCGTGCATGGAAGTGAGTGGCTTACGAGCGAGAACGTGCTCCTCGGGCATTCGGTGATGGGCTGCGCTAGACGCATTGGCACGGATCAAAAGAGACAAGATGTCATTTCCTTCCCCGCGCGCCTTTTCATCTTGCGAGTTTATTGCAATTTCGCGTTCCGAGAAGAGTTGCTTGCCAATGCGATCCATAGTTTGCCTTGATTTTTCTGTTTCGAGGTCGCGTTCGGCTGACTAAATCTCTATCAGCTTCTATAAACCGATAAACATTAAAAACACGAACCAACAAGCGCGTTGCAGGAATCAATCCTCGCAAGAGTCGGATAGGGCTTGGTGTGGTGCCAACCTTGAACATGACTTTGAAAGCGTCATGAAGCTCGTTTGTCTTGCCCGGTTCCTCCGTCAGGGAATTAAATTCATAGCCAAATCCTAAATTTCTCATAAGCCGGCTGGATAGAAGTATTCCCCAGTTGTAAAAGTAGACGGACCAGCTTCGCCGATGATATCCAGGGTGGCCTTACTGAGCCAGGACAAAACATCAATCTGCTTGGTTTCTCCATCGTTTTGTTGTATCTGGGACGACCAGATATCCCTCAGCTAGGTTTGCAGTCATTACGAGGTCTGTAGCGCCAAAGTACTGAGTAGTGTCACCTTGACAGATTTGTCGAGAAAGAGTTCCGTAAAGCGTTTTACCTCCGCCGGTGAAAAAGCAGGGTTCTAGGAAGGTTGTTCAAGTTCCTTCTGTTCAGCTAGATAGGTGATTAGCTCACGAGAATTTTTCGCTAACGTGGTACTTAGAATTGCTTATGATGGCATTAATGAAGGAGTGAAAGAACGTACCTGATGCCTATGAACATCCGAGTCCACCAGCAATACACCTGTTCGTTTGGCATCGTAAGTTCAGGAATACGCGTATGAACTTAGAACGTACCTGGCCCAAGCAATTGCATTATATTGTAACCTAAAGCCATTGGTTTCTGCCATACACCCGTATCTCTTTTCAATATATGACTGATGGCCTTAACGTCTGCAGTAAAGAGCCAGCTTTCCTATAAGGGATGAGATGGACGGACTAAGTAATTGGGAACAATAGAAGTTTACCCAGAGCAACGACTTGAACTTGAACGTCGGCCCGTACTCTTCTACGTGCTGCGCATGTGCTGCAGCTTGGTCCTTTAGTTGTTTTAATGTAATGAAGCGTCACATGGTATATGGACTATTGGGACAGGACTTACCGCAAACATCATCTCCTTCAGATTCCCGACAAACACGTTCCTGCTCGTGAGTCCAGGAACCTGACTAATCGTGGAGGTAAACTCGCGATACAAGATACCATAGGTCTTGTACAGTGTATAGAGCACAACAGACCCTCCTACAGAAAGCAAGATATACGAAAGTGGCATGGGGTTGCAGAAATATCGCAAGGCCCGGATCAACGTGTTTTATGGACAGCCGTAATGTGCCGTTCAAGCGCTCATGCACATGTATGAGTCAACGACAGCAATGTAGATACGAGATTCGCCGGATTTCGAGTACTGAAAGATGGTTACGAAAGTTACGGTTGTTAACAGCGAGATCTTGAGATCCAGCTGCAACAGTTTAGATTGTACGGATGCCTTTGGCACTTTGGTACTGTAAACATTTGGCGACCGCACAAAGGGCGACGCGTCGGTCACGCCTAGTCACGAGGTGGTCCAGCTTGGATAACTTGACTCACAACGCTCACCTACTTGACCAGACCATTGCTCCTGTAAATATGAACCGTCCATAATGGCAAAGCCTCTGGAGGCCTCTCAAAGTTCCTCTGATTATTTCGGAGAAGAAGATCCACAGTTTCTTGAAGCACTCCAGAACATAGTTTTACCCGGCGATAAACCCCCTTCTCCTCAAGCTACAAGTGATCCTATAACAGTTGACGACCATGAGGTTCATGAGTCACCTCCCCCACCTACACAACCAGGCCTCAAGCGACGCCGCTCTGACTCTGAGCCTGAGCAAGAAATTGAAGACATCTATGGACCATCTCGTTTTGGGCAGTTTGCTGAATATATGCGAAGGAAGAGAGCGAAGCTGCAGATACAGAACCAGGCGTTGGAGGACAATGCAAATCCGAAAGGCACAAAGAGCGGATTATTCGAAGGGATTGCAATATATGTTAGTCTTTGGGTCAATGGCCGCGCTCAACCTAACCTCTCTTTCACCCCGTTCCGTAGATTAACGGCTGGACCCGTCCATCTGTACAAGATCTAAGAAACTTAATCGTTGAGAATGGGGGAGTCTTCCAACCTTATCTAGATAGGAAGAGTATTGTGTGCGTATGAACTTCTGGTTATTCTAGCCATGAACGAGTATTCGCTGAATAAGAGGTTCCTAGAACTCATATAATCACCTGCTCTCTGACACCCGCAAAGATTAAAGAGTTCAAGTCAATGAAGGTTGTGAGGCCTGAATGGATCACAGATAGCGTCACCACAGGCGTGCTGCTATCGTGGAAGGACTACATCTTCAAACCGAACGAACGTGTCGAAGGCAGTCAAGGGCAATTAACTAAGCAACAAACTATCAGTAGTTCAACCACTTCCCACCCTGAGCCCAGGTCCACGTTCACAAGGAAGAACAAGCCAGCCCCGACTGTTTCAGTTCCCCGGGGCCCACCACAAGGCCAACCAACCAACGCCCTATACGTGACAGACCCATCCACCGAGACCGACGCTCGCAGAGTACCTGATTACGCCTCAGCGTCATCTAACCCCAATGCCAAACGCGTCATGGGCAACCCAGAATGGCGCAAGGCCCACACTTCAGTCGCACCCGATTTTATCGAGGGCTACTACAAAAATTCCCGCCTCCATCATCTCTCCACCTGGAAATCGGAGTTACGGTCTCTGGTGATGGAAGCACAAGAGAAAGCTGAAGCCAGTATGTCTAGTACTCCCGAGGCAATGCCTAAGCCAGACTCGAGTACTGTTAGTATGCGAGGTGAACACCTTAAGCTGAAAACTTCACCCAGGAAGTGGAAGGGAAAGGGAAAGGCGAAGTCCGGATCAGAAGATCAGAACGAACGCGTTATTATGCACTGTGATTTTGACTGTTTCTTTGTATCGGCCGGATTGGTATCACGACCAGAGCTGAAGGGAAAGCCAGTGGTTGTTTGTCATTCACAGGGGGCCCAAGGAGGAGAGTTGAGTACAAGCGAAATCGCTAGCTGTAGTTATGAAGCTCGGGCGTTTGGAGTCAAGAATGGCATGAGGTACGGTCAGCAAAGCCGAACCCGGGCGCAAACTTACAATCAGCCTCCAGCTTACAGCAAGCTCGAAAACTCTGTGCATCCGTCATTACTATCCCGTACGAGTTTGAGAGGTAAGTACACAACGGTTACTCGGCCTACCATTCCTAAAACGTACATAGATACAAGGAATTTTCCCTCAAATTCTACACAGTCCTGATGTCATTTGCGGACGACTTGCAAGCAGTTTCTGTCGACGAGGCACTCATCGATGTGACAAACGCGGTCCAAGCTCGGGCAGAAGTGTTTGAGATGCAACTAGGGGATGATTATAGCAAAGACCCCGCAAAGGAAGTAGCGGAGTCAATACGGGATGCCATTCGCGAAGCGACGAGTTGTGAAGGTGTGTTTTATTCTGAATCTCACAAAAGTTTGTATAACGATTATATTCTTGTTCCAGTAAGCATTGGCATCGCCCATAATATCCTCCTTGCTCGTTTAGCCACGCGTCGAGCGAAGCCAGCAAATTCTTACCACCTCCTTCCAGAAGAAATCCCCGTGGTCCTCGCACCTCTCGAGATCTCCGACCTTCATGGCTTCGGGTACAACACCAAGCAAAAGTCACTTGAGAAATTGGGTACAAGCAAATTAGGAGAGCTCTTGGATAAGAGTAAGCGTATCTTATGTGATGCTCTCGGGAAAACAACGGGAGAAACTTTGTACAACGCAATTCGTGGCATTGACAATAGGCAATTGGAGAGCAGTAAGGAGAGGAAGTCGGTTAGTTGTGAGATTAACGTGAGTTTTGTGGTTATGTGCGCTGGTTTACTTCATAGCTGACGCCTCGGGTTGTTACTCAGTACGGGATCCGTTTTGAGAACAATGAGCAGGCAGAGAAGTTTGTATACCAGATGTCAGAGGAGGTAAAGAGGAGGCTAGATGAAGTGGAAATGCTGGGGCGTATGATAACCCTGAAAGTCATGAAGCGAGATCCAACTGCACCTGTTGAGCCACCCAAGGTATACTTTCCCTTCGGGTCTTTTCGCCCCTTACCAAACGTATGAAATTAGTTCCTTGGTCACGGAAAATGCGACACATTCAACAAACAAGGTAAACTCATTGGCTTCGGTGGCAGCGCTGTCAACGATGGGAAGATTATCGGCGAGCATGCTTGGAGGATGCTCAAGTCATTTAACTTTGACCCAACGGAGTTGAGAGGACTTGGTATCCAGATTCAGAAACTGGAACCTATCAAGAGCGGTTCGACGTCGGCACAGGCTGTTCAGTCCGTACTGCCTTTCAAGAAAGCCGAAGGAGCACCCAAAGAACACCGTTTAAGTCCCAAGAAGGACAAGGGTCAAGAGCTCGTTTCCAATCCTGATAATGATGAAAATCAGCTTATACCACGCTCACCTACGAAATTCCCTACAAAAGTGGTCTCTGAGGCCCCGATGAAACCCGAATACATCGATCTACCTTCTTTTTCTCAAATCGATATGACCGTTTTTGAGGCATTACCAAGAGAACTACGAGAGGAACTAGAGAGGGAGTATAAACGACGTTCAGGGTCACCTCAGATTGCTGGTGGATTGGATGGCGCCGGACCTTCACGGGGATCACCCTCTGTTGCTCTCCAGAGCCACGAGCTTCCCCGTCCGCTTCGGCAAGTATCCCACCCGTTACAAAACTCGACCACCATTCCCGGACCCGGTATTTCCCCCAAAAATTCGACATCTGACAAAGTGACAAATTACAAACGTATTGCCCAACAACTCGCACCACGCCGTGGAACTAGTATTTACGCAAACAAGTCTTTACTCCGTGCACTGGGCTTGGACAAACCCAAGGTACGATCTGTTCGCATAACGGATGCGAAACTTCGGGATCTTGGTATCGACCCTGAAGTATTCGCTATGTTACCCGTGAAGGTGCAGAGAGAGCAGCTTGCCATGGCTAGGATTATCAAAGAGAAGGGGGGTATACCGGACGGACCAACGCAGCATAAGGTTCTGAAACCGGCAAAACCGTTTGTCCCGGCCACTCGACGTAGGTGGGGACCCGCACCCAAAGCTGTGTATGTCCAGCCCCCAATACTGAGACAGCAAGGGAAGGAGAAAAAAGAGAAGCTGTGCTATTTCGAGACGGACGATATCCAATCAGTGATTGAACGATGGGTGACGGGTTATAGGCATTGGGCGCCAAAGGAGAAAGATATTGAGTTTTTCTCGAAATATCTTGTGCAGTGTGTGGAGAGTAAAGAGGGAGATACGGGGCTGGAGAGGGCAGTGGCCATCATGAAGTGGTGGCTGGTGTTGTTGAGGCGGATTTGGGCAGTGTTTGAGAACGAAGATGTGGAAGTGGAACGGAGGGATCCGAATGAACGGGCTGCGACTGCTTGGTGGAAGGCTTTCAAGGAGGTCAAGAGGCGGTTGGACGAGGCTGTTAGAAAGCGGTTTGGGGGAAAGCTTTCGCTGAAGTGACGGATAATCCTGGGGCTGAGCACACACGTGTTGAATCACGTATGGCATTGAACCTCCTTTCTGGAAGGTAAGACTATTGTCGAACACAAGCACTAGCCAGTTTAATGGTCTGTTTGAAAGTAAGGAAGACCGAGATGTGCGACTGGCTCAGCGACTGGAAGCAATCGGTAGTGATTTTACCCATGAAGGGTCGACACGGTACAGAGAAGGTTTGTCAGACTTGTGGCCAGACGACCCATATTGAGGGTAGGGGGGTACTCAGTGAGAGTATACATATAAAGCGGGTCTAGTCCTCGAGTGGCATGCGAGTCCATCGTTAGTAACAAGAAAGCAAAGAAGATAACGAAACAAAGAAGAGCAAGCAGTGGTCCCGCAACCTACAGGAAAGTCACTGGGCAGCCTAGGTATCTTTTGGCACGGGGCATTGACAGCGACGCATTTTGGAGTGTAAGACAGTTTGACCGGGTAGAGCCGGTATGAGAGACTCCGGGGTTTGACGACATCGCTTAACAGTCCCATACTCGATGTCCTGGGGGACGGAGTGTCACTGTATTTATAAATGGATTTACAATCGAACTAAGCGTAAAGAGTGCTTCTCGGTAATGATTCACGCCGACGGTTTCTCTCCAATAGCAAGGAAGAGATCCTGATCAGTGTGGTCGGTAGCAGAAGGTATAGCATCGAAAACATTCATGGATAACCCGGCCGCATCAAAGGCTCTCTGCATACCTCCCTTGGATAAACCATGCTTATGGGGGACTGCGTCCTTGACGTGAGCCATGAACGTATAACCTTCTTCTCGGTGGATCATGTCCGCGACAATAAGGGCTCCTCCAGGTTTGAGGAAGGACGCTAGAATACGGGAGGTCCCTTCGATGGACGCGAAGTGGTGGTATGCTGAGCTACACTGCATTGCATACAATTCACATTAGCTGAGAATTTGACCGATCAACTGCAGGTAATACAACTGACGAAGATCATGTCGAAGCGAGCATTTGACAATTCGCCCTCTTCTCCCTTCAGCTCTATACAGACGGCGGAGGCTTCCTCTTCCTTGAGGTTCTCATTGTATTTCTCGACCATGCGCTGACTGACATCGACGCCGAGGATGGATTTGACATGAGGGATCAATTCCTCGGAAACAGCACCTGCCGTATAGTTAGTGAATATATCGGCAAGGGATTGTAGCTGGATTGTACCGTTTCCACAGGCAAAGTCCATGGCGGTAGTCTTCTCCTTGTCGAGTTTGTAGGCCCCGACGATGGCTTTCACAACCCTAGACATTAAGGCGGTCAATCAGCTGAGTGACTTCTGTGAAAGTGTGAACTGCACCTCTCTGCGCGGTCTTTGACATGGGGGTGTTTCTCGAATTCATTTTCTGGGTTATTGAAGAATTCCCTGTTAGCTTGAGTTACAGAGTCATGGTTGTCATGGCCATGATGGTGATGGTGATGAGTAGAGTCGGACATGATTATCAGAGATTGTGTTTGCAGTTTAAAGAAGTCAAGTGCGCTGAGTTTTCATGTCGTGTTGGATGTACCCTCTTTATACGAAGTCAGCAAAGCGCCCAGCTTCTGTGTACGGGGATGAAAGTAGAAGTCAAACGTCACATTGCCAGTTTGACTCACAAACGAGTACCCTCTAGATTGTCTAATGATAGGATAATCACAAGAGTAGGGCCGTGTTGCTGAATCATCCAATCACATTCAATTCCTTAATTTTGAAACTGATGACTGGTGCTTCTTCCGACAGTTCCGGTCTGTGGGTTGTCCAATCTCTAGTGACCTTGGCGAAGGCCAGAGCAAGAAAAGAACATGCCGGCTTAAACTCCAAAGTGCTGACTGAGCGAGGGAGGACCTGGCCGGTAGTCCTCCGGGTTCCGAGGTCAACGGCCGGGTGAGGCGGCCTCGACCGCATCCGGACCAGATTTGACTCCTTGAGCAATGAACAAAATTACTGGATACCCTCGTTTCTTGGCTTTGATGGCGCCTCCAAACTTGAAGGATGTTAGATCTGCCTCATCGAAGGCCTGCTCAATTTGAGCCCTCGAAAACCCCCCTCTATGAGCAACTATTTTATGCTCTTTATGCTCAGGAAAGAGCTCATCGGCGTCGATATTCTCATCCTTCAGAAGGTCTATCACCAGGAGCTGACCGCCTGGTTTAAGAAATTCTGTGAGCGCTCGCGTCATTGCTGCGATGTTATCAAAGTGGTGATAAGAGGCAACACACTCATATATATTTTATCAGTCTTGGAGCTCGCGCGAGCTTGATTTGGACTTACGACGACAACATCGTACGTCTCTCTCATACCTTGAAGTTCATCGGCTCCCGAGTTGAGGATATCTACTCGAATAGCCCGCATCTCTTCAGCACAAAGTCCCTGATTAACCACCCGAAGATTATACTCGTCCACCATCCGTTGACTGATATCCACACCGACCACAGATTTCGCGTATGGGATCAATTCTCGTGACAGTAAACCTACCATAGTGAGATGGTCGAGAACCGCGACAGCCACAACAACGGTCAGCTTTCAAATCAAATGGAAATACCCTGAGACGCTGACGCACCGACACCACAAGCAAAATCCATCACGACTGTTTCATCTTCATCGAACTCGTATACACGACGAAAAGCTTTAGCAGCCCTGCATAATTTCGTATATCACATAACAATCGCATGGAGATATTGAGTTTCCCATTCGAAGCGCAAGTGCATACGAATCAGCAAGATACATTTAGAACGAAATCAAAAATTGGAAAGAAGGCCCATGCGGTGCGTTCTAGCGTAACAGGGCTGATGATACCATCATTAAAAAGATATTGACCTTTGCGCCAGTTCAACCATATGAGGGAGATCAGAGCATTGCTCCTCTGATTGATCGTAGTAATTTTCGTTCGCTATCAGAAAATCAGTCATTCAGGCCTCGTTTCTGTTGATGTGTTGTGAGGAAAGAAGTGTACGAGTTCGTACGAGTATAGAAGCTGTAGCGAGGCTCTGGCGGGTCTAGTATCAGGGTGATGAATCCAGCGTGGCAGTGGGGAAACGAATGAGCCGAGCACGCAACCGGTTCATCAGTCATGCACATTGGTTCCTGTACTTCTACTCACGCCAACAACAGAATTCTGGGGAGAAGACCGAAAAAAATAGATTGCTAGCAATTCCCTCCAGTGGCACCCTAAACTAAAGACCATCTCGAAGAGCCCATAGGACCCAGATAGCTAGAGGATCATCTACTAAAGCTCTAGGTTAGGGTAAAATAACAAAGAATAAAAATAATAATTGTACAAGGACATCCTGCGACGTAATGCTTCATGATCATGTCGTAGCATCTAGCTAGAGTTGTACCGAGAGAAGAAATAGCACCAGGAAAAGGAGAACCAGTCTCCTGCCCTTTCAGGCGTTTACTACCAGAAGATGAAAATGAGTGAAATGCAAACAAGGCTAGATAAGAGGAAAGGTGAAGCACGAAAGATATGTTGCATATGTTACAATGCGTTTTCCACAGGGAGGGAGATCAGAGAGTGAGATGTCAGTAAGACGGTAGGATTGAAAGAGTGATGGTCTTGTTACTGCCTCAGGCAGCAAAAGAGTATAACAAGATTTTGGGCGGCGGATCGGGGGGTGCGAAGTGTGGATGGTTTCGTGAGTACGGGTGAGGGCACTAGGTGGCCATGAGTATGGTCGGTGTCGTTCACAATTTGTCGGTGATTGCGACAGAAAAGTCGGAGAAGTAGACATCCTGATCCTTCGGGGTGGCGAAATCAGAGCTTGAACCTGCAAAGTGAGAATGGGACAAATCGTCAGCACCATATTGTGTAGATTGGATTCAACCGAGGAATACTCACCTCCGAAGAAGGTTTGCATCTGCATACCCCTGATCTTACCAGCACCACCGTCCCTTAGAACAAGGCCACCAACATTGACGACACTCTTGCCATTGACAAAGAGCTCGAGTTCGCCGTTAGCCTTGCCGGAATCATTGAGTCTGACACGCTCAGAGATAGTGGTCCATTTGCCAGTGGCAAAAGTGAAAGAACCACGGCCAACAGAAGCACCGTAGGTAGGGTTGCAGTCGGAGAATGGCTTGACGTTGCAGACCTTCTTATTCTCATCGAAGGAGGGGGGAAGATAGGTGTAGAATTCACCGGCACCATCAGCACGCCACATAAGCCGAGCGGAGAAACAGGCGCTGGAGCGACGGCCACCAGAGCAGCTGACAGATTCTTCATCGCTATTGCCTCCGTCTGAATGGGGTAAGAAAAAATAATTATGAGTACTCTAAAAATTCAGCGATACATGTCAACTCACAGAGACCGGGGAGCTTGCCACCCTTCTGGAAGTCAAAACCGTCGGGGAAGAAGACGGAGTAGCCGAACGTAGCCTCCTTGGCATCCGTAAGGTCAACATCACTGGGACCGGGGGCGTAGAAAGAGAAACCGCCCTGGGGGTTGTGACCAAAGTTATAAGAGCCCTTGGGGTAATGGGCCTTCATGGACTTCTTGCCGTCAGGTGCATCAGTGTAGGTATGAGGTAGGGCCTTGAGGACGTTTTGAGGGCGCAACGTAGAATCTGAAAGGGGAAGGGAACCATCGGAAGGACTCGTGGTCCAGGAGTCAATGAAGTTGCTGACGGGGAAGAGCTTGCCAAGCAAGCCGTCAAGGGTGGAACCAGACCCGGACCCAGAGGAAGAGGCGGAAGACTTGCTTGGAGCAGGGGCATCGGAGGAGTCCGAGCTGGTAGGCTTGGAAGTCTCCTTGGGGTCCTCATTATCCTTGGGCTTGTCGTCGTCGTCTTGGGATTTGGTACCTTTGGGCTTGGTAGAGGCCGAAGGTGAAGGGGCAAGGACGGAGGAAGAAACAGATGGGACGTGGGCGGCGGCCAGTGTGGCAGCTCCGCCACCAGATACCGTGGCAGTGGTCCTACGTTGACATTTCGAACGACGATGATGGTTGTGGAGGGGGGCGGCGCTAACCAGAGCGACGACCAAGGCAAGGAAAAAGATGGTGAGTTTTGCAGCGTACATTCTTGCTTAAGACTGTCAGGAGGGACGTCAACCGAGGAAATGTGAACGAGTTATCGTCGAGTAAAAAAGTCAAGAGAGTGTGAGTGACTAGAAACACCGAGCAAGATGCCACCACACGAAGAGGAAGAAGAGGGGTTCGGGTAAATAAGTGGAGCGGGTTCGTACTTGAACCTCGAAACCAAGGGGGATGATGGTAGTTGGAAGGAAGGAGGGTTGAGAAAACTGTTCGTTCGTTGGCAGCCCTCTTGAACACCACTCCTTGGCAGATCGGAGATTCGCCCATATGTGACTATCAATGGAATCTCCCTTTGTCCTGGTTATCACAGGTGTGACGGAAAACAATGGAGGCTAAGCTTTTTGTCTCCCCTTGTTCTGCACTTCCTCGTGTTGATTGATGACATTCATAGAAGTGAACTTGGGCGACTCATGAATATGGATTTTGCAAGATGGAGAGAAAGGTATCATGGTCTTGGCAGTAGGTACGCCGAAAATTTTCGGCTGGTGTTTGATTGTGACATGACCACGAAAGCCTGTGGGAATCGGGCCAGGAACCAGAAAAAAAGCAAGATCAGGCAACTAATTAGTGCAGGGATACCACGCGCTCTTGCCGCTGCGTCGAAGACTCATAAAGCCGTGTCGCGTCCACCTCAAGTGCGGACTTCATGGATTACTGTCTGGCTATGACCTGGACTAGTGCAATGTGTGGAGACGCGGACACACTAGGGATCGAAATAGATGCTTACCTTGACGACAGACGAACGGAATGGATAAAATAGTCAGGGCCAATTCGGGGATGGTCGAAGTTCTGTTATTTCTCATTCCGGCATCAAAAGACTGACCGAGTCTTCAGTTTCTGTCACCAGCATTGGAATCGAAACTCTCCTTGTTGCCTGACCAAAGTCGTCGCAGAATTTGGGAAATTTCTAGTGAGGTCGTCTGGCACTTGACAAATAGCACGCGTATGGACTTGAACACGACAACTGATCAGAGGAGCGCGACCGCCGACGGCAGAGTGTTCCGAGTTGATGCCGTATTCGAACTCGTTACGTGATATATAATGTCACACTTGGTGTACACATGCTTCCCAACAATTCTTCCCTGGTAATGTACAAAGAGCTTAACATATCAGATCTGTCCATCTCTGCCAACGTCTAACATCCACTGATGTCCGATTACTATTCCACAGGTTTGAAAACAGTAGGGCCTTCAATGACAGAAGATATTACTCGCTGTTCACTAATTAGTATATAAATAACAATTACTGCTTAATTAGTCCACACTACAACCCCGCTATTATCAAACACGTTTGGATTCCTCTTCTAACTCTCAACTCTCGTAAGAAAAATTTTCCACGTGTGGCCGCTTTACAAACAGCCAGCCAACAGCTCAAAGCCACGTAGAGTGCAGTCACTGTCACTCTTTGATATCCTCGAAAGTACTTAGGTCGGATAAGTTCGATCAAAAAAATCAATCGAACCACGGGACCCACCACGCCAATAAGTACTCTGTGACCAAGTGACGAGAAGGCTTCATTCCCAGAAGACAGAACCCAGTCGATCTACACTAGTTTTGGGTGGACCGCTACATCACTAGGTCTCTATGATGGGACTGGTACCCTGAAATTCAAGCTGTTGGAGAGCGCCGGAGCTCACACTGACACCGGGTGGGAGTATACATCCGTCGGCCTAATTTATTGAGACAAATAGTAAGAGGACAGCTCTAGTTGGCCCTTGTGGAAGCTTGGGCGTTTCCTCGACGAAAGTTCTGAGGGCAGATCTTCTCTACACTCCCGTTCACGTGGTCCTCTGTACGGTTGCAGGTGGTTGAGAACCGGTTTCCAAGCGATTTTCTATCTGCTAATTCCCTGTCCCCAGAGGGAAAGTCATCTGCGGAGTGGACCATGCATACACACCGGCATCCCACGATGGATCGTTATTCTCCACGGCTCGGCGGATAAGTGATTTCTCAATGTATAGGAACTCGGCTGGGCCATCGGTACTACCCAATGACATACTGTCATTACTGCACGTCTCGCCAAGATACCCCTAACCAAGTCAGCCATCGAATCTGAACACCTCTTCCACCTCCTGAAAATCAATACACTTCGGTCAGTATTCGGGTGCACAGTCTCGACACGACAAGCGGAGGAAGAGCGAGGAACTTCAAAGGAGATCCGTATACTTTTGACACAATGCCAATCCTCAGATTTTACTGAATGGGATTTACCTGCCACCACGGAATCTCTTTACCACTCCCGGTAGCGCCATCAACGAAACTCTCTTGCATGCCATCCGTCAGAGTCCACCACCTCTGTGTTTCTGGATCTTCAGCAACTTTGGCCATATCAGCAGCGTAGTCATCGCCGGTATATTTGAATGTAGCTATAAGGAGCTGATGCGAGGGGTCATGATGGATTGAATAATCGGTGATATGGGCCTTTGCTAAGGCCGCTAGGACCCCTGGCCAGACAGCGGCATGGATCTGCTTGTATTCCTCCACACGGTCTGGTTTGAGCTACGAATATATCCCACAAAAGATAAGCTCGGGTGGTCTTTGGGACGGAAGAAGGAGACGACCTTGATGATTTGGCAGACACGTTTGGGATCGTTGGAAGCCATGATAGGGGCTATGATCGGGCGCTAAGGTAAGGACAAAGGAATTTACTCTGGGATCCTCATGAAGCTGCTTTTAGTGCTCGAATGTGTACAAAAGTTGACATGTACAACGGCCCGTTCGGCTCCCCAGGACCCCATTCACGATCCGGCCTCAAGAAGCCAATTTGTAGATAAGGATAAATTGAGAATGGCTGTCACAAGTAAGAGAAATGATTAACCAGTTACGTTGATCGCAGCATAATTGCTCCTGCAACAAACACTCCCGCTCACAATATGTCACAAAGGTTGAAACCGACATCAAACGTACAGTACTATCACCAAGCGACGTCCCATACTCATTTAACGAGGATCGTAACACTGAAAGTGTGGGTGTGCAGTCGATACTATGAAAATGAATTATTTTTGGTTTCGAACTCCGACGCATCAAACCACCCCTTCGCAGCACCACAACCAGCACTTGCTCACTTACGACCACCTCTGTATATCGCTTCATTACAACATGGCTGAAGGCAGCAACTACGATTATCTCTTCAAGGTGTGTTCCACAACAGCTGTGTGAAGGTACCTCCGGTATTAACACGGTTTGACCCACAGGTTGTCCTCATTGGTGATTCTGGCGTCGGCAAATCGTACGTTTTCTTGTTCTCGGTCTTGCATTGACCATAATACTCACTCCCTTGGCTTTTTTCCCAGCAACTGTACGTGTATATCTTCAAATGTGAAACTTCCAGTCATCGGGGTGCTCATACGATGGTGTCTCTCGCTTTCGATTCCTGACTTGCAGTGCTCTCGCGTTTCACTCGTAATGAATTTAACCTCGAGTCAAAGTCGACTATTGGCGTGGAGTTTGCCACAAGATCGATTAATGTCGATGGAAAAACCGTGAAGGCGCAGATTTGGGATACGGGTACGTTTCTGTTACTCCTCGTTCAGTCTTCGTGGTTGGCCCACTTGCCACGCGGCGCGGATATGGACCGACTGTGGTTCAGGGGTGTCCCACGTTGCGACTTCCGCACCTCCCATCGAGCTTACGCAATTTTTACCCTGTCTTCTCTTCGTATGACTGATTCTCTGCCTTTCCAGCTGGTCAAGAACGTTATCGCGCCATTACATCTGCGTGAGTGGCTTCGATTGTTGTTGGATGTTTTATTAGTCTGACCGATTCACAGTTATTATCGTGGTGCCGTTGGTGCACTGTTGGTTTATGACATTGCGAAGCATGCGACGTACGTCAATGTCACACGGTGGTTGAAGGAGCTGCGGGATCACGCCGATGCCAATATCGTCATCATGCTCGTCGGAAACAAGAGTGATTTGAAGCACCTGAGGGCTGTTCCGACTGACGAAGCGAAGGCATTTGCGAGTACGTGCTGTTTTCTGCTATTTAATAGTCACACTAACTGGTGGTGGTAGCCGAGAATGGATTGTCATTTATCGAGACATCAGCGCTGGACGCTTCGAATGTCGAGAGTGCATTCCAAACAATCCTGACTGGTACATGTTCTCTTGTCAATATCTGGATTTAGAAGCTGACACTGTCACAGATATCTACAGGATCGTCTCTGCCAAGTCGCTCGAGTCATCAACAAGCAACATCGAGCCTCCCAAGGAGAGCATTAGCGTGGGCATGAGCCAAGACAACAACCAACAGCAGGGCAAGAAGTGCTGTTAATGGGCATACCGACACCAAGCTGTCCAACGTAGAAGGCGATCTCGCGGCGACCTATTGAAATTCTAATTTGTCGTAGCCACGAGAGGACCACCTGCCTCGGCGAGCTTCGTAGACTCTTAATACTGTTCCAATCTGTTGCTGCACAGTTTTTGTCTGGAGAGACGGTACTTGGGGGTGTAATATTACCATAGGTTTTCGCGTTGTCGTCCTCTTCTTTTCCTGGTTTATATTGTACTCCCCACTTTTTACTACCCTTTTGTCACTTACCCGATACACCGTCTCGAGGGTTCGGAAACCGGTCGTCGGTTTGAGGATCCCGCTTGTCCGGTCCTCTGACCAATGAATGGTCCATGAACTTCTTTTATGAGCGCTCGAAACTGGCAACAAGATTCCTGTCAAGTGGCAATGGCAATGAGCACAGGAATGGCATAGCTTCGGCATTGTGCTCGCATCGATTAAGAGGTATTGGATTGCGTCCAGTCTCTTTCTCTCACACAACCGTCTTGGTCTTGCTGCGGTCCACCATCAGCGGAACTCGCAGTTTTGACTTGATCGTATACCCCCACCGCTCGCTACAACCTACAACTGTTACCTCTCGTGTCTTGACATCTCTACATCGTCGTCCTCTCACCCGATACCCAACGGTCCAACCGCTCTATACCATTCTTGCTGTTCTTTGAATTAGCGCCAGAGAGATATACCAACGATATCAACAAATCACACGCACGGGGCTTCTTGTTGGATTGACCATCATCAACATGCCATTTTTGACCGGCACCGAACCTCTGGGAGGAATAGGAAAGGGTCCTGAACATTTGTTTATACGCGACTTCAAGGAACGCGTGACGCCCAATGAGACGCAAAGGAACACGTTGATTGTCGCAGGAGTGTATATTCTGGTCATTGCGATTCTCTGGTATGCTGTTTGGGTTGCTTGACACTGGTACTGTGCTGACTGTTGTTTTCGTGGATTAGGCATGTACCTTATCTCAAGGTTATAAGTGAGTCATTTCGTCAAAGTGTTCGGAGTAGTGGACGGTGATTAATGGTTGTGGTCGCACTGTGCTGTAGTATACCCGTTCAAGTGAGTATTTTCGGCATCTGTGCGAAGAAGAGTGGTTGTTGACGCGAGGATTTACTGAACAGGTTGCTCACCGTTGGTTTCCATGAAGTGAGCCCACTTCCATGAATATATGCCACCAAACACGATGTTGACGACACCTCTTCTTGTTAATGCTATTAGATGAGCCATGCCCTCGTCGGCGTGCTCACATGCGCGCATATACATTCTATTGAGCTGGATCGTAAGTCTTTTCTCGAGGTCCAGCCCACGACCTGCCAATTAACTATAACTTTCAACCTCCTATACGCGCGCTTCCATCATTCACTGCCTGCACCACCTGCCACTTCTACTTCCTTCCCCGCTGCATGCCCCACGTGCATTGAACGCTTCGTTACGATGACCATACACCAACAGCGGACGAAGGAGGCGCCACGAGGATGTCAGGTGGTATACAATGCTTAACTCTACCCGCGGGCTACTTGGGATCTTCATTCATTGGTGCATGTTTGATTGCATGTGGGTTTAATACCAACGCTAGTAAAGTTGCATCGATCGTATTGGGCGCGTTCTTCTTGGTCACGTTGTGGTGGGCGAGAAGGAACTGGCTGTGAGTGCCTCTGGTAAAACTGTCAGACCTCTGCTAACTTCAGGCGCGTGTTGTACAGGACATGGGTTTTGATCCTTGGAATGTCAGGATTGATCATATTGTTTTGGTTTGTCGCTGGAAGTGTTGCACTACGATACTTCGTTAGTCACTTCCCTAAGAATAACACTGTGTAACGGTCGCCGACGCACATTCCGCAGGTTTTGTTCATTGGTGTCATGTCGTGCATGTACGTTCTTTGGGATGTCATCGGTGAGTTTGTAACTCCTGCATCCTAGACAATGCCTTGCTTAGTGTGTCTTGTTACTGCCTTGTAGATGACACCATAGCAAGAAAAGTCAATACTTCTGATGCTTCAGCTTACGCCGAAATATGTGGCTGTTGCCCGTCTAAAGGTAACTATCCGGGTCCCCTAACATTGAAAATACACACTCAATAGTCCGTGATCGGTTCAGTCTGGGGTGTCATCTGGCTTATTCAAGCGTTGATCTTTTTCGCATTGGGTGTAATAGTTGGTCTCGTCGCCTTCAAAGTATGTTCTTCCTTTCAAGTTGTTCTGCCATGGAGTCAAGGCGGGCTGACTGGATAACGAATAGGAATCTGCTGCTGAGCAACAGGACGACACAAGTCATTTCTTGCCAGTACCTGGTACTAAATCGTCGACCTCGGGTGCACTGGGCATTGTACCCGAGCTGACGAAGGCTGTTCTGGTCTCGTTGATCACAATGGTTTGTGGGGGTGGTTTTGCTGCCCTTTAAATACCCCTACCCCTGGTATTTCACTCCTCATACCCGAAGCTGGTGGGTGCTGGAAGAACGCGTGTCCGCTTTTTACGCATGGCGCCCACCTTTGATTGGTTGTCGCGAGGAGATGAATGATGATCTGGACTCGTCCAATGACCCTTTCTTGGATCTTGTAGACACGGAGGTTACAACCGATATTCCGAGATGCCCCTTGTATTCCCGATTCGCGGACTGTTGTACGGTATGTAGTTCACGATTGAACAGCTTATTGTACATTATTCCCTCCAAATATACTATATACCTTCTTTTTTCTCGCAACTGGTCGACTTTATTTGAGGCCCTTGAGAGCGTCGTGTTGAGAAGGAGAGACGGATGATAGAAACCATGTGCATCCCACGAGTCTCTTTTCCCCGGACTCTATTATTAGACTCTTGAGGGACGCCACTCTAAATTCCGATGGCGGCTGCGCAGGTCATCGACGTTTATTAACCATGGGACCACCCACTCTCGCAGCCCTATTGAATCAGCCACACTGTTCGTGCTGGTCTTTTGACAGATCCAACCGGATAGGGCGGAGAATACACTTCATTTTCTGCTACTCGTATTAGGCGAGATGGGGGATGCAATAGACATCAGATCTCTATGCGACACATGGATAGGCTCAAGTACCTGCTCAGCCAATGCGAAGATTCGATGTCGACGCTCTGCGGTCAAGTGTGGCCGTTTCAGAGGTTCCTGGGCACCCTTGGCGGGTTCACGGGTGCAGGTATCCAGTTGGACCGAAAAACTGGTGGGCGTCTCGAAATATCACCGACTACAAACCATTTCTGATGAGCCATATGGTCGGGAACCCCCAAGCAAAGAACGAACAGTTGACTCGGGGACCGAAAATGAAAAGACTGGGGAATCCTGTGTGTAGAAATAGAGCGTTAGCCGATGTTCCGTTTCTTATTGCGAAGCGTGATAAAGTATGTGTGATAGAGTGGGGTGTTGTGAGGTGATAGATTATGTTTTCCTTTCCTCCCACATGGACTGGTCCACCATCCCTGTGCACGCGCGCGGGTTTCATGGTGCGTGTAAAAGAATCCTCAGTGAAACCGAATAAGTTTTGTTATTGATGTGCACGGGATTATGCGACCGACGGGCGGATCGACATCAGTGGTCGTCTGACTTCTCGGACAAGAATAGCCATCGTCAGATTCAACACCCCTTCCTCCCTTTGGCTTTTGGCCAAGATGCAGTGTCATGACAAGGTTCTGATCTCCTTCCCTGGATACATAAATACCTCAACAGATCCAAGTGTGGAGCCCTTCTCTTTTCCTTACTCCTTCCTGTCCAACGTCTTGCCCGTTCCACCTGTGACAGCACATCACCTGGAATTTCTTCTCCAGAGGACATAGCGGCCATATGTCATCGATTGCGTCCAGCAATTACTTTCCTAGCGAGCTTCTCCTCGCCATTTTCGATTACCTCGAATACGACGATTTATATCAACTCACCCAGATCTCTCCGCGCTTCAATCGTCTCTCTCTTATCGTTTACTTCGCCAAGCGCAAGGTCCACATCACTCCCAATGGTCAAATTGACTTCCCGAATGCTCTCAAGACGATGGAGATGTTACCATTCATACGCAAAGCAACATTTATAAATTCCATAAACCGGCTCTCCTGTGCACTTGTGCAACCACACAAATCGTTATTGGAGAACATATCGCATTTGGTTTCGATTTTACGAAACGTGGAGGGCGTGGAGGAATTTACTATCGATTTTTTCGTTCCTAGGGAGACATGGACTCCGTCGATGATCAAACAAGTGAATGCTGGGAACGCTTTGGTTAACGCTCTGGGTGAGCTGTTCACAACAGCTACTCGGGTTTCCCGTTTGGTCATGGTTCGCAATGGGACGTCCTTGCGAGCAGTTTTGCAGAAGGCGGGGAAAGGGGATAGTGCGCGTGAACGGGGGTCGGCTTGGTCCTTTGGCCAAGTCACCCGTTTGTTCACCTCTGATAAACAACCGAAACGTTCCTTGACTCCCGCTGTCACCGGGACTAATGATACCCCATACTCATTTAATTCATCCACCGTTGTCCCGACTAAAGGCGCTTTACGCGCCCTCGAGATAAACTCTATCATTCTCCTCTCTCCACCTTTCCTCGAGTGGACAATCCAAACCCTTAATGCCAACCAAGTCGTAGACGTGACGTTTGGTACTATCGAGTACCGAGAGGTTGATTGGTCTACTCTTCTCTCACAGCTCCATATCCCGACGCTTAGGAGCCTTGCATTCCGTGGATACACACCATTTGATGGTTTGATCGATTTCATGGCTCGTCATCAAAGCATTACAACGCTTATAGTCAATAACATCAACATGGACGAATGGAATCGCCGAGACACTCTCACTTTACCCGAAGAATCTTGTGAAAAACTCGTCAAAGCGTTCAAGAACGTCAGAAGACTCACATGTTGTCCACAAGGCCTCGTCGTTCTCCTCTCTAACCTTCTCGATACCAGTGGTACCACTCTCAACCTATTTCCAAGTCTACGTACCATCTCGGTACTCTGGAGTATTGGAATTGGACAACAACTCAAGTTGTCCGTCGTAGGCGACATTTTAGCGCCTGTCGCGCACAAGCTCGGATCTTACGAAAGAGTCACTTTTGTTGTGACTTATCGTGCTGATGCGGGTGTTTCTTGGCGCACTCCTCCTATTCCCGGTCTTTCCGTGCCTGTTCGGAGAACATTACCTGTTGGAAATACATTCCTCCATGCTATAGCTATTGGTACCAACCCCGCGGCTACGCCCAACACACAAACCAACACCACATCTCAGACGAATGGTTCTCCACCTAACCCATCCCAACATCCTTCCCCCGTCTTCACCTCCTTCACCGAAGTCAAACTCGAACTCACCCCTAGAGCCGATAAAGAAGGAATTCCAGAGTTGGTAAAAAATCTGGCGGAATCTTTCACGAAAGTCAGACACTTCAAAATCGACACTCGTTTAAGGGCAGGAAGACCATCGCAGGAGACCAAGTTTTGGAAGCTGTTTTTATGTCATCATGTCTTGAAACGGTTTGAGCGGTTGAGTGCTGTATATGTTGATGGTGTTAGGTCAAAGGTCGTTGAGCGGGAGAGGTGAGGAATGTGGTTTTGGGTTTCTTGTCGGCTGCAGAATATGTGTGCATAAATGTATATCGTGGGTACACGGATTCTGCTAAATGCTGCTAAATGCCAAACTGTAGAAAATCATATTGCCGAAACCAAGCACCAAACAATTAAAGTACATACTTCGTACGAACATGAACACAAGTAGCAACTGATATGATTCCTTAGTCCAAGCAAAGAATTCCCCCCCTTAACGTCTATCACGGTCATAGCCCTTCCTGTCACCACCACCCTTCATATGCGGTGGCGTCCCTCTTTCTCTTCCGGGGCGCATATGGGGCGGGGGGCTCCTTTCCCTATTCTTTTCAACACCGGCACTACGAGGTGGAGGAGGCGGCCTAGCTCTCTCACCACGATCTTTCCTAGGCGGAGGCGGTGACCTTGACTCTGACCTCATTCTTCTATCACCACCACGCGTGTACAAAGGCGACCTTCTCCTCATTGGTGAAGAGCCACCACGGCGAGGAGGTCCATCAGGTCTTGTATCCATGGCATGGATATCTCTGTTCCGCGGCATACCACGTGGAGGCGAGGGCGAGCGACCACCTACACCACGACGAGCAGGCGGAGGTGGAGAGCCATACCGCCTCCTAGGGGGCGAGAGGGGCGAACGCGAGCGAGGTGACCTTGAATCACGTCCCCCACGGGGGTATCTTCTCGGTGGTGGCGGGGGGGACCTGGAATCGTCACGTCCCCTTGGTCCCCGACGAGGTGAAATCGAGTCGTTCCTGCCACCACGTCGACGAGGTGGAGGTGAAAATGATCTTGATTCGCTCCTTCCTCGTCCAGCACCAGCTCTTCTGGGGGGTGGAGGGGGTGAGCGTGAATCATCCCTTACGCCACGGCGACGAGGGGGAGGTGAAATAGAACGAGAGTCGCTACGACTGTGCGCATCACGGCGGCGAGGTGGTGTCGAACTATATCGCCTACGACGACGACGGGAGTACTCCGATTCTGAGGAGCTTACGTCCGAGCTTGAGTCTGAATCCGAGTCACTGTCGGAATCAGAGGACGAGGTATCTGATTCGGAGGATTCGGCTTCGAGCATCGCACGTCGTTGTTCCATTATGAGCCTTGGTGCGTCCTGTTGGGCAATAATCAATATCTACTTCGCGCAAGGCGAGTGATCATTTACCTTGAGATACTCGCGCATCTCCTCTGTCAATACGCCCAACCCAATGCTCGTGAAGTAGTTGATCGAAAATCTCGTATTCTTGGGGACGTCCATGGGGAACATACCCTGGCAAGCTTGCTTGACCTCCGGATCCCTGAACCTTTCAGCAAGAGTTTTGAGGCCCAGACCCTCCATCATCTCCTGCATCAAGATCTTGATAAAAATACGACTACTCGACGTCGTATCATCCTCGTTAACCCTGATGCACCCAAGTGCGACCCACGAAACAGCATCAGAAGCGAATATGTGTCCGAAAAATCGGGCAATGTTACGGAGACGGTTCGTTTCGTACCGGTGAATCGTGTCGTAGTAATTTTGGAAGGCTGTTTCAATACATTCTGTCCAGACCCGGTTGAGTTTCGAGAAACGTTCGCCAATAAGGCCATAGAAGTTTGAGTAGGAGCGTTCTTGGGAACAACATTCGATGATCATGTTAATCATCTCGATCTTAGTTGTGGGTACAGTCAGGCAAAAGAGGCTAGAATTAATGTTTGCGGACTTACCTCCTGACCTTCCTCGAGCTGAACTTTGAGGAGCTTGTGAACGGCTTCTTCATAGTTGAGCGTATTCATGATGGTTAGGTAGATGATACGACGCAGGTTAACTAGGTTCGTCTCTGTTCTGTCTTCGATGCCCTGTTTGTCCTCAATGACTACAGGCACTCAGCACATAGGTATTAAGGCAGTAAAGGTCTATGCTTACCTTCGTTTTCATCCTCTGAATCTTCATCGGATCCAGATTCGCTTTCTTCTTCATCCGAATCCTCACCTAAAATCTCCGCCTTGATAGCCTTGTATTTTTCTTCATTCTCCACGTAATTAGGGTCGAATTTAAAAATGTCTGGTACCCACAATCAGCACCACACGAGTAAACGAGCAGAGATTGTCATACTTAGACCGTCCTGGACCTGAAGCTCCTCCTCCAATTGAATTTGATGCGTAATCTGGTCGTCTTCCTCCACCAAATCCAGACCTTCGGGAACAATTGGGTTGTCCTTGTATTTGTCCTTACGGACCTGCATGAGGACTTCAATCATATATTGAACGCGCTGGCTGATATTGCCTTCATTCAAAACGGCGCGGAATCGTTCGTAAACGGAGGCATTGCCCTTTGGAGAGTTTTCGGCGAGGAAAGCACCGACTTCACGCATAAAACCGACGGCAATTTCAATAGAGTCGTCGGTCGGTCGTGTGAGTAGCAGGACAAGTATTTGGAGCGGGATGATTTCATGCGCAACGGTTTGGTTAACGAGGTGAGCAATGAATGTAGTTGATGAGTGACAAACAATCTGGGTAAAGTCATGAGTACGTCAGACAACCCAAATTTTCCTCTCGTACTTACCTTGTCGTTCCGCTTGAAAGCTCGTCGAAACTGGCTGACTAAGCGTATAAGGACCAGTTCTCCGACCTGGGGAAGTTTGGTATTGATGACGGCGACGAGGGCAGCAAACACGGGTGTAAATGGCAAACTAGCCGTCTGAGCCTTCATAACACTGCGTGCGAAGAGCCCACGTCCACGAACCAGGTTCTCCGCAAACAACTCGGGTACAATTTGTTTGATGTTGGCAATGTTAACTCGATTGACAATACCGGTAATGGACTTTCGCAGGGCATCCCAGGTCATCCTTTGGTACTCTGGACTGTTTTTGTCCTGCCCAGCAGCGGCTTGCATCGCACGCAGACGAGCAGGGGGCATATAAACGCCACCGGACCTCGTATTCGTAAGCTTGGCGAACTCTGTTTTGGCATCGAATTCCTTGTCCTTTGGTTTTTCACCGTTTTTGAGTTTGTCAAGTTCCATGGCAGCGACACGTGCGGCGAGTTGACGTTCCCGCTCTGCTCTGCGAACAGGATCAACATCGTTAACTCTAGGAAGTTCTACGCGGGGTGTTGAAGATGGTGAACGGGACCGCCGGCGACTTGCTGGTGGAGCCCCGTCTACATCCTCTGAGCGAGAACGAGACCTGGGAAGCTGTGAGCTTGCAGAAAGATTTTGGAGGGTCAGTGACGAATACCTTTTTCTTCTGTACGTTGACCCATCGTCCCTCGAAGGATTCAAGACGGCAGCAGACATGACTATGCTCAGCAAGTCGAGCCCAAGCCCATCAAACTACTCAATGTTTGTGTCTGTTTGCACCCGGAGCCTCGGCAGTGCGACAATTTCGTCTGGACCCGATAGGAGAACTCATTGTGAACAATAAACGTCGATTATCTACGATTCTGAAGGTCAGTTAGATGAAATTTCAGAGAAGGCATCGTGCCAATGCAGGGCAGGATGGGCTGAATTAGGATCGTTTCTTTCGTCAGTTTTTCAAACGTTTACCACAATTTGTCAGCGAATATTGAGTAAATAAATACCCAGATGCATGTCAACACCTCACCCAGGCAGTTTGCATGCTGCTGACCCCTGAAAAAGGAAACCTGGAGAGTGGCTGGGGCATGATGCACCAGTTTTGACCTTCACTCCATGCTTCACGTACCACCGCAACGCCTTCAACCACCCAACAAAGTCTCCTCACTAGCCAGGTGCTGCACACACGATATTCATAGCCATGGGAATTCTATATTTTCCAATCTGAGCACCCGGCTGTATGGGTGTTCGATATCTCCTAACGTCTAATCACATGTCGTGCTCATTACTACTGCGATTAAAAGCTCGTCATGGTGTTCTACGCTACTCCCACATCTCTTTCGGTCAGTATCTGAATCGTACATTGACAAGATCCAGAGCCATGACGGAAAAGTTGGAAGATCTGCCATCCATTTCCAAGGTACACCACCTTCAAACATGAGTGTAGAGCACCTCATGACTCTATTAGATTAGCGACAATGTAACACGGGTACTCGGTCAGGTCAGTCATACATGACTGAGATTTTCTCTTCGGCTTACAAGTCCTCATAGAACCCTGGAAAATTCACTCTCCAAGGTTCGACTCCTCTGAACGGTTTGGCCCCTATCATCATCCCCTAACAAATTTGCAGGAACAAACACCTACATCCTCGGCACTCAACATCCCTACGTCCTCCTCGACACAGCCGAAGGCAAGCCCGAATATATCCCTACCCTCACCTCCGCTCTGGATGCACTCTCCCCAAATCCACTTCCAGAAATTTCCGACATCATAATCTCTCACTGGCACCACGACCACGTCGGCGGTCTACCTTCCGTCCTCGCCCTCCTTCAATCCCGTTGGCAATCCCGCAATCCAACCACACCAATATCTTCATATCCTGCTCCGAAACTGCACAAATACCCAATCCCACAGAATGTTACTGGAGCAGCTCGCAATAAGCTTCCCGAATTCATCAAGTCATTACCCGAAAACTCATTCACTCCCACGACAGATGGGAGTCCATTCCACGAGTTACACGATAACCAACTTTTCCGCTCAGCCTCACCTGCGATCCGCGTATTACACTCACCGGGTCATACAATCGACTCTATATCCCTGGATATAGTAGATGACCGTGCACTGTACACCGCCGACACTGTCCTCGGACAAGGCACCTCCGTCTTTGAAGACCTCGCGCTATATCTACAGACTCTTAAAAAGCTCCTCAAGTATGGCGAGGGGGACGCTGACGGTTATCAGATCCTCTACCCCGCTCATGGACCCGTTGTCAAAAACGGCCGTGAGCTTATCTCAACCTACATCCAGCATCGTCTCGAGCGCGAGCAGCAGATTTTAGAGCTTCTGCGGGAAAATCCAACCGAGGGTGACAATTGGACAACTTGGACCATTGTCAAAGTTCTCTATGCTTCATACCCTGAGAACCTTTGGCTTCCAGCATCGTACATCATCGATCTCCATCTAAGAAAATTGTTAGGTGAGGGTATTGTCGTTCTTTTGGGAGGCGAGGGGGTAGAAACGAGATGGAAGCTCGTCAGCAGGTCGCCTAGTCCATCTTTGTAGAATGTCCGAAAATCCCATGTCTTTCGCTGGTTATCTTGTATGTATATGGTTTCGGGTCCAGCGGTTGGAGCAACTGCGAGCTGGAAGTCAGTTTCGCACCTTAAAATCACTCAAGCTAATAGAAAAAGTATATCATAATCACATTAATTAGACGACCATATACAACGGGAACGAATACGAAGCCGACACGAGGAATACATAGAAACATATGGTATCACAAGCATAGAGGGGAGACTGGATATGTAACTACATCACCAACAACTTAAAGCTCGTCATCAGTGACCGTCTCACCCTTCTTCTTCCGTGCCATGCGCTCCTTCTTCAGCTTACGAGCCTCGGACGACGTGAGCTTCTTGGCCTTCTTGTTATCAACCTTGTTACCCATGGCATCATACTGGTCTTCATCCTCCCCACCCTTCTTATCAATACGGGGCCCAGAACCCTGACCCTCAACCCAGTTGTGGCCTGATGCTTCAAGAGTACCATCACGCATGGCCCAAACTTCTTTACACAGCGACTCGGAAAAGTCACGGTTGTGAGTGATGACGAGCACACCACCCTCAAACTTCTTGAGAGCTTCGATGAGTGCGGCGAGCGACTCACGGTCAAGGTAGTTGGTGGGCTCATCAAGGCAAACGACGTGAGGGCGACGCCAAGTGGCGGCACCGAGGACAATCTTGACCTTCTGGCCACCGGAGAGACCCCTCATAGTGTTGTGAGAGACGAACTCGGGTTCGAGACCAAAGTCGGCGAAGTGTTTCTCAATCTCGCGACGGACGAGAGGTCGGAGAAGGCCAAGGCGCTGAGCCTCGCGAGTATCGACTTCGAGAACTTTCTGGGGTGATTATTAGAACAGATGAACATTGAATTTTTCGCAAGAACTAACCTTCTCGAAACCACGTTTGATGAGATCATCACGAGGAAGCCAAATGTTCTCAGAGGAGCTAATGTTTTTGAACGAAACCTCATACTCATAAGACTGTTTCAGCTTCTTCCTGGAGATGATCTCCTCGATGAACCTCTTCTGGCCCTCAACAATGACAAGTGAACCATCCTGCATCTTCTTGGCCTCCTCATCAGAAATGAGACGTGAAGCCTTGCCCATTTCCTCAAGGTCCTCACCAGTCTGGTAACGCCAGAGCATGTACTCGAGTGGAGTCTTATCAAGATGGTGGTCGATATGGTGGAAAGCGTGCTGAGCGACGTAGCCAATGACCAAGTTCGGGTGTTTCCAGATCTCACCACCCTTGTTGGGCTCCATGTCACCAATGAGAAGTTTGACAAGGGTAGACTTTCCAGAACCGTTAGGTCCCAGGACGGCAACACGGGAAGAGAGGGAAACCTGAAGGGTGATGTTGTGGAGTTGTTGGGCGGCTGAGCCGGGGTATTGGAATCCGACCTTGCGCCTAGGTGAAACTGTCAGCAAGAGTACCATGGCGAGCAAAGCGCTTACATCTTAAGTAAACTCTTCTCCTTGGTCTTAACACCTTCAAGCAGAGGGGGGTCAGGGAGTTTGAACTTGTAGTCCTCGGCAGCCTCAAGGGTATAGTAGGACTTAGCCTCGGGAACGTGCTTGACGAAGACCTCGAGGTTACCACGATATCTACGGAGCTTGAAGCGGTTGAGGTGAAGGACGTCGGTAATAGTGTTGTTTAGGAAACTAGAGTCGTGAGAGACGATGACTGTAAAGACTGTAAGCCATACATTCATACTTGATAAGGAGAGCCACATACTGGAGGTGCACGTCTTGAGACTAGTGAGGTAACTCTCCAACCAAGCAATGTTGACAACGTCCAAGTGGTTAGTCGGCTCATCAAGGAGAAGGATATCGGCCTTGAAGAGCATAGCGCGAGCAAGAGCCAACTTCATCTTCCAACCACCAGAAAGGGAACCAATGGGCTGGGCCTGGCGAGTCTGGTCGAAGCCAACGGTGGCAAGAGCTTCCTTGGTCTCAGCTTCAGTAGCGAGGATGCGCTTATCATCGACGATGAACTGGAGAACAGAGATGCTCTCCTCACTACCGTCAATGTCGTGCTCCACATAGAAGGTACGGACTTCGTCAGGGGACGGGAAACCTTCAACCTGTCCGTTGGTGATGGCCCTCATGAGGGTAGACTTGCCGGTACCATTCTTACCGCAAAGACCATAGCGATGACCACGCTTGAGACGAAGAGTAGCAGTATTGAGCAATATCTTGGCACCATAGGCAAGAGAGAATTGGCAGTTGCAGAGGTCTTCGCCCTCTTCTTCGTCCTCAGGAACTTCATCGTCATCCATACCCTCAGTGGCAGAGCGGACAACCCACTCGCGAGTGGTAGTGACACCGTCGGGAGAAGAGACGACGTTCGTGAGGAAGGGAGCAAGAGTCTCCCACGTGGGAACCTCGAAGTTTTTGGCGTTGATGAGATTGGCAGCGAGAGTGGAGACATATTTGACTACAACGTTAGGGGCGTCGATGTCAGCACCAAGCTTCTTGTAGATGGCGGCGAGAGTAGCAGAGGTTTGGGCGGCCTCGACAAACTTGAGGGCAGGAAGATTGGAGCCATCACCTTCGGGTACCTGACCGACTTGACGGAGGGTGCTGATGGCCCTGTCAACAACACTACGAGCCTCGGGGTCACCGATGGTAGTCTCGACCCTGATAAGACCAGGGAGGAGTGCAGGCAAGAAGGGACGGACAGTGACGTGGGAGTCAACGAGCTTAGACATGTTATCGACAATGCTAAAATTGGTGTCAGATCTGAGATCGAAGATAAGAAGCACGGAGACACATACACAGCGACCTTCCGCTTGGTGGCAGTGAGCTTCTCGTTCAAACCACGCGACAGAAGCGGAACCATAAGGGAAAGGGTTGGCGAGTCAACTTCCGAAACGAATGTGGTAGCCGAGAGGAGTTGGATCGTGTTGGGAACCTCCTCGACAGGATTAATGAGGGCCTTGATAAGAGCAGGAATAAAGCGTTCAATGTCCTTGTTGGAAACCAGAGCGGTAGCCTTTGTCAATGAATCACGAGCAGCTTTCTTCACGTCAGCCTTCGTGTCCCAGATAGCCTCAGAAAGAACTGGAACAATGTCGGGCATGGCACGAGCGGTCTGGGCAGGAGCGCTAGCGACGAGCTGGTTGAGGACGGTGAGTGCGCCGACCTTGACTTGCCATTTGCCAGCAGTTTTAATCTCGTGAAGGAGGGCAGGAAGGACGAGGGTGGTGGCCCATGGATTCATGGCAGCGACATACTCTCGGACGGCTTCGACAGCGACTGTCCTGGCAGTCGGGGTCTTGTCGGCAAAAGCCTCGAGGAGAGCGGCGTAAATGCCAGACTCGATAAAGATAGGCTCCAATGCTTTGATTGCACCAGCTTTTACGAGAGCACGGACGGCATCAGCGGCACCCTCACGAGCGGCGGGTGACTTTTTGTCGGTGAGAGCCTTGATAACGGCCCCGGGGAAGCCCACAGAGATGAGGGCAGAGGTACCATCTTTTTGAGCAACAGCAGCTAAAGTGGCAGCTGTGGAGGCACGGGCGTTGGCATCGGAAACAAAAAGAGCGGCGATATCAACAGGACCGTCAACGACGGTGTTGGCCTTGAGAGATGAAACGGGAATAGGAGTAGCAACGGCGGCAGCGGTAGCAGCAGGCATTTCTATACTCTAAAAATTTGTCAGTGGTCTCAAGCAACTAGCCACCGTTAGAGCTGGGCGAGGAGCGTACTTTTGAATAAGGAAGAATTCCGGAGATGTCTATGTCGTTAAGGTGGACAGAAGCTAACAAGGTAGAGTACGCTCTATTTGTCTAGGGTGGCAAAAAATGCCTGGGAGTGTGTCAGTACAGCCAGAGAGCTCGCAGAGAACTGGAGGACTGGCCTCTAAAAGAGAAGAGAAAGAAAAGAGATGAGTGGGGAGGGTGGAGAGACCAGAATAATTTGCTGCATGCTTATATTGGAACGACGTCGGAGTTCGAAAAAATTGCACTGCGCCTGTTTTAAGTGCCCGGTCGGCTCGGTTGCGCTGAATCATAAAATGATCAACATGCCAAAAATGGCTATCGACAGCGTCAATCTATCCTTTGTATGGAAATGTGGCACGCCCGTTTGGCAACCGAAATGTTGCAATCAGGTATTATCCATCGTTCCACAAGTAGTAATTGCATCAATTATTCGAAGGAGACAACAATGAACAGCATCAGGAAATACTACAGACACTACTACGGACAGCCTCACTCTTTGGCCTCGAGATCCGTAAACGTGAGCGGAGTGAACGCCTAGGTAAGGTCATTTAACATCAGAGATACGATGGCGGGTAAGAACGTGTGAACTCCAACTTACGTATCCGCCTCCCTCAAAATGCTTGCTGTTAGCCTCCACCCAATGAAGACGGAGAGCGTGGAGGAAAGCCGAGAGACCCTAGAACAACAGTTAATCAAGGCCCTGATGATCAGAAATTTATCCTCAACGGACCTCCATGATGCAAAGAATAAAAACGGTCAATCCAAACCAAAACCCTACCATGATGATTAAGCCGATCCAGCCGAGTGCGGTAGCCGGCCCGAGAAATCCCTCAAGAGTCATGGACCATAGGACCTCTGACAATTGCGCATGTGCAAGGGAGAGAGCCCAGAGACGGAGATATGAAGCAGTATGCGAAATACAACCGAGGCAGAACTCGATCGTATGAATGACTTGATGAATCACCACCTCACCAAAATCATGATGCTCCTAAAAACGTTTATTATTAGAACACCCCAATGCCAACGATCACCCGAAGTGAATCTCACCTCCCCCTCCTCCACATCCTCAACAATCGCCCGGCCATTACCTTCCTCCTCTCCTTCCAGGACGTCATCGGAGTGGTCTCGGGGTATATCATCGCCGTGCGCGAGACCAACATATCCTTGCCCCTGTATCTTTTTCATTTCTTTCCACGTTATGTAAGGCTTGGTCACCAGAAGCCACGGCACACAGATAGCGGCCAAGAACAAAAGGATGACCTGAACAGTGCTTTGACCGCGGTAGAGCTGCGTCTCTGGTGCAACATTGCCCGGTGATAAGAACATTGAGATAAGCATATTAAGAAGTGAGGGCGGCTGTGTTGTGGCAGTTGACCAATCAATCGACCACTTGTAAAGGATGCAAACGACGAGGTAGCCAAAAATAGACTGCAAGAATATCATTTGAGGTATGAAGTTGGCCCAGATGTCGACGGAGCGCCTGAATTTGAGATGGTTGGGCACTTGAAGACATAATGCAAACGTCATCTGGTACGACAAGGTAAGATGGCCCTGACCATGGATGAAGATGATGAAACAGTCATACATGAATGACACCCAGAACCACCGACATTTTCATCTTGTACGAGTTTGTGAACACGAGCCCGTTATCTGCTCCATGCCAACCAGGGTCCAAGCCGAAGGGATAAGTGTGGCCATTCGAGCTGCCGGTTGTGGTGCCGTTGGTTTCGGTGAACGTCCAACCTGAGTGCCAGATATGCAGGGACTTGGAGAAGATATCGTTATACATGAGGCCAGTGTACATTGAGAAAAGGCCCATGAGAAGAATAATGTAGCGCCCGCTAAAGATTTTCGTCAGTTCGAAATGGTAAACTAGAGTGACAGCCAACGCACTAGAAGAATTGGCCATTGATCTACGAAACCGACAGTCTGTTTTCAGTCACGGGGCACAAAGAAGGGTTTGGGATAGCTCACCTCGCCGAGATCAGATTTAGCCAAACGCCGCTCATTAAGAATCATGTAAACCGCAGCGCAGAAGATAAGAAAACCGTGACCAATGTCACCGAACATGACGGCGAAGAGGAATGGGAAAGTGATAACCGCAAAAAGTCCAGGGTTCACCTCCTCGTATTTAGTGATACCGTAACTGTCCATGATGGTCTGGAAGGCTTCGGTAAACTTATTGGTCCTGTGGAACGTGGGAGGAGTCTTGTGCGTCCTCAGTTCATGGAGGATGGGCGGAACACTAGTGCCTGACTCTTCCTGTAGTGGAAAATAAGCCGCCGTCTAAATACGCAGGAAGGTACTCACAGTCGCATGTCTGAGAGCCAACTGAATTTTAGTAATATCCCTAGTCGGAACCCAACCTTCCGCGATGAGTGTCTTCCTCCTTACATTGTAGTTGAAGAGGTTAAGGGATTCATAGATAAGCTTCTCTTTCCTCACAACATCTTGCCAGCTGCGAAGGCTTTCTCCGATCTTGATCAACTCGCCGCGCCTCGTAAGGCCGGTGTTATACAACACCGTCTGCAAATCCTCAATACGAGCGGTGACTTCGCGAAGAGCATCCGCACGCTTATCCGCATTCGCATCGATGGGATACAATGTTGCACCCATAGACTCCGCAATTTTGCGAATCTTGGCGAGAAGCACGTCTCCATGTGCGAAAATGATAAAGACATTCTTCCAAGTCTCGGTCCCCGTAGCAGGGTCAACGAAAGGCTCAGTGATGTCAGTTTGGTTCATGTATAGGTTGCCACGCAGGACACGCCAGAGCACGCGCTCAAAAGTGGCAACTCGAGAGCGGTCGATGGTTCCAGCAACAAACCTACACAAAAACTCAGCATTGGGGTGAAAAATGGAAAGCGCGGTACATACTCGAGGTCAAACTGGACGTCACCAGGGGTATACTGGCTCTCTTGGTCATCATGCTGAAGCAGAGGAGCAGCGCTATCATCAAAGGAGGTCCTAATGTCCGAGGAGCGTCCGTGGGCCTAAAAACTGGATCAGGCTAAGTAGGCAGACGACAGACTGAATATACCCTGTCAAAAAATACAGCAGTCTCTCTCAAAACATAGCGGGCTTCAATCAACTGCTTCAACCTCTCCGTCAGAGTGTTGTAGTTCTCGTTCATACGGGTGAGTTTGGTCTCATGTTCGGCAAGAATAGTATCCAGCTCATCCATGGTCTGCGCAGCACGGGGCCCAACAGTGATGAGTGGTGCCGAGTCGTAAAGCGGGCGAATAGGGACCGGGTCCTTCTCCTTCTCAATCTGTCCCGCGAAGAAGCGGACACGGCGCGCCATCTCGTCAATGCGGCGGATTTCGCCAACAAATGAACGTTGGAAAGGATTGACATTAGGATTCAACTGTAAACCAGGGTTAATTGCAACTCTTCCTTAAGAGCCGGACGGCACCTACGTCTTTGAATTGGACATCTCCAAGTTCACCCAGTTCAGCTACGGTGTCGTGCGCAACTTCCGTCGGAACGAACAGCTGCACCAGGCTCATCTGTTCCGATTCTGCGAAGCGCGAGTTGGTGAGCCAGGAAACAAACTAGACAGGACGGATAGCAACCCACGGAATAGACTAGGGTAGTCGTCCGACATTGGTGGTCAACAGTTCAGCAGGATACCAATAAGTATGACTGGAGAGAGCACTGCGCCCACAGTGGTTGAGGTCTTGTTTGTTCCTGCTTGGTAAGCCGACGTATGGAATGGGAGGCCAATGTCCCTCGTGGCAAACAGGTACAAACGTAGTACACATCCACCAGGTGCTATCGTCGAACGGAGTACATACATGGCCAGTAGCCTGCCACTTCTTTTACCTCAAAAAGCACTTCCACAGCTCCCAAACGTGTCCCATCTAGAATGGAAACCTCAAAAATACCTCTCAGATCCTCAACCACCACCTCAAGATGAGTCTAAACTCCAGGAAGAAGCTTTGGCCAATGCTCGACTCATGATTGACGGAAAACTGATAAAGAAAACACGACCGCGTCGGACAGTGGATTATAATGGCGGAATGGGGAGATGGGCTCTCGTGGGTTGTTTTGACATGGTCATTGAATGACAATAGAAAGTAACATTGGGACCTACAGCTCAGAAGACTAAGACCAAACCCAAATTATGCTCCTAACCCCCGTCCCGCAATACCCTACATTGTCGATGTATGTGCCACCTACTATGCCAATGAGAAACATGCTCAGTCAAAACATTAGCTCCTTCCTCCGAAGGCCTATCCTGACAACTGTTCTACATCATTGTGTACCAAGTTCATCCACACCTCCACGAATAAGATCCGTTATCCTGTCTATGTCGTTCTTGTCAGTTTATTCCTATCTGTTACAAGATACATACTAATATCAAACACAGTGGACACCAGAAGGCCGTCGCGTTCTCACAGGTTCAACCAGCGGTGAATTCACACTCTGGAACGGTCTAACTTTTAACTTTGAAACTATCCTCCAAGCACATGACACTGCAATCTGTGCCATGACCTTCAACCATTCAGGAGCGTACCTTGCCTCTGCAGACAAAAGCGGCGTGATCAAGTATTTTGAGCCGAACATGAACAACTTGACTGCGTGGCAGGGTTCGAACTCGCGTGAAGCCATTCGAGATATCAGCTTCAGTCCAGATGACCAGAGATTCGCGACTGCTAGTGATGACTCCAGCGTTCGCATCTGGTCATTCGCTGAAAGTCGAGTAGAGAGCGTGCTTACAGGCAAGTTATACCGTTTCAACATCCAAAAGGTGACCTAACGTGTATACCCTCTCAGGTCACGGCTGGGACGTCAAATGCGCGCAATGGCATCCAACAAAAGGTCTCATCGTCTCGGGCTCCAAAGACAACCTCATCAAATTCTGGGATCCCCGTACGGGAACCTGTCTATCAACACTGTATGAGCCATTCTCGTCTCAACTTACTTTCCAACTGAGTCGCCACATACAGTCATCCACACAAAAACACAATCCAAGCCCTCTCTTGGTCACCTAACGGCAATCTCGTCGCCAGTGCCTCGCGAGATCAAACCGTACGCGTTTTCGACATCCGCGCGATGAAAGAATTCCGTGTGCTTAAAGGTCACAAGAAAGAAGTTTGCTGTGTGTTTTCCTCTCGTATATCCCCCTCTCTAGTCTATTAATACACACTCTCTTCTTGACAGCCGTGTCCTGGCACCCAGTGCACCCAATTCTAGTTTCAGGCGGGTCTGAAGGCTCAATCCTACACTGGGATCTCTCGAGCCCCACACCATCCAGCGCTCTCACCACTTCCCCCTCCACTCTCCCTTCGCCATCCCTCTCATCTTTAACAGCCTCAGCATCATCCCCGCGCGCAACCCTTTCTCAGGCCCACGACTCAAATGTCTGGTCCCTCGCATATCACCCACTTGGACACCTACTTGTAACGGCCTCAAATGACCAAACAACACGATTTTGGTCTCGCGAACGACCAGGCGAATCGACATCTGTCGAAAAACCATCCGACGTTGTGGACCTGAGCGGACAAGACGATGACGACGATGTTTTCGTTCCTGGGTTTGGTGCTGCATCCTCTTCAGCCCAGAATAACTTCGTAGGTGGAGGTATGGGGGTCGGTGGTGGTAGTGGCAGTACTGGTGGTTACGGTAGGGGCTGGGGAGCAAAGGAAGAAGACGACAGTCACTATCGTCAACCTTCCATCATGGGCGGAGGACTTTTGGAGAACGGGTTTGCCAACCGTGGCGGCGGTGTCGGGCAATATGATTCGGGAGGAGACGATTTCATCCCCGGATTTGGTGCTTCCTCAGAACCGGCCAGTCGTACCGCCCCACCCCAATTATACCGCGATCAAGACATGCACAACAACGGACCCATGCAGGACGAATTCGGTCGAGACTTGCCTTCTAGTGCAACCAGTCGGGATGGCAGGGGTAGAGATGACAGAGACAATCGAGACAGAGATGGTAGGGATAGAGATGGTGACTGGGGACGAGGCGGTGGTAGCAACGGCCACAACCGGTCTGGCCGGTGGGGTCGACGTGGTAGACATTAGCTCCTGCTTCATTTTTGTTGTCCTGTTACGCGCTCCTCCTCCTGCTCACTTGTAGTTTGCACGGAAAGAGACGTCGTCTAAAGTCGTGATTTTATTGACTGAAAATATAATACAGTGCATTAGGGATATATACATGGTACACACCAATACCCTAATAGTAAAGACAGCAACGGCGCATACCCAGTCACATTGGTAGTTTAACACCAACGGAACATGAAAGTAAGCAGCGATAGAAGCATCGCAAACTGTGACGATGCGGATGTTGAGAAACAGAGAGAAAGTCAACAGGGAGACGAGACACTAGCAAGGAAGAAATAAAAAACAGAAACAAAAAGAAAAAAAGGAGATGAGATGGGAGCCTTATAGTACATTTTGTTATATAGCGTTCTAATCTAGATGTGAGCAACAACTGGGACAACGAAATGGTGAAGTGAACGAGTTTCCAAAAAGATGTACAGCTAGGCTGGGGTGGTTGGTGCAAGCACCAGGTACGGAGAAAGAAAGGATAGTTCGTCAGTTTCACCAGGTCGCCCATAAATAAAGGATATAATTGAGGAGAAAAGTGCGCACGAAAATGGCGGTCACACTCCAGAAAGGGCATGGAAACACATCCTGTATATCGTACACTGCAAAGAAAGAAGACATAAAGATAGAGTGTAAGAATGGCGTATAGTGTGTGGTCATGACGGTCAGAACGGCTAGAACGAGTATATGCGAAAGTCCTCCAGGATTGAACAGCCACAATACAAGCGATCAACGGCGGGACTTTCAGGTAGGCACAGGTGTTGCGGGTCTTGAGCCCCATTTTCCGGCAGATACTGTGGGTGTGGATGCACCGGAGTCACCACAAACTGTGGTGAGGTCATCCACACTCCTG